>JACGCM010001990.1:600000-1152889 GCA_014058105.1 Kingdonia uniflora | reverse complement strand
GGGCTTCTTCCCTTGGACCGGCTACAATTTGTGATACAGACATACATAATGACAAGCCACCCATGAAAAACTTATCTCCCTCCATATCCTTCCTCTCCACTACAAAAGCCTTACGGGGATACTGGTTACTGTTTTCTTACATTTCGTGACCAACTAAACATAACTATTTCACGTTAAAATTATTTAGAACATTCAAAAGTCCCACCAAAGTGGTCAAATGCAATGAACTTTAAGGGATATGATCGAAACACAGATGGTTACATCATGATATAACACTATACGCTAATAAAGAGTACACGACACGACTCCCATAATGTATAAAAAGGAATTGAGCTCAATTCAAAAGCAATTTAGTTTTTTCTCATCAATCGACTTGAAGAGAAATCTAAAAAGCTATTTTTCCCAATCAATCAAAGTTTGATTGCTTCTACTAATTAGGAAACAGCAACAAGAAAATCGTCCCTTTTCTAGGAATTGATTGAGATTTAATTAGGGAGAAGGGATTAATTCATAGTAAGAGAACTTTACTAACCACTGCTTGGTCGCGAATCTGTCCATACTAAATTTACTAGTGATAAAACCTCCTGCGGGACGCTTTGAATATTGGTGAACTCACACCGTGAAAACGTTTACTCGACCTGCATTCTTCTTCTTCTTCTGTACCGTGTCGCTCCTTAGTCGACAGTTCTGGGATTTGGCCATATCATGTAGTAGTTGAGCACGGAGGTGGTGGGATTCTGGACTAAGTTCCCATTTTCCACTCTAACAATCAAGGTACCGGTGAAAAAGCGGAACCTTGTGGGGTTTAGATGGCGAGTCTGAGGGGAAGAGGTTTTGGGCTGAGGGGAATGAATGAGAGTGAATTCGGTTATTAGTGATGGTGATGATGTTGTGGTTGTTGAGATTGAGCAATGGGAATGTGGAGAGTTAGCTTGTGTTGTATGTTGTGATTAGGGTTTGAAATTAAAATCTTTAGGGTTATGTGAAGATGGTACAGAGGGAGAAGAAGAAAATTTTGAGAAACTAAAAATGCCATTCAATTCGGACCATTAGGGGTTTGATGGCCAGATTAATTTCACTCTTCCATAAGTACCATGAACTAACGGGCCACGAAAGGCCGCTCGGTGGAATGGACGTCTGAAACCAAAGCCAAAAGTTAGTTGTTTTAGTATTATTATAGATAGAGATTTGTGGAACCTGGTAATAAACTTCTCTCTTTAAATTAAATTAGGGTGAGATGATTTGTACTAATCACATGGGGCAAATCATATTGCAAAAAATGTACATTTAGGCATTACCTTTTGCAAGAATGCTTTATTCTATCTCTATTTAATATGGCGGCAACTACGTTTTTAGAGAAAACAAATTCTCTCAACATATATGAGTATCGACAGAATAATTTATCCCCAATAATTTGGTGTGGGCTAGAAAAATTTGATGCCTCATACCTTTTAGGCAGCATAATCCATCCTCAATAATATGACACTAGCGAGATAAATGGCGCCAACTTTTAGAGGCAAAACAATTCGTCGTAATATAGGGAGTAGGGGAGGTGTACTTGCTCCCAAATGCGGTGAAAAATAAAAGACCTTAGAGACACATTTTTGGCATCTCTCAAAACCGTCCTACTAGTATTAAAAACAGAGGTGTTCGTCCTAATGTATTTAGGGACGCCACCCTAAAGAGACAACATTTTTTATCGTCCCTTAAAGAAATCCCAATTAACTGTAGGGGACGGATTAGTACTTTGGGAGACTTTTTGCCATTCCAAACGTTTAGTTTTCTTGTAGTGTATATATCTTAATAGAGATAAAAAGGATTTTTTCTTAGATTCGACCAACTAAGTTCAAAGTATTATCGATAAGTTATTGCATACATGATTAATCATCTGGCGCATTTTTCTACAAAATTCAATAAGAAGCACAAAAATCGCCTATGGGCTCCCTAAAACAATTGAAGCTTAAAATATTATGGACTTGAGGCAGGCTAGCTATGCTTTTAGTAATCGACGTGAACCAGGAAATGCCTCCCAAGGGGACTCAATATTGCCTCTGATATAAGGCACGCATGCTTAGATTAAGTTCTATATATTTATAAACTCATTATTAATGGCATGATGAGGACCTTTATCAAGGGCATGAGGCTCATGGTGAGTGCCTGAAACATGAGCAAATTTCCCTCCAAAAGAAAATACACCAATCTCATGTATATCCACCGGAATCCCTCCACACCGGTTAACCTCAATATTCAATGTGACAAAGTTTGCTTAGGTAAAGTCCAGGCAGATATCTCCATAAAAAATAATTACTCATAATCAGAGACGGATAATGCTCTAGACCTGTGGCAATTCATTAAAACATGTAAAACAAATATGAATATTTTCTCCATTCATAATTTAAAAACTGAGCTAACCTAAAGGAGGAAAGAACAATAGTTGTTTTTTTTATGGAGGTGTCATGTGTGTGTGTGTGTGGTGGGGGGGGGGGGGGGGTAGCGACATTAATATCTGGCAAAGGTGCTGCTAATATAAATTTTCACCTAAATCCCCAAATTTTTATTAAGGCTCTACCAAGGTAAGAGAGATGGCTGAGTAGTGAGTACGTCCTATGGCTCATCAAATGTTCCCTATGAATCAAATATGTTTCTGATTCTCTTTTTTGAGCTTCAAATACATTTCTGCGAAGTTTCTCCATTATAATTATGTCAATGTTTTTCAAAGAATATGACAGGAGCTCATTAAAACGCGAATTTTTTTCATGTTTAGGAAGATGTTATAGCAAGTACCTTATATCTTTGACATTCTATAGTGGATAAATATAATTTAATATAATGGTAATACAAACCAAGTCGTGTTTAGTCATTAGTTTAAAACCAAGTCCAAAGAGTTTATATCCCCCCTAATTATAAAGTGGTAGAGTTCTCCTCTAAAACTCAAATATTATTAGCTCAGAGCTTTCTTTCTCAAAACATATAGTGGTTTTACATCTTCATCATTGGTTTGATATGGGTCTGTCAAAGCATCTTAGCATGGAACCAAAAACTCTAGAGTTCTCTTGTAAGCTTTAAATATAGTTTTCTAATGGTTTCTTGTCACTTTTTTTTGTTGTCGTTGGGATTTTTTTATTAATTTTTTTTTTCCGTATGTGAAGTTGAATTGATGAAGCAGATATCATGTTCTCTTCAGTTATTAAATAACACATACGACTACGTCGCTTTCAAGGTATTTTCGCTGTACCGATTCATTTTCTAGATTTCTTACGATTTTCTGATTAGAAATCTTGAAAATTAACTTAGTTCATCTTCTTCTTTTTCTTGGAGATATAGGTCAACACCACCCATCCCAAAAAATATAGTGTTCGGCCAAATAAGGGGATTATCGTACCGTGGTCCACATGTGACATCATTGGTAATTTGATTATTTGTGTTTGTATCTTCTGGTTTACAATTTATATCTAGTCGCTAAATTAACTCTAAATGTTGGTCATTTACTAAGTTATAATGCAAGCACAACACGAGGCTCCCCTTGACCTAAAATGCAAGGACAAGTTTCTTATACAAAGCTTTATAGCAAGTTATGGAGTAACCAAAGAAGACATCAAATCAGACATGGTATGTAATTGATTGCCTTCGAGAAAAATTCCCACCCCAACATATATTGTTTTGCTTAGCGGTATATGATCTTTAACGTGTGGAAATTGTTTTCTTAGTTTTGTAAGGAGTTGGGAAACGTTGTTGAAGAATACAAATTCAGAGTTGCTTATGTTTCCCTGCCTCAACCATCATCACTACTTCCAAAGGAAACATTAACGTCAGATGGCGATGCAAAATGGAATACGACCAATTTCACTACAGTATGTATGTGTTCAGTTTCGACTAATCATCAAAAAAAAAATCTTCTTCGCTCATTTTGCAGATTACTTACGTGCTTTTTACACCTTGCATTAGTTTGATATGGGTGTATCAAAGCTTCTTACCATGCAACCACACTAGAGTTCCCTTGTAAGTTCTAAAGATAATTTTCTTTGTTCTTATTTTTTTTTTTTCTCTCTATATATATTGTCTCTGATGAATAATTTCGAAAGCTTGGATGGAGTATACACAACTATTTCATTCAATAACCCAGTTTAGTTAAAATAAGTAGATTGATATTCTTACTTTGATCCTAAGAAACCATAAACAACTCAGCCATAGCTAATATTAACAAAAAGCTTTACAGTAGTACATTCTCTAATAATGTAACACTAAAACCTCAACGGATATCGCAAACAACAAGAATACAACTTGGCTATCTAGATCACATCAAAGCAATAAGAAAAAAGAAAAGAAAACATAATGGTTGTAGAAATTACCAATCGAGTCTCGTAAGTTTAAATTTCTGCAAGGAATAGGTTGATAGTTGAAGCTTGTTCTCCAACGCCATGGTTTTGATCCCCAAAGAGTTCATCAAGCAAACATACAATAACCTAGGAAACGGAAGAACAACTCTTCTAAATCTGCAACTCTTGATCTTCAACCATTTAACTTAATTAAACACCTCCAATTCATAAACAAGCAGAGAGATCCAAATCAACCTAAAGAGAGAATCGAAATAATTAGAGATGATAATCTTCTGAAATCGAAAGTCTTTTCTCAGTTTGGGAAGGGAGAAAGATAGTATGATATGCGTAGAGATATACTAGGATGAGTCGAGGGTTTAAAAGAGAACCTCGAGATCAAGTTGAGAAATCAACGGTTGGGATTCAATTTTTCGGACAAATGTTTGGATTTGATGGCTCAGGACCGTTTTTTCAGCCAAATTTGCTTACATCTTGGATATGCCTTTCTTATTATAGATAGATAGATGACTTTATTAATAGGCTTCTAATAATATTTAAGTCACTTTTAAACATTTGATGGGATTTGGGTATACGAAACACATCGCGATATAGTAAAACTTAAAAAGTTGTTATAGCACAAACACATCCAGTTCATAGCACATAAACACCTCGAGTTTTTAGGCTTGTTTTGGGAGTGAGATCTGCGTTTCATCTTCTTTAACCCTAATTAGATTCAGAACGTTGCCACCTATTAGATTCGTCCGATGAAATTCCCTAGTTTTTATATTTCGCTGGCTTTCAATGATAGATTTGGGTTAAAATCACTCAAATTATGAGTTTTCATCCGCCGAAGAAGGATTGAAACCGCAATCGCAACAATAATTGTTGAGTAAAAACCCAACAATCCTCCATTGGCGATTGTTAACTTTCAACATTCCTCGACATAATTAAGGTCAGATTTTTTTAAAAATTTCTTCATAACTTTTATAGTGTTTGTTTGAGTTGAATCTCTAAGGATATTGCTTTATAACGCCAAACTTGATTTTGCTCCGGTATTGAAACTATCATCTCTATCTTTTTACCTTTTTTATTTGGGTTTTTCTTATAGATTTTTATTTGGATCATTTATCTATTGAATAAACAATGATCAGGTCAGGGAGGAGGACTCTTTCGACCACCACCAAACTTATGGTATTTCCTCTCTTTGCTCTCCGACGATCCATCATGATGTTTGTTTTATTATTTCAGTAATACACCGGGATGTTGATTTATTTCAGCTAAAAAAGTAATCAAAGCTGTATTTTAAGCTTTCTGTTAACTTGGTGATTGAAATATATAATTCTAGTGGCTACTATGTATGCATTATAGATGTTGGCACTGTTATTCGATGTTTACAATGGGTAATATTTTGAAGGCTTATGTCATGATAAATTGATCTGGGAGGTACTAACTATTTTAGACAAATTTTGGTTTCTAAAATACTTGATGATCACACTGTTAGTGATTATTTGATCCACGTGTTCCCTATTTTTCCTATGAAGTTGCAATGCTAGGTAGCTAAGAATAAACAGTACCTCGTTTATGCAATTTTAGTTTATTTGGGATCTTTCTCTCCTCATTCTTTTTTTCATAAAAAGAATCTATTTGACCTCCATTATAGGTTGTATTTCGTAGGTACTATTCGCTGGAAATTTGTGATAAAACAACACCAAGTATGGCGCTTATTCACTTGCCCATAGCTTCATGCTGGGTTCATCTACCTATTTGTCATTCTTGCAAGCGTTATCTTTATAGGCATCAGCTTGGAGAAAGAGTTTGGCCCACGCAAGGTAGTCTGATGCGTTCATTGCGAACGCAATTGCGACCGTTGCGTCTATTGCGAGACTAAAGCGCAACGCATCAGACCTCGCATCACCCCCTCTTGCGGACATACGCCATTGCGACGCAATATGTCGCAATATGTCGTATCACATGTTGCGTCGCAACACTCGTTGCGATCTGTTGCGACTAGTTTCTCTTTTCTCTCTCTTTTGTCTCGAGATACGAATTACATTTGTTTCGAGATACGAATTACACTCAAATACAATTAAATGTTAAGATACGATATGTTGTTTTCATCTCTCTCTCTGGCAGAAAACCAGAAGAACAAAGAACAAAGAAGAAAGAAAGAACAGGTTAGTGTCTCTCTCTCGGTTTTTTTTTTTTTTTTTTTTTTTTTTTTTTTTTTTTTTTTTTTTTTCTAAAAATTCACACTTGATATGGAGATTATGGTGAGAATTGAGAGATTGAGGGTTGAAAGCTATAGATATGGAGATTGCATTTGAGTTTAATTTGAGCATTACGGTAAAAAAAAATCTTGAAATTCTGAAATTGAGGATTAAGCCTTTTCTGAATATGACAATTTGGTTAGTTAGTTATGAAATTGTTTGGATGAGTTAAAGGGTTTAATTGGTTTATTGTATTAGTTTAGTAGTGGGATTTAAGGGTTTAATGGGTTTAAGATATATTATGCTTTTTACTACGTGATTACAGTTGGCTACTCGTGATCTTGAATGTCTTCTTCGGCTATCTACTTGCCCTGTAAATGGGAAAAAGAAAGATGAAGATTGGGAATAGGGGAAGCAAGGACCCCACGAAATAAAAACGCTGTTTGGGTGCAAGCTTTGCCAATAAGAAGTGCACGGCGAATATCTCGATGAAAGAAAATATATACAATATATATAGTAGGGAGCTATTTTATGTATGGATTTATGATAGTTGATATCATATATACATTATTTCACTTAACATATGCAACGATCGCAACATGTCGCTCGCGGTGCAAATACGCATGTTGGTTATTGCTAATATGGTGCATCAATTTTTTTTTTGTTTGTTCCAATGCCGGATCGCAACACGCTAGTGACTACCTGGGCCCCTGTAGTTCCTTATTTTTTCATAACATAAGGACAGTAAATGTATACTTGACATGTGTAATCGATGTTGATATTTGGTTGTAAGGATAGTGAAGTACTTTACATCCTCTCTAGCTTTCGAGTTACTTGGGCCGCCATGCTCTCAGATTTTATTCGACAACTGGAAATTTACTTAATAACGGTTATATCTATCTCCCCTTGTGTTACCCTAATTTTCAATGTACTCAATAACCAATCTAGTAGATCATGACCAAGTTGCAACAGTAAAAGTTACGCGTTATTAAAAGTAATTTATGATAATTCGTGTGTCTTGTTTTTATCTCACGTCCCGTGTTCGCCCTCAATGCATATTCGGAACCTGCCGCCACGGCTGACAATTACATCATAATCATATTTGCGTAGGTGTGACCATGATGATCTTGGTACTGTTTTCCAAACTGGCAGCGGTTAATGTATGAGTGACAAAAAAGTAGACAAATATAAGAGCCGTTCTTAACCTGATTCAAATTCGAGATTACAGGTACACTTGCCCTAATGTTAATTATAAAGACTAATGATTGTAATATAGAGCGTTTACCCCGATTATAACGATTCGAAACGGACCTAGGTATGTTTTTATTGATCTTGTCTATGTTTGCTATATAACTTTTACAAATTTCTTGAATTAAAATTCACCAGTTTTACCATGATTCTTCACAATTTTGCACCTTCAAAAAATAAAAGAATTATCAGATGGATCAAGGTTCATGAAGATTAAGAACATTAGGGTTCTCCCTTTTATAAGCAGCATGTAGGGTTTTTACCAACAGAGTCTATAATCTTATCTTTAGCATGTTTTAGTAGGCTGTAATCAATACCCAGTGCTGTACTATTTAAAAGTTTACATTGGTCTTGTGGTGATTTGTTATCAGACTAGAGCATAACCAGATATCTAGAAATTGAGTTTTATGTCCATTGGTGAAGTGAAATGGAACGCATAGGTAAAACTACTACAAACATTTGATGGTGAACATTTTCTTACGAACCAGGGATAGTATAATGTATAATTTTTTTTAAGACAGGTTTCTCACTAGAATGGAAGATTTAAATTCCAGGCAATATGACTTTATATAATTTGCTAGGGACGATGCCACGGGTAATAAGTCCGAAAGAAAATTATGGGAGGCAAGTTTCGATGCAGATGTAACTAAAAGCGTAATGAAGAGGGTGGGATTACAACGAAACTTGCGAGGTACTAATATAGTGCAACTTTGAAGACGAGGGACTTGTCAGTAGCGGTTGAGCTTCTTACACTGACTTGATTTGTCAGTAAAGGAAGCAGCATTAGAAGTGTCGAGGATGTGAATTAAAGTGAAGGAAAGTGTGATGGTGACATGGGTTTAGGATAGATACAGCGGGAGGTTTGACCTACTTGATTTCATTTACGTTATTAAGACCCATTCAATGTGATTATTTCTGTAGCTTAACCTATGTTCTGGTGGGAATACGCACACGGATGTAAGGTTGACGATAATGATTATCCTGTGCATTTCTAAGATTGAAGCAACAAAGGAGATGAAGAAGAGTTTTGTCAGAGGGACTACACGGTATTTTAAATATCTTCTGTTCTCTCCAGTAAATATTAAATTTTGACTGTGATTGTATTTCTTTTATCTTACTTTACTTGTGCTAATTCTTATTTAGACGTAAAAAAGTGACGATCTTGAGATAATCCGAGAATTGGCACTGGGACACTAGGGGTCGTTATTATGGGCAAAGTGGAAGGGTCTCTGATGAGCGTAAGAGAATAAAGCGAGTTGCTTTGGCTGGGAGCCTCTAAAGAGATTTTTGGTAGTTATCATATCTGTTGTTTATTTTGTGTTCCATTTGCCAATTGCTATCACGTCATCCATAATAGAGGATAGTTAGCAGATCCATATGTGTGATTGCAATTTGGTTAATACTGTGTTCTATCTTACTTGCTATTTATGGGATGACTTGGGTTAAACACGTATCTTTGATTACGTTCTATAATCCCTAAGTAAGCATATTTTTGCAACCTGCATAGTGGTTCCCTCGTGTACTTGATCAAATAATAAGGGCCAAACATATTTAGAAGAACAGACACATTTTTTATTCTTATTATCTTATTAAGAATTACTTATTGTTATAGTATCATCTCTTTTGATAATTGCTCATTTGAAACATAGAAATTAAACACGAAAGATGCATGATAGTGGAAAAAAAACGCAAGCGCAAACACATGGGCCAAAAAATTGCTGATGTAACTCAACTTAGAGGATTTGAGATGAACACACCCTTAAGAATGCTTTCGTTAGGGGAGCCTTTATTCCATTAATTCAGAATATCGAATAAGCTAATTTCATTTATTCTATAACTTCATATCACCAATAATAGTGAATGTCATAACTGGTAGGACGGAAGCATGATATTAACTCGACTTAACTAAACCCTGAGAATGTTTCTCTAAATCCCTTAATATAAATAACACAAAAGTTACTTATATTTGTGGAAACACCAAATATTATCCTAGGTATTAGGATAAATACAATAAAAATAAGTCAAGATCACAATAGGTAAGGCACTGTAGGGGTGAGAAGTCTAATTCTTAGAGATAGTGTGAGAAGTGGGGCTAGTGTTAGAGGGAGGTCTTAGACCTGCTTCACCCATTTACATTTCCCCCTCCTTTTGAAAGTTTGAACCAAAAATTCATGGTCATGATGTAGGTGTTCTTTATGCATTCGACTAAACAATTCGTACGAAGCAGGTCTTCTGAGGATGTATTCATTAGTGGGTTCACCATGTTGTTACCAACTTCCACTGGTGCTCCTTGCTGTAGTAGGAATCCTAAAAGCGAAGTATTCATATGCTGTCGCCGACACTTCATAAATGTCTCCTAAGCGTAGTCACCAATTCGGAGCCTCAACAACTTTAGTCTGCACATGCTATCTGAATCACGCCTGGTATTGAGGAGGACTGGCATAGAATTAGATGCAGGTTGTTGTTGCTGTATGGTAGAAGTAACTGTAGGCTGAACAGCAGGCCAACTTTTCATTCGAATGTTATTTATTTCTTTATTTTGCTTAGACTACGATATTGAATAGATCTTTTTATCGATAATCTTCGGAAAAATGTAACTCAGTGGGTTATAACTCCACGTGTAATAGTGTAATAGTGATGGGGAAGCATTGACCAACTTTTCTTTCTCATCTTTCCTTAAAGATTATTTGGATCCACTTGATTCTTTCATTCGGTGTCCACATTTTAGTAAGATTAAGGAGCCCCTGTCTAATTAGATGGAAAAAGTCCTTGCCTGCCGAGCTAAGGTTATGGAGTGATTTGTTCCTTTTTTGCACTGATTTGGGCAATTTGTTTAGAACATAATGCAAGGATGCTTGAAGGGAAGGAGAAGACTACAGAGTATGTGTCGATTAAAGCTGTCAATTTCTGGTGTTGCAAAGTGGTTTGGTTCCCATAGCTGAAATGGAAGGAAGTAATCATATGTCCTGCTTAAATACTTTTGGCGGATATTGCATGGTTGCTTTTGGTTGATCCTAGTTTGTGTTTGCTTCTTTCCCTCTGGTGGGAAGCCCTGTTCTGTTTTAGTTTGTTTTTCAGTTGACAGGCTTTCTTTATTTCCATCTTAGTCAATAAAGTTTATACTTAGGCTGCAACCTCGATGTTGTCTAATCTGTAGAATTGTGTTTTTCTTCTTCTTCTTGACATTAGATCTTTTCCTAGGAAACTCACTTAGCGAATTATTCGTAGGAGAAAAAGATACGATATATCTTAGTGTTGTCGGGCATTTGTTCACCTAGTAAGTACATTATTTGCCAAGTACTTTCTTACTTGCATGGAAGAATATACGTTGAATACAAAGACACAAACTTGTCCACCTGTGTTTTCTTGAATGGGGCATTTCTTATGCATTCTAGATGTCTTCAAACTTGATTTTGTATCATAACAGTCTTTTCTTATTTAGCTAATAGATGTGTATTGTTGTAATAGATTGCTGACTTCTGGAAGGAGGCTTTGATATTGAGTGCCCTACATCATCCGAACGTCGTATCTTTCTATGGTATCGTTCGCGATGGTCCGGATGGATCTTTTGCAACCGTAACCGAGTTTATGGTTTATTGCTCTTGGAAACAGTTTTTGCAAAAGAAAGACAGGTAATCTCCTCTTCAAATAGTCATTTTTTTCTTCTAAGGGACAACATAAACTTATAGGAGTATATTTTGGCTTTTTCCATTTTACTAAACAGAACAATTGATCGTCGTAAGAGGCTCATAATAGCTATGGATAGTGCTTTTGGGATGAAGTATCTGCATGGGAAGAATATTGTTCATTTTGATTTGAAGTGTGAGAATCTGTTGGTTAACATGAGGGACCCTCATCGACCTATCTGCAATGTATATTTGTTTAAGGAACAATTTTATCCATTTTATCGGTAATATCTTTATTATATTTATGCAAACAAAAAGACTGTTAAATAGTTTGTACTTTCTTAGTTGATATTTTTCTTAATCATTCATTATACATACTCTTGATAGCTTAATGTGTGACTTGCAATTTTTAGGATCATATTGATGCCGGTGAAGAGGATCTCACAGTGCTTTTTGGTCCTAAACGCTCTGGATGAGTAAGGGTTACAGGATTTGGCATCTTACCAATGGTTTATAATAGCGTACAACATAGTAGAGTGTTAGTTCAAAATTTACAAAAATAAGTGAAGGAATTGCGAGAGGAAGTGGTACTGGCTAATCCTTCAGTTAAAGACATCAAAGCTGTAGTTCTATGAAACACTTTAGCTTCGGGTCTGATGGTTTTGGGGTTTTGGGGCTGCTTCTACCATGCTTGTCGGTAAAATATTAGCGAGCCATGTTCGAGCCATGTTTTGTTTCTTCGATTGTTTGTAGCGGAGTCATGTAGGTAAATCTTCATTTCATTTCTTCATTTTTCTCTCTGGGTAGTTTATGGCTTTATGCTAGTGTCACTCAATGTTTTTAGGTTCCTTGGCTTTAATATCATTATAATTGCATTGAGATTCAGTTGTAAGTGTCACTGTTATTGCACTTGAATTCAACATGTATGACATTCTAACATAAATATTTGTTTCTCTCTTTTGAAAAGTAATTGTAGAAATTGATATTTTTTAGGTACTTTTGAAATGTAGGTACAAAATTACAAATCTTCTATTGGTGCAGGTAGGTGGCTACTTACACTTGAAGTGCTTCATGTGGATATCATATGAAGCAGGAGCTGCTTGGCAAAATATTAATGTAATTTTAAAAAAAAATTCAAACCAACATCGCTTTTATGGTGTAGACTCCTCTATTTTGTATATCCAAGTCATTTTTCACATGACTTTAATTCTTCAATTACGTTACTTTTAACATGACGTTAATTATTCACTTATGTCACTTTTAACGTGACATGAATTCTTTAATTACGTTATTTCTTAGCCGACGTGAAAAGTACTAATTACGTCGCTTTTAAATGATATAAATAAAAAAAAGTTGGTTACTACGAAAACACTTTTAACGTTACTTTTTAATATAAAAACGTCATTAAAAAAGTGACAAATGCATAATACTAACTATGTCGCCTTGGTCAACGTCGCTTGCAAAAGTGACGTTATTTCTCTTTTACGTCACTTTTTTAGTGATGTAAATACCCTTATTTGTTGTAGTGCAACAATGACACCTGAACTACAAACTGAAGAAGAACGTGGCTCGAGCACTCCAAATGAAACAGAACAAGCCAAGGACACCTGTTTCCTACGAACTATTAGTTGCATAAATAACCTCTTCTCTCCCTCCAAATCAGGAGAACGTGCTGATACATGTAAACGAACTGAGAGTGAGGTCTATAAAAATGATGAGTTCCAGAGGAGAAATGACCAAGTTTTTTTAGCTAAAAAAATCATCAAGTGTAATCAAAATATTAGCCTCAAACAATAAATTTACAGTTACTAAAATCCTCTAACTGAGGTCATGGTCCTTACCTATTCAGAGGTTTTCACGCTAAAACCCGTATCAATTTATATTTTCTATTCCATTTGTTGTCATAAGTAAATTTGGTGTAAGAGTCTTTCAAGCTATTATGAAATTAGGCCCTTACAATGACCATGTGAAAGTTTGGGTCTACATTGAAAAGAAATGGAGTAAACATTAGTCTTATTATTGGACGAGGAAGTTGGATTATACAATGGATTTGATAACATCTAATAAAAGTAAGATTACTAGAATTTCCTTGAGAATAATATATCTAGTTCTAACAAATCTCACTCCCCCACGTAGGCTATTGAAATTGTGATAAGGAACTTATCTTATTAATTGGAGATCAGGACACCGAAGCCTCAAGTGTACATTTCTAAAAGAAAGTGCATAATATTTTGATTTACCTCTTATAACAACGAATACCAAGGGTATTTTTAATCTAGATCTAGATATTAATCTCCCATTTTGAAAAAAGATTATTCAGAGATTAATCGGTAAAGATCGGAGATTATGGTTTATTTTTTCTTCATTTTTGTTTGAATTAAACGTAAGATTAATTGCATTTAGTCGAGTTTAATCGTATAATTAATTGTAGGTTAATGAAAAATAATAAATTGCAAACATGTAAATGATCTTTAAATGAAAATAATAATATTAATAGACTTAAAATATTTATTTTACGATTAAAATTATTTGTTACACAAGTTGCAAAATTAATAATAATTAGAGTGTTTTCCTTGTTCTTGAATATTTGCCCTCTCTTGATCTTCAATATGGGCAACATACTAAGCTCACGTCACGTTTATCCCTTTGTATCTATGCCTGTATTGACTTATGTATTCCGCGTACACTACCTACATAACGTACTGAAGATTTTGGAGCGGTGAACATCCCAATACCAATATGTTTTTTTATGACCTCTAAAATACAATAGGGTCAAAAGCATCACACGCCATATTGAGTGGATACCCATACCCTTGACGGTGTGCATAACCATACCCATAACCATAGTTGGATGTTTGGACATATGAGTATAAAGATCCAAATAGAGATCCTTGTGAGTCGTACTGTGATCATGTGATAATTATGATCATGTACAACAAGTAAACAAAAGATTTTTGTTTCGTAAGATATTAAAGCCTAAACATACAAATTTTAATTTTTTTTACTTAAGGTCTTATGACCCAACAATGGATTTAATCTCGATTAATCTCATTTTAATCCCAATTAATTTAGATTAATCGGGATTAAATAGAATTTTTGAAGGTTCTAGATGGGATTTGGCTAAAATATTAAGTATGGATTAATCTTGAGACTAAAACAAGATTAAATTAGATTAATCCTTAATTGTTCGGATATTTTCTTTAAGAAAAAGATCGGAGGGATTATACTTGAATTAATCGGGTCATAAATAATTTTTTTGGGGATTAATCGGGATTAATCGGGATTAAAAAGCCCTTGACGAATACCTTTTTAATACAAAAGCCTTATGTTAAAATTAATTTGTCTAGCATGGAAGTAACTTTTGAATTGGTGATAAAATTATTCTTTCCAAAACAAGGTAAATGAGGTTGAGTCCAAGTGTAATAGAAGTGCTGAATTGGGCTGGTTTTAAATTGGAACTAGGACCTAGTCTTGGCGGTTTTATTGGCAAAGATTATATTGAATTGCCACATGGTGAAATTTTAAAAATTAGATTACAAAGACGGCAAAAAAAAAAAAAAAAAAACTCATTGTATTTTTCAACGATTACTTCACTACCCTACACACTTATGTTGTCGTTACTTTCTTCATACTATTTTTAGGTTTGTTCTCCGTTTAGCATTGATGAATATAGGAACAAGGATATTCACATATAACTAGCTCTCCAAAGGGTGAGCCAATACAACTCATCACCCCACCTTATTAACGACCTACTTAAGGTATTTCGGCAGTAGTAGACAACCACATTAAGAATAGGAAGGGCAAAGAGGACAATTCATCAGCCACACGCATATTTGAAATGGCAAATAGGGAATTATAGAATGTTAGAGCAATAACCCTAACAAATAAGCACATATATAAGGGGTCTCTTGCTAAGAAGCAGGTACCTTCTTCTCTATCTCTCCTTAGCCGCTCTTGCCCAAAAAAGTCAATGATTTGTTTGTGGTTCCCTATTTCTAATGGACTGCAATGAAGATCAACATCGAGATCACTAATTTATCAATTAGAACAGGTACTATTTCTTTGCTTATTTGATTTTGGAACTTCATTCAAATGGCAAATACAGTTGAAATAATGAAAAACTCTAATCAAAATTTCACAATTTTGTTTTTTGTTGCAAATTTCTACAAATTGGATCATTTAATGGGTAGTCTAATCTAAAACAATTATTCAAAGTTTTACAAGTAGTTTTTGTCTTAAGAGGTAAATTCTACAATGATGTTCATTCCATATTGATTTTAGAGATCTGAAATTTATTTTATTAGGGCGATCTACCATTTCTACCCCCCTTCGATGAAATATTAGCCAATTACCCCCTCTCCCTATAAAACGTTTATTAATCTATCATATTCTCTATAAGAGTGAATTTATTTTAGTTTTGATTATGTTATATTATTGTTAAGTGATCACAATTTGATTGTTTCTTATTTTCTCCAAGCAATAGTTTTCTTAAATGATTGCTTTCAGGTAAAAATATTATCTCTGAAAATAATTTGGCATGCAGATTAATCCCCGTTTAGATGTAGAGTTATTTTCTTTTGAGAATCATTTAGGGACTTTGATTTCTATTACATATGGAAGTTCAACATCAATGCAAATTTAATTTTAAATCACATCCAATTCAAAAAAATCCTCATCATCCAATTTTCTTCATCTTTCTCTATTTGACTTTGTAAAGTATACAAAGGGAAGAGATCAATTCAAAAGCACTTTTTTCCCCACTATAACCAATAAAATTGAAGTTTTTTTTTCTTTATTGCAAAATTTTAGTAATATATATCCAAAAGATAAAGTACAAGAAGAGGGAGAGCCAACCATGCCACACACTAGTATATGTCACTAGTGCATATGCAGATGGGGATCTCTATGAAAAGTAAAAAAGAAAATTAAAAAAAAAACCGAAACCCATAAAACAGGCAAGGGGCACGCCTTCGCGTTATTTCGTTCGAACGATAAGTTGAATTTAGCCTTCGAAACGCCTCAACAGGATTTGGCCTTCCAAAGTGCTAATCCATTTGAACGACCTCTAATGTCGTTCAAACGAAGTGTTGAAAAAAATCCTTTAAAATGCCTCTGTTCGAATTGGTATACTAGAGCGCAAGTTCGTTCGAACGACCTCCAAGGTCGTTCGAGCGACTTCCAAGTTTGTTTGAACAACGTTTTGAAAATAGCCTTCGAAACACTTCAACTAGAATTGGTCTTTTGGAGCGCCAGTTCGTTCGAAAGACCTCCAATGTCGTTCGAACGACTTGATGTTATTTTTCTCTCAAGTGCTATCTGGGGAATCAGAAATATTATGTATCTGGGTTCTCTATGTGGGTGAGAAAAGCTGGCCTCCCTGAACACCATTCTTCAAAGGGTTCTGGATAAAAAGTTTGCTTATCTCCATATTTGAGTAATTCTGAACAACTTTAGATTCCATTAGATTCGTTTCCATTCAATGGCCATAGCCTATGGAATTGTGTCAGTCGTGAATGCTTGAGCCGTGGCTTGAGAATCTGAGACCATCTACATTTTTTTCTAGCCTTTCCCTCTGCTTGCTTAACACCTTGGATGATGGCTTGAATCTTTACGACATAGTTGTTGGTATTACCTAGTGCTTTGCAGAAAGTACCCAATACCTCCCCATCGGTATTCCTATATACTATCCCAATCCCTACTGGCCCAGGGTTTCCCAAAGTGGAACTATCGCAACATGCCTTGATCTCCCGTGGTTTTGGTAGTTTCCACCAGTAACTCTTTATCGTTGATATGTGTCTTTATCGGCACTGGACGTTCAAGGCTTTGATAATTTATAGGTCGGTTCCGTTATTGTACATGCTATTTTTGGAGAGTTAGGATGTGTCCATGATGTCTCACAGGATTTCTTGTTTCAACTGTTGGTTGGTAGATCTCCATTTATCGCATATGAGGCTGTTACACTTTTTCCAAAGACCATTGCAAGTTGCGAATGCTGCCGAGACCCACAGATCCTTAACATAAGAGCTTGCATGACTGTTTCTAACAAGGACTATTTAGATAGTGTCCTCTTTATTCACTGGCGGCATATTGAAGATGTTACATATCCAGTTCGAGATTTCCAGAGAGTATTCACATTCGAAGAAAAAGTGTTGTTTGGTTTCGGCGTTGTGTTGGCAAAGGGAGCATATGGGGGGAGGCAGATGCCTTTGCTTGCAACACTATCTTCAAATGAGAGGGTATGGTTAAGGAGTTTCTAAGCAAACAAGCTCAGCCAGGGGTGTAAGCTGTTGCTCAAAACCATTCACCACTACTATGCGGTGTCTTGGGTTTTGCGAATACTATTGAAAGCGTTCTTAACTGTAAATTTCCCGTAAATGTTCAGAATCAGAATTTGTTGGTCCTGAGCTTGGGGATAGCAGTTAAGTCTCTATAGGTTGATCTCCAGTGCCATAAATAGCAGTAGAATATCATGGGGTATCTCCCATCAATCGTTGCTGATAAAGCTGCTTAGCTTTGCAGTACAGTTCCCCCATAGGTTCGCTGGAAGGTTAACGTACTCTCTTAGGCGGATTTTTGTTGCCCGACAATCTCTCTAGAAGTTAATTTTTTCTCCATTGCCGATTATCCAACCCATGTGTTGACTTGCCAGATGTTCCGCAACTTATATCCCCCTCCAAAAGGATGATTTATTGTAGTATGTGATCACCTCTCCGTGTCTAGTTTTGAATTTTACGTTCATGAAGCATGCCCAGTCTTCGCTTTGTTGGGTAAATGTCTAGTAAAGTTTGTAGATAAGCGAATTGTTAATTTCCCTCAATTTACGAATGCCTAGGCCGCCCTTCTGTATGGGTTTACACACCTTATCACATTTAAGGGTAATGCCATTTCTTTTTGATAGATCCCTAGACCAAATAAAATTCTGAATGATAGCTTCGCCCTCTTTGATTAGAGATTAAGACCATTTGTAGACTGCCATGTTGTGTATAGGTGTACTGTTTAGGACTGATCTTGCCAAAACCACTCTTCCTTGGAAAGATAGAAGCCTTCCTACCCAACCATTCTCCCGCTTTTTGATTTTTTCCATCAACGGTCGCAGAATATTCTTTGTAGCTCTTCCCTGGAAGACAGGTATTCCCAAGTAAGTTTCTGGCAGTCTCCCTTCCTGGAATCCGAATACGTTGAGAATCACCCTTCTCCTGGTGAATGGAATTTCCCCCATAAAAGTTTTGCTCTTCTCCAGGCTTACAACTTGACCAAATACTTCTTGGTATTTAAAAATGAATTTTTTCAGGTGTTTGAGGTATATAGTATCTCCATTGAGGAATATGAAGATGCCATCTGCGAAAAAATAGGTGTGCTGGAGCTTATATTTGCCTGTTACTGACCATAATATAGATTTTTCCTTGGTAATCCAGTTTCTGTAGGTCAATACCCAAAATATCCTCAGTGAGTGCAAACAATAGCAGAAGATATGGTTTCCTTATTTAAGACCTCTTCCAGGGATGAAGAACCCTGTAGGGCTTTCGCTAATTGTGATTGAAATCTTCCCACTATAGATAATGGTCAGAATCAACTCACAGAAATTGTGGGAGAACCCAAAAACTTGGAGAGCTGCTGTAAGAAAATCCTAGCTTAGTATATCATAGGCTTGAGTTATATCAAGCTTGAGTCCCACATTGCCTCCTTTCCTCTTGCGATTCATCTCGTTGACTAGCTCGGATGCCATTTAGATATTATTGTGTATACTCCGACCCTTGATAAAGGCACTTTGCGCTCGGGACACTACTCTTTCTGCTATTGGTAGCAGTTGGGTAGTCAGTATCTTCGTGATTGTTTTAACTACAAAGTTGCTAAGGAAAATTGGTCTGTAGTGACTTACCTTATCTGATTTCTTGATTTTGGGTATGAGCACTATGATATTGGAGTTAAAGTTGGCCGTAAGCCATCTGTCAATGAAAAAGAAGGAGATTCCTCTGCAAAAATTATGTTTAACCACCTCCCAGAATGTTGTGAAGAAGTCCCCAGGAAGCTGTCTGACCTGGGGAGCTATCCTTGTTGAGATTAAATGTACTGTGAGTTTGATCTCTTCCTCGTTTGGAAGTGCTATCAGCATGTCATTTTCAGTTTGCTTCACTCTGGACATTATTACATTCAAAATGTTGTTGTTTAGGTTAATCGGGTTCTCCGCGAAGTTGTGTATAGAACTGGAGGATGTGTGCCTTTATTTGGGATTTGTTGGTCAAGATAATCCCTTCCTCTGTTGTGATCTCTATGATGATGCTCTTTTCATTTCTATCTCTCGTTCATGCTATGAAAGAATTGGGTGTTGCGGTCGCCTTCTGTGAGCCACTTAATTCTAGATTTTTGACGCCATTGAATCTTTTCTTGCTCTTCAATATGTGATATTTGTGTAGCCTTAGCAATAATGTCCTGGTCAAAAGCATCACATTTCCAGCGAGTTTCCTAATTGAGTTGTAGTTGTAGCAGGTCTTCCACCAAAACGTTTTTGGTTTCTCGTGCCATGTCCGGTCCTGTTCGTTTCCACTGCTTAATATCATTCTTTAAGCGCCAGAGTTTAAGCATTAAATAGAAAAGAGGTGCTGCATCTAATTCATTGTTCCAGCTACTGCGAACCACATCCTCAAAGTCTGCATAAGTGGTCTGTGCTTGAAGGTATCTGAAGGGTATGTTGCAAGGTTTAGGGATGGCCTAGCAATCTCCCAAAAGGAGGGAGTGGTTTGACAATGTTCTCAAAAAGTTCTTGATTCTCCACCCCCGATATTTGTCGGCCCAGAGTGGTTTGTGCAAGCATCTGTCCAGATAACTCAGTGTTCTGTTGACTCTATTTTGTGCGGTACTCCATGTATAGCTTATACCCGTTGTGTTTCTCTCTGTAAGATTAGCCCTATCGATGAAGTTCCAAAAGTCTTGCATGGCTCTTGATAGTGGTTGTCTTCTACCCCTCCTCTCCTCAGTCCTGACAACGCAATTAAAATCTCCTAAGAAAATCTACGACTCATTAGTATTGGTAGTAACTGTTATTAGCTCATTCCAGAGTGTTATTCTGTAGAGAGAGACAGACAGCTGGCGTGGACGAAGGAAAAACTGCAGCTCATGTATTGGACTGTGATTTGCTGGGTAGAAGTGTTCATGGCTTCAGGCTCTAGAAGTCCCAACCCATTTCTCTAGAGTATCCAAATGTTTCCTTTATTCACCCCCTCTTCATTCGTTATTATTTTCCTCGTGAAGCCCTGTAGTCTGAATTTCGTAGCGTAAATCTTAATATTCGGTTGTAGTTCCTACACTTTTCTCCTTAGGTAGGCATAAGTTTTGCAATTGCCCACTCCTCTTGCATTCTAGAAAATCACTCTCATTGTCTATTATTGGATCTGGTGACTTGAGGATTCAGTGTGTATACTTTCCCTCCTTTATAGACCTGATTTGGCCCTAGCTTCTACTTCTTCCGCCCAGCTTGTCGGGTTAAGCATCTATAGTATTTCATCGAACTCTGCCTCTTTTTGGTTAATTGTTTCACCCTTTTCCTCCCTTGTTTATATTATGTTATGATCATTTGGAGATTTCTCTGTGTCAGGCTGCGATTCGGCCTTGCCTTTTGCATCTGCACTATGACTTGCACTATGACTTGAGATATCCTCATCATGTCTATTGTCTTCTAGCTGTTATGAAGTGTCTCTTACTAATGCATCAAATGTGTTACTAATGGTGATTTCCGCCTCTTTTTGTAGTGAGTTGTTGTTTGTGTTCCCCTTTGCTAGTGACCAATCCTCTTTATTTTTGATTCGCTCTACTTGCTCTATCCGACCTATTAGTTTGGTTATCTCTGGGAAGTAAATGATCAATGATATGCTACTGGCGGAGGGAGTAAGGGTTTCCTGAAAATATGTGTATTTGCTGGGTGGTTGCGGTTATGCTTGGGTTTTTTCCTTGTTTGTCATCGTACCTTCCTGAATTGGAATTGGAAATGCCTTGTTGGTTATGTTATTCTATCCCCCTTCTCTTGAGTTTTTTTTTATTCTTGCTCGGTTCCCTGTCGTCATGTCTGGAGGCTCTTCACACTATCTTGTATTCTGCAATAATATGCCCAACATTGTTGCAATGTTTGCAATATTTAGGGACTCTGTGTAGCAGTATCTCCTATTTCACTAGACATCCTTCTATGTCGAGGAGAATGTGATATGGGATTGGTTTAGACATGTCAATGTCTACTACTACATTTGTGTTATACCCATAGTCCTGGTTTCTTGTCGATTGGTCTAGCTGGATAGGTGTTCCTAGCGTTTAACCCAGGGTAAGGATAATTTTGGGGCTCCACATCTCGATAGGTAGACCTGGAAATTTGCACCATATGAGCGCATTGGAGTTACTGTAGCTGCCCATTGAGAAGAATGGACTCAACGACAAAATTCTCATTGGCATTCTGTCGACCATCCAAGATCCCCGACTCCATATCGCAATCTTGTCTTCCTCGTACTCCAGTTTGATGATAAAGAAGCATTTACCGATTGATATTAGCTTGCAAGAGCCTTTTGTTTTCCAGTGCACGTGAGCAAATTCTTGAACTACTATGAATTTGATCTTCTAGAGGTCTAGCCTGCTTATTAAGCTAAATTGGTATTGAGATATACCTGCCTTTAGTTCGACTGTCGGGATGGCAATTACTGGCGTGTCTCCTCTCTTGCTCACCGGTAGTAGCTCTCCCGTCTCTGTCGATTGGTTCCTCTTGTCTCTTACCTTGTCTACAAATGTCGGAGGTAATGTTGTTTGTAAAGCTTCCTTCTGAACCAATTTTATTCCAGCCATATCCCCATTGTGTGCTCTATCTTTTTCTATGCATTCTTCCCCATTCAAGTTAAGATTTGACGTAGCATTTTAAAGGAACCCCCACGGACATGCTACGTTTTATTCGGTGTTTGTTATCTCCTCCCTTACTGCCGGTGGTGCAAATTATTTAGGGATTTTACTAGAGTTTGAAGTTCCTTTAACCTGATTTGCATTGATATCTCTGATCATCGTTGGAGTAGCCCCTGCTATGTCCCCTAATGCTGGATTTGGTTCATGGATCATTGGTGTTTGTTCTTGCGAATTTGGGGTGTAAATCTCAATCTCAAATCCTTGCTTGATATTTTGTCCAAAAGATTTAATCCCATTTTTTAGGATCAATTGAAGCAGATTCAGAGTTTGGTTATCAATGGTGCGCGATTTGAATTGGAATTGAAAACATTATTTACGATCACTATTCAAGATGAACAGTAATCATTCTCTCTCTCTTTCTCCCGAGCAAAATTTTTTTTGATACACTTATAGATTATACACAGAACAAGAAAAAACCCTTGGTAAGTATTTCCTTCAATCAATATAATTGAAGCCAACTATTAGGATTGTGGAGAAAAAGTAAGTAAGAAACTGTTAAGATTTTAGATATTCTGTCTGAAATGAACCACAACCAATTCAAACGGATTGTGGAAAATATAAGCAACAAAGTTTCAGTTCAAATTGGAATGTTTCATTTCGAACTGAATGTGGTCTGCCTTGATTTTGGTGTTTTAGTTCGAATTGAAACTTACCAAGTTTGAACTTAACATGGTATTACTTAATTTTTGAGTGTTGGTAGATATCATGTGATGTGAATTACGGCATGAGTCCTCTTGTTAGATGAGTCTCTTGATCATGTGGGAATCTTCTAGGTTATGTTAGATTATGGCACTTCGCTTATAAGAGAGCTCCTGTGAGGTTTGAGGAAACCTAACTTTAACCTTGTAGAGATGTAGTCTTCATGGCTAAGCCTGGTAGAGAAGATGTCTTTGCAAGGTTGGGAAGCTAGAAAGTTCTCTTGGGGTTTGATGAAGAGAAGAGAAGGACATCTCCGATGCTAAACTAAGATTTGAATCGAAGTAACCAATGTTGAGTTTTAATTTGGATATTCAGTTTGAATTGAACTGATACCAATTCTTATTGATTGTGGAAAATATGGGCAGTAAAGTTTTAGTTCAAACTGAAATGTTTCAGTTCGAACTAAAAGTGGTTTGCCTTAATTTTGGTGTTTTAATTCGAATTGAAACTTACTCAGTTCAAACTTAACCAAGAAATTACTTAATTTTTGGGCATTGGTGCATGCCTCGTGATGCTAGTTGCGGCATGCATCCTTGTTAAATGAGTCTCTTGAGTTGGGAAACTTTTAGTTTGTACTATATTAGGGATCTTTGCTTATAAAAAAGAAACTTATGAGGTTTGGTGAAACCTAACTTTAATCTAGTAGAGACGCAGCCTTAATGGCTAAGCCTTGTAGAGAAGATGTCTTTGCATGGTTGGGAAGTTAGAGAGTTCTCTTGGGGTTTGATGAAAAGAGGGGAAGGGCATTTCAGTTGTTAAGTTAAGATGTAAATAGAAGGAAGGAGAAAAATAATTGTTGAAGAAGAAGGTAATCAATGATGAAGAAATGCAACAATAGTTCGAGTATAGAAGCATCGTTTGGGATGGGTTATAGCGGTTTTCGATGTGCTTGAGGTAATTTTTGAAATTTGATGGTTCTCTCGATCTTGTATACCTTGAAATTTCATGTGAGTTTATTATGAATTTAAAGAACTCATGTGTGATAAGATTTCTTGAGAGCTTTTAATTATTTCCCGGATGCATAATGGATCATTGGGTTGGTGGTTATGGACATAACCATTTGGGGTGAAGCACGGTAAATCTTTGTGTTGTGTGTGCATGCTTTGTCTCTTATTTCTTATTGCTATGGTATGTCCTGGTTAACTGGAGAAATATGAGGATGCATTCAGATTGATTCTCCCAACACGAACGCCTACTTAATTTTACCAAATAAAACTACTAAATATAGTAGTAATTTCCTACTATAGTAATCAATCATTATATTTTAGAGATCACTCTTATCTATATTTTTATAAAAATTGTCCAAACCCAAAGTTTTCTAACAAAGAAGAAAAAAATATCATTTTAAAAGAAGAAATTTTGGAGATGAAGGAATATTAATCAGAGAAAGATAAAAGAAGAAGATTGTTGATACTCATTGTCGCCACATATCTAATAGGAATAAAGGACTATATTCCCCTGAAGAAGATGCCATGCTCAAGGCATACATAGAAAGATATGGGATTGGATATTGGTCTACTCTCCCCCAAAGAGCTGGTAAGAACTGCACTAAGTAATGTTATTTTCATGCAAATGGATATGTGTGTTTTTCCATTTTGATGCCTATATGTGTGCTTTATTGTTTTTGGGTATGTAGGAAGGGCTGTAGATTGAGACGATGAACTATCTTCGACCCAATATTAAACATGGAAACATCATTGCGAAAGAAGATCTGATCATCAACGATCTTTTATTTAGCATTGGAAGCAAGTACAATTTTTTTCCTTTAGTTCTACTATGTTTCACTAAAAAAATTGGGACAAGTTTCATTACGCGACATTCTTCACTAGGTTTGAAGGAATTGGGGGATCTCGTCTTGGTGACGAATTTGTGCCTCTGCGTGTGATATATTATTATGGTGGGTCTTACACATGATTCATAGTTATCTAGCTCTCGAGATGATATCATCAGTTGCATGTATGAGTGATATTAGTAAAACTCCCTTCTTCTAGCCTCATGATTTCATTAGATAAGTCATTATTAGAGCATCTCCTAAAGTACCTCACTCACTTGGTTGAAAAAAGCCAAATCTAAGTGAGTGAGGTTAAATTTCTTCTAACACTACCTCACTTGTTTTTTTTAACGGCGCCTAATTGTTGAGCTCCCGTTTCATTTTTTTCATCAGGCTCCTAACTTTTAGGCGCCCGATTTGAATTTAAAAATAAAAAACAATTGGGCGCCCAAATCTTAGGTTCCCGATTAGAAAACAAGCAGACGCCCAACACTTGGGTGCCCAATCGCGACATAAGAAAGCAAAGTTGAGTCTTGGAAAACAAAACTCAACCTTACTTTTTGAGATGTAAATCCAAGTCAGTGAGGTACTGTTAAAGCTCGAAAATCCTATGGCACCTTGGAAAACAAGTCAGTGACAGTGAGACACTTTAGGAGATGCTCTTACTACTAGTAGTAATGACTTGGTTAATGTCCTCTAGAGTGTAGTCTTGTAATGAAGGACGATTAATATTAATACCACTCTCCTTCCACATAAACTTATTGTCACCAAGACGAGATATCTGACCAGTTTCCTTAAACCCGGTAAAGAACACTGTGTGATCCGCAACCCCAAAGTCGTAATCCATCGCATTGTCGAGGCTGATATCACATAGATAGAACTTGGTTGATTTGGAGGGTTTGATCAAATCCTAGAGTGAAAGGGTTTGATGGGGCAGATAAATTATCCGGGTTAAATGGAGGTGCGGCATTGCGAGTAGTGGCTACTGGGGTTTGAATGGAGGTGATGGGAATGTGAAGTTTTGTTGCATAGCAAAGTATCTAACATAGATTACATTGGATTAGAGGGTGATACGATTTACATTAGAGGATCTAGATCATGTTGTCATCGGGTTTTTTTGGGGGAAACTCCCAATAGTTTTTCGCAAACATTGTGCTCCAGTAATTATTCAGTTCATTATCAGTTCTTCCCAAAAGTTTTGTGGCTATGGCTAACCACTTGCAATTGGAAAAAAGAAAGAAATAAGTTCCATCACAAGAAATTTATCAGGATTGCATGCAAGAGAGTGACCTAAACTTACTAGATTGATCTTGGGGTGTTTTCCCATGTAACTTCTCCCCAAAAAAAATTCAAGTGAAACATAGTGGAACAAAAAATATCCTACTTGCTTCTAATGCAAAGATAATGATTGCTGATGATCTGACTTTTCTCCGCAGCAAGTTTCCATGTTAATGTCAGGCCGAAGATAGTTCATCCATCTCAATCTACAACTCTTTCTATCTATTGAGACCTGAAAGAAAAGATATTCAATAAAAAAAAATCAAGTACACATATAAGCATCAAAATGCACGGGGAAAAACATACACCCATTTACATGAAAAGAAGAGTACTTAGTACAGTTCTTACCAACATTTTGTGGGAGAGTAGACCAATTTCCAATCCCGTATCTTTTTATGTATGTCTTGAGAATTGCGTCTTCTTGAGGAAAATATGGTCCTCTATTCCTATTAGCTTTATCTCAACACGAAGTTTTAGCCATCGTATTATTTGATCTTCCTCTTACTGCCCTTCATCCCCAAAGTTTCTTCTCTCAAAATGATGTTTATCTTCTTTTGCTAGAAGACCTTAGCTTTGGATAGTTTTTATAGAGAAATAGATAGGAGTGAACTCTAAAGTATAGTGATTGATCTAAAGTAGGAAATTGGTATTTTATTTTAGAAGTTTTATGATGCAAACTAAAGAGAGGGGAAAAGATTACTGAGAAGTTCCACCAATTAACAATCAATTTTATATAACCAAACCTAAGGTTCCCTTCAAAATAACAAAATAGCCATATAGCTGAAAAGTGACAAATGAGGTCTTCAACAATAAAGTCAGGACTTCATAGTCGCCTACAATAGAAGGGCAACTATGTTGGAAAAAAACATAGAAGGATATTGCACGGGGATGCAGATGACCACCCATGCCTATATCTTTTAGTTTACCTCTTATTATAACAATACCTCTTTAATACAAAAGCCTTGTGCTAAAATTTGGCCAACATTGAAGTTACATTTGAAGTTGTGATGATATTTTTTTCTAAACAAGCTACGAGAGTTGTTGGGTCTAAATGCAATGGAAGGGTTGAATTGGGTTGGTTTTGTAATTGGAGATGGACCTAGTCTTACCGGATTTAGAGAAAAGATTTCATTTGATTAATTGCTGTTTCGTGAAGTTTTAAAAATCAATAATATCGATGGCAAAAATAAAATAAAAAATGACTTACAATATTTTTCCACGATTACTTCATCACCATGCCCCCTCATGTTGCCGCTACTTTCTTTCCTTCTATTTTTATGTTTGTTCTCGGTTGAGTGGCAATGATTGTAGGAACAAGGATGTTTACATATAGCTAGCTCAGGGCAAGCCAATATAATTCAACATTTTACCCTATTAACGATCTACTTAAGCTACCTCGCCGGTAGTAGACAACAACATTAATAATAGGAAAATAAGATAATTCACTAGTAATTTGATAACCCTAGCAGCTTGCCAAATTCGGAAGGGCAAATAGGGAATTATAGAAGGTTAGAGCAATAACCCTAACAAACCAAACGTTTATCTAAGGGGTCTCTTAAAAAGAAGCAGGGGCCTTCTTCTCGGTCTCTCTCCTATAGTCGTTCACGCCATAGCAACTCTTAGATCTGGTGTGGTGCCCTACTTAGAAAGCTATAGAAAAATAATCTCCTTGGCAATAATCAATCATCTTCGTTCCTAATCCCTGGTGCCAGATTTTTAATGGACTACAATAAATATCAACATCGGGATCACTAATGTAACAATTAGAACGGGTACCATTTCTCTGCTCATTTTTCTTTGGGAATTTTATTGAAATAACAAATAAAATTGAAATAGATAAAAACTCTAATCAAAATTTTACTGTTTCGCTTTTCTATTTTAGATTTAAACAAATTGGAGCAATTTGTGGGCAGTCTAATCTATTCAAAGTTTTACAAGTAGTTTCTGTTTTATAAGGTAAATTTTACAATGATGTTTATTCCATATTGATATTTTAGAGATCTAAAATTTATGAGTGGTCTATAATTTCAACACCCACACACCCACCCATCTACCCATACACACACATACACACAGATTTTCGGCGAAACATTCGCCAGTTACTTCCTTTCCCTATAAAAATTTCATTAGTCTGTCATATTCTCTATAAGGCTTAATTTACTTTGTTTTTGATTATGTTATATTATTGTTAAGTGATTATAATTTAATTGCTTCGTATCTTCTTCAAATAATAATATTTCCTCGATATTGCGTTCATCCCCGTTTAGATATATGTGGAGTAGTTTTCTTTTGGTAATCATTTAGGGACCTTGATTCTGATTGCATATGGAAGTTGAAAATCAATGTTGTGTTATAGCTTTCAAAAAAATTGGTCTTAAATCACATTCAGTTCAGAAAAATTCCTCATCTATTTTTCTTTATCTTTCCCTATTTGTGTTTGTTCTTTCAAACATGCACATACAAAAATACAAGGGAAGAGATTAATTCAGAAGTACTTTTAATTTTTAATTATAGAAAACATAATTGAAGCAAACACTTAATTTTATCAAATAAAACTTCTAAATAGAGTATCATTTTACTTCTTTATAAATTGATCATTGCACTTTCACGTCAAAAGCTTGTTCCCTAGTCTGTCAAAAACCCAAGCTTGCCTTTCACAAAAAAAAAGAGCTTGTTCTCTAAGTACTGACTACAACAAAATATGAAATTTAAAATGGGTGTGGTGTTTATATCAATAGAAGGAATGTGTTACATATTCTTTCTTGTATATATGTCTCTGCAAGTAGTGAAGTACTTGATGGTATTTCACGCTAGTGCGACGTGAAAGATTTTAGGCAAGGGTGGCATCGAAAAATGAGTATGATCATAAAGCAATGAAAATAAAGGTAGCACTGTCTCACAAGTCCTCTTCACAAGTTATAGTTGTATGCATTGCTTTAAACAACGTCTAGACCAGGCACCGTTTGAAACCCACGCTCATAAAAAAAATATTGCAAGCTTTACAAGCTTTAATGGAGTCTCTCAAATTCTAGGTCTCTAGAATTAAATTCACTGAGGAAAAGATAGTATAAACAAATAATCCAAGTCCCCTTTATATACTAGGGACCTAAATACAATTAGAACGGATCTCGAGGCATACTTAAAGTCGGCAAACCTACGCATAGCTCGTTCGAACAACTTCCATTTTTGTTCGAACGACTTCGGCTATTTCTATTCTTCGACAATTCTTCCAATTCAAGTTCACAATCTCCCACTTGAAATCGAATCTCGTAATCCATTTCCAGATTTCCAAATAAATTGCTCGCTCTACCCGGACCTTCAATCATGAAGACCCACTTAATAAATTTCACAATCTTCAACAAATTTCCCAATTGAAAATTTGAAATGTGAGGATCCCGTAACTCTACCTATCTTCAAAGTAACCACATTTGGAACCGTGTCAAACCGAACTCTTCACGCCAAAAGCTACCGTAACACTCAAACTTTCAAAGCCGCACTGTACTTATGCCTTTACAATCAATGATGCAATTAACCATTGTCATCTCGATACCCAAGAGGCTTCAATATAACACGACGAAACTATAGTCATTTCCATGTCATTAACGTACTTCGCTATCACAAGTAAACACAACCCTGCAAGCTGAACAAGAAATACTCCATAGCTATGAGCTACAACCGAGTCTTCTTTGAATACATAATATTCATTATCAAAGTCTCATAGCTCCCACTTCATGAGAAAACTCTGGTCTCGTGTAAACAATGATATACATTAGCAAACAAATAATCAATAAGTTTAAACATACCTCAATCTACACTCATATCACATTCCATAGCCAAACAAACACGTGTCTCAAGCCCAAAGTAACGACAAATGGTACGCTACCAAATAACACTTCAACCAATCTCAATGTACTATGTCAATAACAACTTTTGCTTCACGTTCTTCCTGTTGTACTATACCATATGCCAAGGATTTGCCAATCCATCAATCCAACCCTTTATTGTGATAACCGTTCCCATGTCTCTTCAATCTCACCCATGCTAGAACTTACATACGCAACTAGTATATCATCCATACTCTAAGAACGGATGATCCATGAGTTCTCAAAACTCATAACATCAACAATAGTCTCTGTGATATTTCAAAAAATTCACCAATGATATAAATATATCGAATATTAACCCCTATTATTTCGGCATATATCACAAATACGCATATGAAGCTCTCATGAATGAGCCTCCATAATGCAACTTCACCTAGTAACTATGTATCAAAGTTTATGACTTACATACCCATCTTCAATAAGATTAATCATGAAGATTTTTTTTATATTCCATATCAAGAATCACTCCATCCGAAAAAACAAAGCCACCACAAAACAACTAGCTTCGCAACCGGTGAACAAAAAAAAACATCTTGACATTAACACCCGTTTCTTCTTGAAAGTGCTTTACCATAAGTTTCAACTTGAACTGCTTAAACAAACTTGTTCTCGTTTAACTTTTAAACCAACTTGTGAAGTAAAGAGTTTTACCAATGGTAATAGGATTACATCCTATACCCGATATGACGATTGAGATCCCATCTCATCACCATCATCCATGAAAAGCTCCTACTTTCCCATGACCTCATCTTGTAAAGCCACTCGATAGTCATCACCAATACCGGCTAGCCACAAAAATGTTGAGAGTAATGATAATGGGCCAAAAGTTTCGACACCTTAGTTTTTCTTTTCATTACAATCGGAGGAGTATACGGTTATCGTTCGACCTTTTCAACCAATGGTTCCAACACTATCTCTGCATAAATTTTAACATACTCACATGACCCCGATAAATCTACTTTTCCGGTTTAGTTATCCATGTTTTTACAAAAGACATCATCATTAGATATCACATCAATACGTTAGATAATTTTTTGATTCTTCGCATCACAAGATCGGTCGTCAAAATCATCATAAACATATTCAATGAACATGCACAAACTAGACATATAATCTAGTAACGATCTACTACTAGAATAGACAAAAAAGTATAAATGATTACCTTTTTTTTTGTTCAAGTGATCTCTTATAATAGTCCAAGATCCAAATTATACCAAGACACTATATTAACCATCGAAACTACCGAATCCCCCCAAAACTACTTTGACAACTTGATAAAATATTTCATACTTCACGCCCTTTCAGTGATCTCACGCACCACACTTTCAGCCATACCAAACTCTTGTAGTATTATTGGGATCTTCTTAAGCCTTTAAATCCCAATAGACGTTTTATCTATAACAATTAATCACAGAAAAATTGATCACCATCACCGTTAGACCCAAGACGCTTCAATATTGAACCCGCCTCAATCTCAACTCAAGTTTTCCATCTAGCGAAGACATCAAACCAAGCTCTCGTGTAGAATCACCGATGAAAACAACAAAACCATAAAATCCCCCATTGGAACTAACTCTACTCGGTTTCCATACATCATCGTATAAGTGGTTAGATCCTATTTTCTATTTTCTTCTCTTTCTAGGAAACTCAACTTTTTTTTGCTTCACCAAGACAACGTCTTCACAAAAAAACAAATCTTTCAATTTTAACTTATCAAGTATTCTCCTCGAAAATAATGTTTTCATCTAAATGCTCACGTGACCAAGTTTTTCATGCCATACTCTAGAATCCACCATCGAAGTAGCAATACCAGTAATTTCATTATTAGTGTTACACGTCCCTAAGAACGCATCTTGTCTTTTGTCCCAAGCTAAAATAGTAGCATCCTTCATGATCGAAAAAACATCATCACCAAAGTTAGCCAAAAGACCCACGTCTGATAGTTGGCTTGAAAACATATTTTTAGCCATACGAGATACATATTGCATCGTATCCGAACTTTATGAATTATCATTCGTTAATACAATCCGAACATCTCCATTATCTACTATGTGATATCACTTATCATAGCTAGACAATTTTCTTTTACCCGACGTAATTTCTAATGGAGCATCCAAGTCTAACCTTGACTTTTTACAAACACCATAAAATAACCACCATGATTATCCCGAGTACCATGAATCTCATTATATGGTTTATCCTGATTATCACAAGTTATATCACACAAATCATTAGAAATAAGATTGGAGGCACTATCAAAATTTTTATATTCCCCGGAAAAGTCACCGAATGTCTCTTTACAGATCTTCTCTTCTTTGTCAGTCTAGAATCTTCCTAAAAGAAAATCACAATCCTCTGCATATAAAAAATCATCTACTTGCATCTTCCAAATCCCAAAATTTAATCTATTGAATTCATCAATTTCTAATTTCTTCATATTGGCCATCGCTCTAATCACACATATCCTAGCCTGCGCTTTGATACCAGTTGTTATGAATTAGGGTAGCTAATCCCAATCCCTTACCCCAAGAATGATAAATGGAAATGCCAATTGAGAAATTAAACGTAAACAAGAACACAATAATTTACCCAGAGGAGGGAAGTGGAAAACCCTTTCGAATAAAAACCTACTCCACGAACAATCTACTATGATGATCAAGCAGGTTATAACGATCTCTCCAAGCTTTTCAAGCTTTAATGGAGTATCTCAAATTCTAGGTCTCTAGAATTAAACTTGCAGAGGAAAATATGGCATAAATAAATAAACAAAGTCCCCTTTATATACTAGGGAACTAAATTCAAGTAGAATAGATATCGAGACGAACTCAACGTCCCCGAAGACAAATCTTCGCATAGCTCGTTCGAACGACTCCAAGCTCGTTGCTAAGAGGAATATTGGGGTCCTCTAGCAAAATACCTGCTCAAAGTACGGTTGTCGAATTGTAGCATGGATGAGTGAGATCGAATCCACAAGGAGGTTTAGGAAATCAAATACTTTTTAGGCCGAATTTCAATTTCATAAGAAATAAATCTAAAAGCAATACATAAAAGTTTATTATAAAACTTAGTAAAAGAGCTAAGGTTTAGACTTGGCCTCTACCTTTCAAAACTCTAATCAATATTCAACTAGATCATAATATCTCCACCTATCATATATTCGTGTTAAGACACATACGATATTGTAAAATAAACCACTAAATCTATGGTCAAGCATTTAGTGGTTATACTTTTAAGTAATGGTAAAGAGTATCTTAGAGAATTATCAACTCAACCATGGCTAGGCTTGAGTAAGTTCTCTAGTGTTTCCTCTTATTTAAATCTCAAAATCATGTCTAGAATTAGTAGTACTTGTTTGTATCCAAATTTATCGTACACCAAACCGAAGCTATGATTAAGTCGTCGATATGATGCACTAACTTATCAATCATGAAGTACAAAGAGAAAACTAATTATGACCTAATTAATACTAACTATTGCTCATCAGAGAAGTGGCCTAATCCTAGCCTTAGTTAGGAGATTAGCCACTCATCTTAGATTTTATCGCACTAACAACTAATGAAGACATTAACAAAAATTAAACAAAAGAGAAGAGAAGAGACAATTAAATAAAACTAAGACTTTAATTATTTATTCTAAACTTGCTCTAATATGAGATGCCCAATTACAATGGGGGAGGGTTCCTTTTATAGGAGAAGGAACTCAAATTTATAAACTATACATTAAATTGAAAATAATATATTTATAATAATATCTTCTAATTTTACAACCAATCACCTAAGATTCTTGCATATAATTCCCTTAAGTGATGTAGAGATCTTTCTTCATGGAAATTCTTACATATATCTTCAATATAAAATATATTCATGGATCTTGGATACAATATATTTTTTGATCTTATTCTCCAAGAATTTTTTTGTATATATTTCTTCAATCTTGAGACCAACTATATTGTGTCTTTGACTTTTTGTGCCATGAACTGCAGGAGATACTTTTACTTGACTTTAAGAGTTTGGCTTCAAATATCCATCTTCAAGAGCTTGGTTTGCAGTGACTATACCCACAAAAGTCAATAATGACATTTTAAACAATTTATAAAATACACATGACTCATTTCCTGCGAACTTATACTTAGTTGTTACTTTCTGAAGTATATCAAAGAATATTTTAAGCTTATCCGAAACTAGAGGTACTACCTCAATATTAGAAAGAGATTCATGTATTTTGCTTTAGCTATATTTGAGTGTACAGTCAAAATAGTTTTATCGCATAATACATTGTCAAGAATAATTTACTCAATTTTTGGTAGTCTAGTTCTTACTGGAATAAATTCAACGGTCAGTTCGACAAGTGCCTTAGTCAATTTATTTTCCTAGAATTTTAGTTTTCTTTTGGGTATATTGTTTCTTAGTGAAATCTCCGTAATAAGGAGATTTCGGTCGACAATCCCCGCCAGTTAGCTAAGGTTGCCGGGGTGTAGTGCCCCATCATAACCTAGACTCAGGATTCTCAAAAGTATTATTTTCTTGTGTTCCTTTCACATAGTTCATGGTCAAACTCGAGATTGGTGATAATTTTTTCTCTTTCAGTTCTTAATCATGCGAGTAGCCTTGCAGCATAAAAGTTTTTAGAGTACATTTGGCTTATTATTTTTTTCTTAGGAATGAACTTATTCTTAGGCAGAGTTGTCTTCCTTGTAGCAAACTATTCCTAGCATAAATGTTAAATTTTCCTTATACTTAGCTAAAATCTATTGAATGTATTAATTACAAAACTACAGTGAAGTACACGCTTTCAAAATATGTCAAGTTAACTTGAATTAGTCCCTAATAAAAAGATAGTACATCTAACTTAAGATAGTCCAAAATATTCTAGTGTATACTTGGTACAATTTCAAAATTTAGGCTTTTCAATAATATTTAAGTCAAGGTAAAATCAGTTTAAGTGTTTAGAAATTCATCAAAAATATATCATAAATTGTCAAAGTGCTATTATTTCACTTTTTTTCAAAAAACATTTAAAAAAATGGTTTCCTACGCCCAAACTAAAATCAAGCATTGCCCTCAATGTTTGAGAACAAGAAAATAAATAGAAGAGGAAAACTAATTTTTTTTCTCCTGACTGTGTCATGGGCTGTCTCCCAAGAAGCGCTAGGTTTACCGTCTTCAGCCAGACTAATATACCCTTATACTTAAATGATGTTGCAATGGTACCATAGGGGTACACAATATCGCTCTGATATACTGGATAGTTTAGAAATGTTATCTCTTCATCAAAAGTGTAAAACTCTAAGTATAGTTTTAATCGTTGGCCATTGACCTTAAAAATATTTTCGTTCTTAGGATCCTCCACCTCCACGGCCCCATGAGGAAAAATAGTTTTAACCATAAAGGGGTCCTGCCAACGGGATCGTAGTTTCCTGGGAAATAGACGAAGCTTGGAGTTATAAAGCAATACCTTTTGATTAGGCTCGAAGGTTTTATGAATAATAAATTTATCGTGAAAAACTTTTGTACGTTCCTTGTAAATTTTTGAACTTTTATAAGCCTCATGACGGAGTTCATCCAACTCAAAAAGTAAGCTTTCTTTTAGACCCAGCTTGGTCCATCTCAAAGTTAAGGGCCTTTGTGGCCCAAACATCTTTGTATTCTAGTTCCATAGGCATGTGGCAAGCCTTTCCAAAAATAAGTTTATAGGGTGACATTCTAATAGGGGTTTTATAAGTTGTTCGATAGGCCCAAATAACATCATCAAGGCGATCTGACCAGTCTTTACGATTAGTTCGAACAACTTTTTCTAAAACTATTTTGATCTCCTAATTGGAAACTTTAACTTGACCACTTTTATGTAGATGGTAAGGTGTGACAACTTTATGAGTGATGAAATAATTTTTCAATAATGTTTTAAAAACACGATTGTAAAAATATTTTCCACCATCACTAATAACTGCTGGAGGAGTGCCAAAATGATTAAAAATGGTTTTCATAAATTTAACCACAGGCTTATGGTCATTTTTTGGACATACTACCGCTTCAACCCATTTAGAGGCATAATCTACTATGACTATAATATAAAGGTTTCCGTGAGATGAAGAAAACGGGCCCATAAAACCTAAGCCCCAAACATAAAAATGTTCAACAATAAGAATATTGTTTAGGGGCATCATGTTGCGGTGAGAAATATTGTCGGTCCTCTGACATCTATCACAAGTAGAACATATGGTCTTTGTATCACAATAAAAGATAGGCCAATAAAGACCAGATTAAAGAATTTTGGCAGCCATTTTCTTGGCACTAAAATGCCCTCCACAGGCATAGGTATGTCAAAACATAAGTACGCTCTGGAACTCGTTATTTGGAATACATCTTCTAATAACTTGGTCATACCAAAATTTATACAGATAAGGATCATCCCAACTAAAATGTCTAACCTCGTGTAAGAATTTGGTTTTATCTTTCTTAGACCAGTGGTCAGGTAATTGTTCAGTAGCAAGAGAATTGACAATGTTGGCATACCAAAGTAGTTGTATAATAGCTATAAGCTGCTCATCAGGAAATGTTTCTAAGATAGGTCGTTGTATAATAGCCATTAGCTGCTCATCAGGAAATGTCTCTAAGATCGGGAGAAGATCTTCACCTCATTCGATCAAAAGTCAGGATAAATGGTCTACTATAACATTTTCAACACCTTTCTTATCTCGTATTTCAATGTCAAATTCTTGTAATAAGAGGATCCATCAGATTAACTAAGGCTTAACATCCTTTTTGGATAACAAATATTTTAAGGCCGCGTGATCGGTGTAGACAATGATTTTGGACCCAGCAAGATATGACCGAAATTCTTCTAATGCAAACACAATGGCTAATATCTTTTTCTCAGTGGTGGAGTAATTTATTTGTGCATCATTAAGTGCATGACTGGCGTAGTAAATAACTGAGGTTTTTTTATCTACTCTTTGCCCTAAAGCTGCTCCAATAGTGTAGTCAGATGCATCGCACATCAATTCAAATAGAAGATCCCAGTTGGGCGGTTGGGTGATTGGAGCGGAAGTTAATAGAATTTGAGCTTCTCAAAAGCTCTAGAACATTCATCATCAAAGTGGAAATTAGTGTTCTTTGCAAGTAAATTGCACAAGGGTTGGGAAATTTTGCTAAGATCTTTGATGAACTGACGATAAAATCCTGCATGGCCTAAAAATGATTGAACGGCTTTAACCGTCTGAGGAGGAGGTAAGGAAGAAATAATATCAATTTTGGCATTATCAACTTCTATCCCTATATTAGAGATGATATGCCCAAGAACCATCCCTTGTGTCACCATGTAGTGACACTTTTTCCAGTTTAATACCAAATTTGTTTGTGTGCATCATTCTAGCACGAGCTCCAAATGGTGCAAACATTCATCAAAAGTGGAACCGAACACTAAAAAATCATCTATGAAGATTTTGATAAATTTATCAACAATATCAGAGAAAATGCTCATCATACAACATTGAAATGTAGCGGGTGCATTACACAAACCAAATAGCATATGTCGATAAGCATAAGTCCCATAGGAAAATGTAAATATGGTCTTCTCCTGATCTTCTGGAGCGATGGGGATCTGATTATATCCAAAATAACCGTCAAGAAAATAGTAATAATTTTTTCCTGCTAATCGTTCAAGTATTTAATCAATGAATCGAATAGAAAAATGATCTTTCCTAGTGACCGTGTTCAACTTTCTATAATCGATACAAACACGCCACCCGGTGGTCATGCGGGTAGGAATTAATTCATTATTCTCATTTTTGACTACAGTGGTCCCTAATTTCTTGGGTACAACTTGAACAGGGCTGACCCACTTACTATCTGAAATAAGGTATATGATATCCGAGTCTAATAGCTTGAGAACTTCCTTCTTAACCACCTCTATTATATTGGATTTAAACGTCGCTGCATCTTGCACGAATTTTTAGCACCTTCCTCGAGATTGATGCGATGCATGCACACAGCCGGGTTAATTCCCTTCAAGTATGATATAGAACACCCTATGGCTGATTTGTATTTTCTAAGGATACTCAATAGTCTACCTTCCTGGTCAGTATCTAGATTGGAAGCTATTATCACAGGTAGAGTTTCAGAATCACCTAGAAAAGGCATACTTGAGAGTATTGGGTAATGGCTTGAGGTCCAACTGGGGTGGTTTAATAATTGATGGAATAGGTAAAGTAGCTGATGGTTCAAGAGGTTTCAGTCTAGGTCTCCATTTGGACATGTTAAGAATAGGAGTTGAGTCAAGTAAGACATTAAACTCTTCAACGACCATGTCTTCATCAAAGTCCTCACCAAAGTTTATAATACATGATTCTAATGGGTCCTCAGAAAATGATTTAGGGAACGAGATATAAAATAGGGAGTCAATCATATTCAGCTCTGCCATATTATCAGAATGAGGGAGTTGAGTGTATTGTTAAAAAATTGAGTTTGATCATCATGGCTTCCATAGATAGTTGTAAGACCCTATTGAAGCAATTGATAAGGGCATGGTCAGTAGTAAGAAAAGGGCAACCCAATATGATGAGGATCTCATAGCTAGGATTCGTGACATCTTCAGTGTCCAAAACAGTAAAGTCTATAGGAAAAATAAGAGTATCAACCTTGATAAGAATATCCGCAAGGATACTACGTGGGTATCGTATTGACCTATCAGCCAATTGAAGTATTATTCGAGTAGGTTCGAGTTCTCCAAGTCCTAATTCTTGATAGACCGAGTAAGGTAAGACATTCACACTAGCCCCCAAGTCGAGTAACGCGTTATCCACTTTGTGATATCTAATTTTACAAGGGATGGTAAGGCTTCTAGGGTCTTGAAGCTTAGGTTGGGTTAATGTCTCAGTCAAGAAGACTTTCTTGTGTACATTGATTTTCATTTTCCTAGTACCCGCATCCTTAAGGAATTTGGCATATGCAGGGATAAGCATGATGGCATCGAGTACTAAAATATTTATATGAACTTCCTTAAATGTATACAATATCTCATCAAATTGAATCCCTTTATTAGCTGAAAGAAGTCGTTGCGGATATGGCACTTTTGGCTCAAAATAAGCCTTGGATATGGGAACAGAGGAAGAAGACAACTCTTTATATTTCTTATAAGGTTCATGGTTGCTTACTATAACTAGTTCACTCATACCTACCTTATCCTCAATAACAACTGGTATTGGCTTAACCCTAGGTATTTCAATTTGTTATCAATTTGTCTACCACTTCGAAAAGTGGTAATGGCATTAAGCTGTTTTGGGATTAATCTAGAATCAAAACCTGGTGGTCCTTTCAGATTAGATATAGGTTGGCTAGGTAGCTTACCTGGTGGTCTCTCATGCAATGTATTTGCCAATTGTCCTATCTGAATATCTAAATTAGAGATAGATTGGGATATAGAATTTTAATTCACCAAAGTCTGTTGCTGGAATTGCATCATTTGTTGCTAAAATTGTAACGCTTGTTTTTGACTTTCCATTAATTGTTTTTGACTTTCTATTGATTGTTTTTTATTTTCCATTGATTGTTGCATGAAGAGAGTGAGGGTATCTTCCAAAGATGGTTTAGGTGGAGCAGGTGGGAACTCTTTGGATAACTAAAAGGATTGCTGAGATGCTTGACGATAAGATTAAGAAAGAGGATTCCTAGGAAAATTATGACCTAAGGTTTGTGGCTCTCCAAAACCTGAACTGAGTTGGTTCTTCTTCTAAGAAAAATTTGGGTGGTTATTCTAAGTTGGCTTGTACGGGTCAAAGGGTTTCTTGTAGGTATTATTCAAAACATTCACTTGTTCTTGATTGTCATTCATTTCATTAAACATGAGATACATTTGAGTCACATGGGTTATATCATAACAAACGGTGCAACCCTGTTACTGAACTTGGTTCACACTTCCCTTAGATTGATTCATAGCCATAGCCTCAATTTTTGAGGTAAGAGAATCTAATTGGGCTTTGATGGTCGTTCACTCACTCACTTCGTATAAGCCATATTTCTTGGTTGTACGAACATTTCTATATGGATCAAAATCCTACTGCTGAGAGTTCTTAACTAATGTCTCAAACTCCTTATAAGCTCTATCGGGTTCAAGGTCCTAAAATTTGCCACTATGCATGGATTCTAGCCTATAACGATTCTTAAAGGTTATTCCACAATAGAAGATCTGGGAAAAATGTTACTTTTCAAAACCATGATGTGAAAGAAGATCTTTATATCTCTCCCATGACTCGTAAAATGTTTCGCTCTCATTTTGAGCAAATTCAATAATTATATTTCTAAGAGCGAGGGTTTTTCCCATTGAAAACTATTTGGTTTTAAACTTACTCTCTATTTACTCCCATGAATTGATAGATGCTGGTGTTAATGAATCAAGCCAATGACTCGCCTTATCTTTTAGTGAGAATAAGAATAAACGAAGGCGGACGGAATCCTAATTAAAATGTGGATATTTTGAGAGCGCACAGATTTTCTTAAATTTGTGGACGTGCTTATAAGGGCTCTCAAAATCAAACCCATGAAATATAGGTAACATTTGGATTATACTAGGCTTAATTTCGTATTAATTTGTTGTGACGGCTAGTAACATGATACATGATGGTATATTGTTCACCACTAGGGTTCAATAGTCCCTAAGAGATTTAGCGGCAGCCATGATTGGGGGTTCGAGTTCTAGCTCAGCAACAAGCTCAATTGGGTCAACTCTAGATAAATTACTTTCTTCCAAAATTGGGGGTTCTAAGTTCTCTATTGTGTTGATTGGGCGAGGTAGTCGCCCTCTCCACTTTGGCTGAGGTGGTAGGCCGTAAATAGGCAAAGGTTCTGGTAAACTTCCAAAATATTTTTCTCTACGTGTCCAATTGATCATGCACAAACTAATATGCGATAAAATTTGGTACCCGATGCAGTAAATAATTAATCAAACCTATATTCTAACACTTCAACATTTTTTAAGAAGTAATAAGTAGGTCTCTGCTATATTCTTCTATGTTCACAAAAGGGTAGGATGGTCAAAGGCTTTGGTTCCTACATTCCTCTGTGTCAATGTTCTAGTACTAGTTTATAGTAGATGTTCAGTCCTCACGCCTGAGAAAGTTGTCTTATCGTACCTTAGCATACCAAATAGTAATATTGCAAACCTACAACCACTATTTTTGCAGTGTTAGGTTGGGGCTGTATCCTACGAACCCGTGTTTGTACCCCGTTCTGGTACACCTATCTGTTGATTAATGAAATCCCGCGGGAATCTTGATGCTCTTTTTTATTATCAGTTATTTTTAGGTCTGGGAAATTCAATTTTCGTGTGATACAAATTTCTTCGTATCCTTAATAGGTGGTCCCACTTGTTAGAGAGCTTTTTGGGTGATGAAATTCTATAAGTCTCTAACAGTTTTTTCCTTTACTAATGTTGGAATGAAAAGAAATTTAAACACGTCAATAGGTCAATCTAACCACAACAAATATTATATTAGAGCAGTGTGTATTTGCACAGTCCACACGACTTTATGTTCCTAGTGCTGGGGCAGAGCGAATATGAACCTCTTATATACGTCAAGTTTATAGAGGTACTAACCTACGAGAAGTGTTTCCCGGTGAAGCTGTGACCGCCCCTTCACTTAGGGGGCACAAGAAGGATAGATTTGATGATGCTTTCAACTTTGCGTATTTTCCATCCTCGCTCTTTTTCTCATTTGAACACTTTTTTTACCATGTCCCTAAACAAACCTGAAATGAGAAGAAAACAAATTTAGGTGCAGTGCTTCGCGAGAGTTACAATTATATACTCAAAAATAATGTGATCACTGTGATGATGTGGCTAAATGAGACAACAAAGGATGCTCGCAATGGACATTATTAAGTTGCTGCTTAAACAAAGTTACCAAGCAAGCACCGTCATGTGTGGATTAAGCTGAACCAAGCATGCACACATAAACAATCCCAGAGAAGACAAGTACGAGAAGGTCCAAATACACTTATTGTTTCAAAATAGCGAAAGTTACTAACTCCCATGTATTTAATGCTTTAGCCACAGACCTTAGAGCATGCTTAATACTTCCTAGATATGCAAGGTGTGAGATGATTTTTCCCTTTTTGCCCCCTATTTACATATAAAACAGTCTATCACCACTGCAGGTTGGAGACTGTCACTGGTGTGGCCGCAATTTCTCACCTGTACCAGTCGCATCAACTCAAATAAAGATAATTAATTTAATCTTTGCCTTTAATATTTTCTCGATATACAAATAAACTATAAACTTAACAATTGTCTTTACTTCTTCTCCACTTTCCATTAGGGTGTGCATCATTGCATAGAAAAGATTCCAAGAGAACTATATTTTTCTAATAAAAATGCTAAATCGAACACATTCTTAATGAATGAAAAACCTGTCAGATATAAAGGAGGAATCCATATAGAACTCAGGTGAAAAGAAAATTCAGACTTCCATCCAAATTTTATTGTTAAGAGGCCAATAAGATCTGGATGCAATCCGGATGGCCTTATGATCCGAATTTGTATCCGGATGTAAATACTTGGAGGTACATGGTTGGTTTTGCCCGGGTATCCAATTTTAGGAACTCTTCCTCTAGATTTATTATGAGTTTTTTCATCAGTTGCTAAGCAAGAGATAAAACCATGATAAAACTCAATTTTTTGGAGAGTGATTGTAACCTCGAATCATCGAATAAAACACTCTCCTCTCACTCTCTTAGTGTAAACGTAGACAATTAGGCCCTTATAATGACCATGTGAAAGTTGAGGTATACATTGAAAAGAAATGGAGTAAACATTAGTCTTATTATTGGATGAGGAAGTTGGATTACACAATGGATTTCAAAACATCTAATAAAAGTAAGATTAATCGCATTGTTGCTTCATTGTTGCTTGAATTAAATGTAAGATTAATCGCATTTAGTCGAGTTTAATTGTATAATTAATTGTAGGTTAATGAAAAATAATAAATTGCTAATTAATATGTAAATGATCTTTAAATTAAAATAATAATATTAATGGACTTAAAATATTCATTTTACGATTACAATTATTTGTTACACAAGTTAAAAAATTAATAATAATTTGAGTATTAACCTTGATCTTGAATATTTGCCCTCTATCTTTAATATGGGCAACATACTGAGCTCACGTCACGTTTGTCCCTTCGTATCTATGCCTTTATTGACGTATGTATTCCACATACACTACCTGTAGAACGTACTAACGAATTTGGAGCGGTGAACATCCCAATACCGATATGTTTCCTTGCAACCTCTCAAATACTATAGGGTCAAAACCATCACATGCCTGATTAGGCAGATACCCATACCCTTGACGGTGTGCATAACCGTACCCATAACCATAGTCGGATGTTTGGACATATGAGTATAAAGATCCAAATAGAGATCCTTGTATGCCGTACTGTGATCATGTGATAATTATGATTATGTACAACAAGTAAGCAAAAGAATTTTTGTTTTGTTAGATATTAAACCCTAAACATACAACTTTTAATAATTTTTTTTACTTAAGGCCTTATGACCCAACAATAGATTTAATCTCGATTTATCTAATTTTAATCCCGATTAATTTAGATTAATCGTGCGGGATTAAGTAGGATTTTTGTTGATTCGAGATGGGATTTGGCTAAAATATTCAATATGGATTAATCTTTAGACTAAAACAAGATTAATCCTTAATTGTTCAGATATTTTTTTAGGAAATTTGTGCTTTCTTTAAGGAAAAGATCGGAGGGATTATACTTGAATTAATCGAGTCAGAATTTTATTTTATTCTTGGGATTAATCCAGATTAAAAAAACCCTTAACGAATACCTCTTTGATACAAATGCCTTATGTTAAAATTAATTTGTCTAGAATGGAAGTAACCTTTGAATTGGTGATGAAATTATTCTTTCTAAAACAAGGTAAATGAGGTTGAGTCCAAGTGCAATAGAAGTGTTGAATTAGGATGGTTTTGAATTGGAATTAGGACCTAGTCTTGGTGGTTTTATTGGCAAAAAATTATATTGAATTGCATTAAAAAACACTTGACGAATACTACTTTGATACAAATGCCTTATGTTAAAATTAATTTGTCTAGCATGGAAGTAACCTTTGAATTGGTGATGAAATTATTCTTTCCAAAACAAGGTAAATAAGGTTGACTCCAAGTGTAATATAAGTGTTGAATTGGGCTGGTTTTAAATTGGAACTTAGACCTAGTCTTGGTGGTTTTATTGGCAAAGATTATATTGAATTGCCACATGGTGAAATTTTAAAAATGAGATTACAAATACGGCAAAAAAACAAAAAAAAACTCACTGTATTTTCTACGATTACTTTCCCCCCCCCCCCCCCCCCCCCCCCCCCCTATACGCTCATGTTGTCGTTACTTTCTTCCTACTTTTGTTAGGCTTGTTCTCGGTTTAGTAGTAATGAATATAGGAATAACGATATTCACATATAGCTAGCTCTCCAAAGGGTGAGCCAATACAACTCATCACCCAACCTTATTAACGACCTACTTAAGGTATTTCTGCAATAGTAGACAACCACATTAAGAATAGGAAGGGCAAAGAAGACAATTCACTAGCCGTATGGCAAATTTGAAAGGGCAAATAGGGAATTATAGAATGTTAAATCGATAACCCTAACAAACAACACATATATAAAGGGTCCCTTGCTAAGATGTAGATACCTTCTTCTCTATCTCTCCTTAGCCGCTCTTGCCCAAAGCACTCAATGATCTATTTGTGGTTCCCAATTTCTAATGGACTTCCAAGTTCGTTTGAATAATATCTTAAAAATAGCCTTTGAAAGGCCTCAGCTAGAATTGGTCTTCTCGAGTGCCAGTTCGTTCGAACGACCTCCAATGTCGTTCGAACGACTTGATGTTATTTTGCCTTCAAATGCTCTTTGAGCAATCAGAAGTATTTTGTATCTGGGTTTTCTATACGGGTGAGAAAAGCTGGCCTCCCTGGACATCATTCTTCAAAAGGTTCTACATTTGCGGACGCTCATTTGGGTGTTGTATCCGCTGAATAACTTATTTCTCTCCATATTTGAGTAATTCTAAACGAGTCAAGTTTCCATTTGATTCATTTCCATTCAGTGACCATAGTCCATGGAAGTGTATCAGTCATGAATGCTTGAACTGTGGCTTGAGAATCTGAGACCATCCATAATTTTTTCCAACCTTTCTCTACTGCTTTCTTAGTGCCTTGGATGATGGCTTGAATTTCTGCAAAATAGTGGTTAGTATTGCCTAGTGCTTTGCAGAAAGTACCCAATACCTCCCTTCCCTATTCCTGTATACTATCCCAATGCCTGCTGGTCCAGGGTTGCCCAAAGTGAAACCATCACAACATGCCTTGATCTCCCCTAGTTTCGATAGTTCCCACCAGCAACTTTTTATTGTTGTCGTGTGTCTTTATCGACACTGGACGTTCAAGGCTTTAATAATTTATAGGTCATTTCTGCTATTGTACATGCTATTTTTGGAGACTTAGGATGTGTCCATGATGTCTCCCAGGATTTCTTGTTGCAGCTGTTGGTTGGTTGTTCTCTGTTCATCGTATTTGAGGCTATTATACTTTTTTGAAAGACCATTACAAGTTGCAAATGCTGCTGAGACCCACATATCCTTAACATAAGAGCTTGCATGACTATTTCTAGCAAGGACTATTTGCCAAGTGTCCTCTTTATTCACTAGTAACATATTGAAGATGTTACATATCAAGTTTCAGATTTCCAAAGAGTATTCACATTCGAAGAAGATGTGTTGCCCTATTTTGGCATTGTGTTGGCAAAGGGAGTATACAGAGGGGAGGCAAATGCCTTTATTTGTAACTCTGTCATCGAAAAAGAGGGTACAGTTAAGGAGTTTCCATGTAAACACTACAACAAATAAGGGCTACGACGTCATCTAATCAACGTCATTTTTTTAAATATTGAGTTTAATACTTATATTTTCTACTTCTACCCATAACTTAACAAGTTCATTAATGCATTTAAGTCATTTTATTGCAAACTGACGTTATTGCTTATTTTCCTTTAAAAGTTACGTTATTTTTGCAAATGACGTAAAAGATAAGTGTTTATTCACTACTACATTAACGTCATTATTTGATAAAATGACATTGTTTTTATTTATAAAATTTAGAGAAATACGAGAGAGGTCGCAGGAAGAAGAACTTTGAGTACGATTGAAAGTGAGAAGTTTGTGGGATCACGATGAGAATCATCCCAGTGCGAGAGATGAGATTTAGGAGATGCAAATTAAGCTAGAAATTAAGAGGAAGTTTTGCAATGATGAATCTCTAGTCGAAGAAAATCTTTGTTGCCGAAGTAAAAACTTTTGTGAGGCAAAATCCAGCCCTAACCTACGATGAAATCCTTCTTCAAAGCCACACAACTACTTCTCCAAGGTTTTTATTGAGGAATATACATCCCTAATTTCTAAAGGATACCATTGAAGCAGGTAAAAATTCTACAATTTTGATTTTGCTAATCAAAGAGTTTGTTTAATTCTTTTGTTGAATTAATAGTTATACTTTTTTAGATTAACAAGGATGAAAGGGGATTTGATTTGGTTTAGATTAGTTCACTTTTGGTAGATTTTATTGTCTTTCCATATATCGATGTGAACCCTAATTCCCCACTATTCTTGGTGCTTATCATTTCTAAGATGTATTGGGATTGCCGAAATTAAGTAGTTGATTCCGTTTGGAAGTATTGATTTTTATTTCATGGAACAATTTGTTATTTAAGAGTTTATGTGATTTTCTGTTTATGCAATGTTGCTTAAGGAGGAAAGAGCATTGAGACAGTTTCATATTAACTAATCTCTTGCATTGTGATTCTTAATTGTATCTCTATTCGTAATTTGATTTTTTCTCAATGGGTCTCTTTGATTGGTGCCTTTTGGTTTTCTTAACATTGAGCAAAATATTATTTTGCTTTGTTGGTTTTGTTGATAACGGGGTTGGGCAACCTTCTGCTCTAACTTGGTTGCATCTGCTAGAACCAGAGCAATCTCCTCTAGCTTTGTCGTTGTTTTAGAATCCATACAAGAGCTGTACATTTTCAAACAAAGGCATTTGAGATAAACCTTTAATGTAGGTCGAAGATCTCTTTCGGCTTTTAACTACTCTTATAGTCTTGAAAGATTTCAGACCCCTTCTCCTAAGTAGTTCCAAAAGCTGACATCAAAACAGATTAGAAACGATGTTGCTTTGATGATCTGTTGATGGGAAAGCTAGGTTTAGGTCATGGACGATCTTAGGGGTTTGAGAGATGTAACTTTGTGTGATCATGACATGATTATATCATTTCTTTGATGTAGTAGTAGTAGTAGTATTAGCAGCATTAGTAGTTCTAGATCTCTTGTTCTTTCGTGAACCACCATCAACATGAATATTTTCATAGAGAGCCACTTTTTAATTTTTTTTCTTTTTTGCAATAAAAATTTAGATTATATACCACCAAAATTAGAGATTACATCAAAGAATAAAATCAAGCTCTAAAGCAAAAAAATTGAAGCAAATACAATAGTGGAAACTATAAAATACAAGGTTCAGCCATCTTGGTTTTTTAAATAGTCAGCATTGGCTTCTTCAATCTTGTGGATGAAACTAGGCTTTTCTAATGTCCATTCTTAAAAAAGACAGAGGGCCCTTGAAACTTTTTTTAGTAATACCATCAGCTGAGAAATTTGATCCTCTCCAAATTGAACCACCACTGTCCTTGTACATGACACCAATACCTGCCATACCTGAGTTTCCCATAGGAGCACCATTATAGTATACTTTGTTTTAATTTGGATCTGGAAGAACCCAAGTATAGCATTGAACTGTTCTTGCCTTTTTGAACTTGCACTAGACTTGAACTGCTTCAATAATCTGAAGATCCTGCACTGTATTGTGCATGGTGTTTTAAACAGCTTCGTCTTTTTTTTTTTTTTTTGAAACAGTAAGATAGATTTCATAATATTAGAAGGAAGAATGGTACTTAAAAAGCTAACCGCAATAGGAGAGTGACACATCACTGAAATTGGTGCCTCTGGAGCAAATATTATCTGGCAATACCCTCCCGCACATAGTCGAAACGGAAATGTGCAACAACCCTTCCTGATCACATATACTCAAATTTATGTCGTTTAAACTACTTAGACTGAAAAATTCATGATTTGAGACCCCAAACTCTCAGCAGGAAAAGAATTTATCTGCTATTTCCTATCACTAAACTTGACCCTGTCCACGCTTGAAATAATCTACAAGACCACTAGGAAGCCCATAATTTTCTTTTACTTGGATGACAATTTCTAAGAAGTACTCTCAACTTGAAGGCTTGAATAGCATAAGCAGAAGATGTAACATTTTGCCTTGTCTACCTTTGCTTAAGAGATTCATAAAGAGCTTCCACAGATACCCCACATATGTTAATAATAAGGCATAGCGGATGACAGATTCTTACAAACAGTGGATTTATCATGGTGGCTTAGTCGCCAATAGTCCCCACATGTGCAAACCCCGTCCCTAAAGAATGGAAACTCTTTATATCTCTTAATAGTATCTCCCTTTTACTCATCAGACTCGCATATTTCAATCATAGCATAGCAATCTCCACATACTCCGAGGTTCTTAACAATCCTGATGGTTGAGCTACTGGCAGTGCCTACGAGCCCAAAAGCAAGAACCAACTTGTCACTATGACTTCCCAATGAGTCCTCTTTTCATTTTCCTCACTAATATAAAGTACCCATTCCGTCTCAGACATATATCCTTTTTTCCTTTGAACTTTCCATTAGTTCCTCCAACTTACTGTATATATCTTCATTTCACTTATGGGACCTGTCACCAGCTACAAAATTATGTAGCTAGCCTTCCACCTCAATGTAACTTCAACCTGGAGACTTCTTGGCGCCTCTACTCTTCATGGTGGCTATTACTTTCTCTACATCACTCCATCTTCAAACTCCAACACAAATGTCGGACAAGAAAACATAACTCACAGAATGTTCAGGTTCGAGTTCTAGGAGCCTCTTTGAAGCTAACTCTTCCATCTTGATATTTTGTGGACCCTACATGCACAAAAAAGGCTCCCTATACTACAAAATTAGGCTCAGTAGGCATGCTCTAAATGAAACTCAGAGCTTCTTCCAAATGACCAACACAGCAAGATAGATCCACCACGCATGTGTAGTAGTGGTTCATTGTCAGCTCTAACTTTTAATCAATCAAGCATCATGCTGTTAAAGCAACTAAGTCCCTCAATCACCATCCCATGGTGTGAGCATACAGTTAAGATTGCCAAAAAAATAACCTCTTAGGGATTAGTTCCTGAAATTCGCATATCCTCAAAGGGCTTGCCTAAAGCACCCATGCATAGCCCAACCGAATATCATAACATTCCAAGGAAGAACATCTTTATCTTTCATCGATCCTTTCGAAAACCTGAGTTGCATTTTTATGTCCCAACATTTTTGTGTACATAATCATGAATTCAAACTTCAGACTCTAACGCATCAATCCTTGCATAAGCACATAATGCAGACACTATAGTAAGATTATTACGGTGCACACTCTCCTCCAACATCCTGCTAAACATGCCCAACACCTGTTCATGGTCCTCATTTTGTGAAACCCCAAAACCTTGTTTGTCCAAGACACAACATTTTTCTCCCCCATTCAATAAATGACCTCTCCCACTTTAACTCCCTTTTCCTCAAAAACCCAACATTTAAACAACTCCACAAACCAATATTCCTCTCTGGCATTACCTCAAATAACTCATTAGCCTCCTCCAAGTCTCCAATTTTACGACACCCTTTAACTAAAACATTCCATACCAAAACACTACCAACCTTATTTCTCTTATGCATTTCATCAAACAATCATAACGCATTCTTTAAGAAGCCAAACCAAAAAAACCCAACCTAACACCAACTTTACAGACTTCCCCATGAGCCATGAAGGGTTTCCCCCAATTTGACGCTCAATAACGACGCAACCGATTTCAATACAAACAGGTACGTGAGACAACTGGGTTCGATAGTAAACCATTTCGAAAACACATAATGTAAAACTGAGGTCCTAACTGGAAGTGTATGAGATATTAATCTTCAAAGGATCTCTATCTCTATCTCTATCAAGCTTTCATGGAGGACTTTGACAGACCAACGGTTAGCTGTATCACAAATATCTCTAAGAATGATTGCTTTCGTATTTTGGATAGTAGTACTTCTTCCTTTAAACATGTACTTGCTTATGCATGTCCAAATGTTGTTAAAGACATATAAAGCTGTTGAGATCCACAAATCTTTTATATAAGAATTGTTGTTCTTACCCTTTCCTAGAATAATTTTAAGATTATCATCAGCTTTGATCCTTGAAAACTGAAACATGTCTGTAAACCAGCTCAATAGGTGATATCAGTTGAGCACTGAATGAAAAATATGATTTTCATTCTTTCATTGTTATAACAGGAGCAAATCAAAGTGAGTTGGATACCTTTATTTTGCACTAAGAGTCAAAGGGAAAGAATCTTGTTCATTAGCCTCCAAGCAAAACCACTCAGTCTTGGGTGAAGGACTATGTTCCAGGTACTTCCACTACCAAACACCTTGTTCCCTTTTCCTTATATATTCATATAGGCATTTTCAAGTTATTGAATTAGGCCACGCTTCTGTCACAGCATCTATGCGAAGCACTTTCTATAGATGGACGATCTTACTAAGGTTTATGCTTTCCCATTTCTCCAACATGATTGGATTTGCTTTGAAATATAAATAAAATGCACCGAGAATTAATCCATTCGCCACATTTTCTGTACTATTTTTCTCGAAAGTGAATATAAAAGGATGCTTCTCAAGCTTCGGGATTTGTAAAATAATTCGGACTTTCCACCTCACCCATATTTGCGGAAACAAAGGAATCAGAGGACTTGATGCTTGAGACACAAGAACCAGTATTGTCAGAATCTGAATGTAGAGTAATGTGTTCATCGTCAATATCTAAGACCTCAGAACCATGTCTTCAAGAGAAACTTGTTTATTGCCGTCTTTGCCGTATTAACAAACCACTCATCCTCGGGAAGTGTACTCTGTGGGTCGATACCTCAGGCAGAGAAAGTTTTAATAGCTCGAGCAATTATTGCTGATGTTGTCTGCTGAACGTTTCGGGATGGGTAGCCTCCGCAAACAGCAATTTCAACGGTGAAGTACATATTATAAGTATTAACTGCTACAACCCAAGTGGGTGAAGGGGGCACGAATCATCCTCAAACACATCCCAAAACTCCTGCTCATCCGATAGCCACATTACTACCGTTTCTATTAGCCTGGAAAGTATAATTTTCTATATCTTCTCTTTCCCAAGTAATACATCTCCAGCAGCTGTTGCCAACTGTTGTAACTTCCAAACAAAGCCTGGAATGGCAGTGAAGCCAGTGGTTGGGAGCCCCAATATAGATCTTCTCTTGTCCCATGTAAGTAAATTTGTGCATCTAATCGGGTTTTTCCTTCTCTCGAGTATATAAAGTTCAAAACATATTGTCGACATAAATGATCTCTGAGTTAAAATAGAGAGTGCTGAAGATTTTGCTTCCAGTCCTTAAATTATATGGCACTAGTAGCAGGTCAAACATTTTCAGCAGGCCCACTACCTGGTTCCATCAACTCACTCTGCCCACTCCAAATCCTTGAAACAGCCATCGGTAGTAGTTCATCGGCTACAGTAAATACAGTTACCATAAGTGCGAGCTGTTGGGAATCAGTTTTAGCCTTATAATATACGTACTCTTTATTTTCTGCAAGGTTCTTATCTTCAGATGGTCCTGGTAATGCTTTAATCAAAAGTTCTACGTACTCATCAAAGAAATGAGATATCTTCGTTAAAACAGTTGCCCCAAAATGAGAAATAACCTCTGGAGTTAACTGTTGCATCGTATCTTTAACAAGAAATATGAATCTTGTTCCACTGCCAGCGTGCATACTATCTGATGAAGATGTTGTAAGACCAGGTGGCGCAGATACAATTTGAGGTGGTAATGTCATCATTTCCTTCAAAGTTAAGAAGAATTGATCTAGCTCGTCTAAAGTTCATCTCTAGAACCTCTTCAACATACTGTTGCAAAAGAACCATAAGCAACTTAGAGAGTTTCAGACCCTGTGATTCCAATATTGAGCATTGATTAAAACTCGCCTGAACACAGATGCTTGTTGCACGTAGAGCGGTAACCGTCTCAGATGAGGGAGCATTCTCCTTCACCAGTCGAATGAAAGACTCTATTTCCCATTCTGCCCACTGCACAATTCTATTTGAATATACAGGCATGTCACCAAATATCAAGCCAGATTCTTTTGCCGTCAGTAAAATTGTTGAAAATACAAGCTTTGGCAAAGTTAAAGGGTAGGTTTCCTCATAAATCAAACATAAAGGAAGAAACCCGTCAATTTTCTTCCGAAGGCGAGATCCATATTCTTTCAGCAGTAGTTGTTGTGCCAGAGGACCTTTTCCAAGTTGTAACAAGGCAAACAACGCTTTCTTAAGTTCACAAATGCCAACTGATGGTTGTTCGGTGGTCTCAACAAGCTGATCTTCAAGTATCGTCTTCCTTTTAAGAAAAGCAGACTTATAGCAAGAGATTTTAGTAGATGAAGTATTTTTTTTGAATCAACTCTGAGGAGCTTTTCTCTTCAGCGTCTAAAGCCTCTAAAGCTTCCTCCACTTTATGCTCGGCAAAGAGAACATCAATATTCTCCAAAAATGCCATCCTATGTATTTCAAATTCATTTAGCAAGGGGTCACAAACTAGAGGGTCTTCTTCTACTTCAGAGGTCTTACCGTCAACTCGATTCCATTCTTCCAATTCACGGCAAACACCAGTCATCAAATCCTGGACAAAAATCCTTTGAGACGATACATGCTTGTGCAATTCAATCAATTCATGCTCCATCTCAGCAACCTCTATCGATACCCTCTGGAATGCCAAATACTTCGACTGTGAATTACCACATAAGTTCTCCATGGCATCTTTTAGGTCCAAAAGCTCACAACAGAGTTTTCTGATGCCCTTTTCAGATTTGGATTGGTAGACGGAGTTCATTTTGGATAGTGGAGTGATCCACTCGTGAGTTAGGAAGTCATCTTCTTCTTCACTGCTGTCCATCTCTCCACATTTTGCTTATATTTTGTAAGTATTGTTCCTTATTTTAATGCTAATCTCTTACATTGTAATCTCAGACATGTTTTTACTTTTGGGGAGTGGAGAGCTTTATCTATTGCAAACATGGTTCTTGGACTAAAGGAGATACATATTGGGGTAGAAATTCATGCAAATGTTGATTACACAATCGATCTTTTAAATGTAAGCTTCTCAACCTTTATAAAATCTTAGCTCCACTCTGAATGTACTTATACGAGAAAATGTAGATTGATAAATGTAAACTACCTTTTACAGGTCTCAGAGTACCGAGATAACAAAATTCACATGGGGTGGTTGGACAATAGGATAGCCATGCAAGTTAGAGCGGAGAGGCCTCCCTGGTACCTTTCAGTGGTCGGAGGGGCTCTTTATGTAAGTATGAGTCACTTAATAATTTTATTTGCACTACTATGATAATTATGTAATGCCCCAAATAGTTACCCTTTTGAAGATTAATCTCCAAAACATTCTATAATTTCAAAATTCCAATTTTGTTACTAAGGTAAGGTACCGGTCAGAATTAAAAGAACATATGACATTATTGTTATAACAAAAAAAAAGATGACAGAGTTCATAAATACAGAGAGATGACAAGCTAAATGAAAACATATCAGCCTAGAGAAAAAAAAAATGACAGACTGCAACTGTAAAGTAAAAGGGCAATATCGTTGAGTACTATGAGCAATATCTAGTTTTCCCTAGTTCTTGCTGTGCATTCCATATTCGACTTTGAAAGGTGATGGTGTTTATTAAGTTCTTAATATTTAACAAAAAGCTTCAACAAATAGTGCAACCATTATTTCAAAATATGTCAGTTATCTCGAAAAGGGGCAAATCCTACCAAAGGTGCTATTATATACCATATCATTCATTGATGCAGAAATTAGGCATATTTTTGTTTAAGCCCGGATAAAGGAGGAGGGAGAAGGATAACAGTTCGTCGTATTGGCATAAGGATAACGACTCTTATATGCGCATTTAAAGTAAAGGGATATGGAGTGTGTAAGAACTGAGCATGGTAATTTTTTAGCATAAAATCCATTTTATCTTTACCACTTTTTCATAACACACTTTTGTTCAGTGTAATAACTACTATGTTTACTGCAGTAAGAGCAATTGACCAAGATTTCTTTTTATGGGTATCCTAAATGTATAATTGTCACGGAGATGGAATCCTTCAAACAAATAGGTATTTTTCTTCTCTTCCCTTATTTTGTATTTATTTTTTCTTTTACGATTGCAACCATCTTATTGTGTACTCAAAGTATAATAATAAACATGTGAGATACTTATACTTAGCAACATTTATAACACAGTATGTAGCAAATGTGAAATTTGATTGTCCTATTATTAGAAAGCTCACATTTATAGTTAATGTTTTGTATGTTTTGACATGTTTACAAATTGATCCAGATTAGTAGAAGCACACAAAGACACTGTAATCCAATGGTTTAGCTCTGTAATCCAATTAATGAAGTGATTGAGTTCAAACCTAATTTAGCCAAATATTTAATGAAGGTAATATAATTTAGCCAAATATTTTGCCTTTTGTATAATATGGTGGTGGTCCTGTAGAGTCCTAGCGGGGGAGGGGAGGGGATTGGTAATATTTGATTTTTAATTTTTTTTTTGTATTTTTTGTGGTATTGACGTCATTTTAAAAGTGTCATTGTTGATGTATAAAAACCTACTATATCACTTCAAATATGACGTTAAAAGATTTCAACTACGTCATTTTTTAATGACGTTATTTAGTGACGTCAATAGAATATACTAGCCGGACGACCACCAGAATTAGTATCGACAATGTCATTTTTTGAAACCCTTTATATGTCACTTATTAAATGACGTTGGTACCTACCTTTCCACGTCACTTATTTAATAATGTTGGTCCCCACCTTTCCACTTCATCGCCTTCGACGTTATTTGTACAAACGACGTTAAATCCATTTTACGTCATTTTTTTAATGACGTAAAAACCCATATTTGTTGTAGCGACAGCAGTGGTCGGTCACTTTCGGAGAGCACGATATACGTTTCAAACCAAGACATTCATAAAAAAGTCAAGCAGTAGTATATTTCTTGGCCGATTTTCCAGTCGACGATCCTGATTGGGAAAAAGATACCGCCGATTCACGGACAAGCAATTCAAAGAAAAATTGGACTAGGTATCCAAAAAAGGGTGGCGCATTCTAATCGACAGGTTTGCTGGGCCTTCAAGCTCAGGAATCAGTATTGTTTTTATCACACCCTTTAATGACAGATTTGAGAAGTCAATTCGACTTAATTTTGATACCACCAACAACGAAGCAGAATACGAGGTGTTGATCTATGGAATGGATATGGCATTAGAACTCAGAGTCCCCAAACTCTCTATATACACAGATTCCTTATTGATCGTAAATCATTACACAAAACGGTATCAAAAAATGGGGAAATGGTGGATTATACAGTAGTGGTAGGTGATAGAATGAGCTGATTTCAAAAGGCAACAATCGAGTAATTACCTCGAGAAGAGAACAAAGATACAACTTCACTTGCTTATCTAGCCGAAGTCCTTGGAATAGAAGCTCAATATTTAAAAATCAAAATCGTATCTACCCCCAGTATTAACATCATCCAAGCACATTCTATTAATACTAGGGGTGATGAAGAAGCAGACAACGATTGGAGATCACCTTTCCTCAAGTATATTGAACCTAAAAATGATTTTAAGGGCGAACTCCCTAAAGAACTTAATGAAAGAAGACGACTAAAAGACAATGCCAAATGATACATTTTAATTGATAACTTCTTTAACAAAAAGTCAGTGACGGGGCCTTATCTCAAATGTCTGTCTGACATAGAAGTCTTCGATTTTTTACGTGACTTATATGAAGGTACTTGCAAATTGCATGCGACAGGACGATCTTTAGAAAATTGGGACATTACTCAAGGAGTCTTTTGACCTAGGATAAGAGTACAGTTGTGCAATTCAATAAAAAAGGTGCTATTTCAAGTCATTCAGTACAAGATAATAGGAGGTTCTAATATCTGACATGAAATTTTTTCACTTTTACCAAGTTTCTAAATTGTGGTGGGATGAGATAATTGTGCACATGTAAAAGTTTCTAAATGGTGGTGTCATGAGATAATTATGCACATGTTATACTTTGTAATTTGATCTCCCATTAAGATTGCAGTCTGAAGTACTTCTTCAGCTTCTCCTATCTTTTAACGTATTCAATTTTTATAGTGAATGCACATAATGAACTTACTAAATTCTAGAACTCATTTTTGTGTTATTGTTGGTTATGCTTGATTTCTAAGTTCTTCACACACACACTGAATCTAATGGGATTTTATTTTCAGAGAGAAAGCGAGGTCTTATATATCCAAAATTATGTTTGAGTAAGTATTTTTTATGTTGTAATGAAGTTGTGTCATTTCATGATGTACAAATCATCTTAAAGAAATGTATGACAGAACAAAAAAAAGAATAAGAAAAATTGGGCATCTGCACACTACCCAAATGAATCAATTGTTTATATGAGAATGATATTTCACATTACCAGACGTTGGATAAACATATTTTGTAGTTATGGGTGTAGATGACTTTCTTTAGTATAAAATACTTGAACTCTGCAGCCTGATTAACTAAATGACTACTAAGTTAAAGCCAAAACTATCCTATAAGGTTGGTAACAATTGAAAGAACGAAGATGGAATATCAGAATAGTGAATGCAGTTCAGTGTTCGGTTATGGGCTCAAAATAAAACCCCAACATGTGTCCCTAAAAATCCCAATATACCAATCTTGACTCTATTAAGAACCATAAAGCACTCAAAAGTTGTGTCGAGGATCGACAAAGACCACAATTTACAACCCAATGGTTTCTATAGAAAGGTTTAGTCTGGAAAATAAAATGAATATTTAACAGGTTATAGTCTACTAAATTTGAAGTAAAAATACAAGAGAAACTTCAATGTCATAAATTTTGACAAGCATGCGAGATGAAAGAAACAATACCGAGAAGGGGTACTTTATTATGCATATGATGGAGTTGAAGGAGGAAATAAGGTCAAGCTTAATTGCAATGATCGGAGGAAAGAAAATGATTAAATAAACATGTAGGCATTCAAGTCTAAACATTTTAGATCGGTAATTCAAAAAACCCTGAAGTATACTAATTGATGGCCCACTAGAAGCAATTGAAACTTCTAAAAAAAATCATTAATCAAAAAGCACTACAAATGGGTCTTTACTAAATTGGCAAAATATACTCCTTTGATGTGTCCATTGTATTATATTAAACTGCACTGATCACAAAGAAAACTAATTTGATTTCTTATTAAAACAGTGGTTCATTGTTCGTTACCAAATAATCTCTTATTTTTTGCTTTATTTTGTTTATACAAAGTTGTTGTTAGTGGGCCTTCTTATTGTTTGTGTTTCTCTATCTTGAGCCTATCAAATTTCTCTGAGTTTGAAGTGATTTCGAATCTAAGTAATTTGGATATTTTTCTTATTTCAGGATTCACAAACCATTTAATAAAACTATTTGGAGATAAAAAGCACATTACATATCATAGAAACTCCCATGGTAGTAATGAAATTGAAGTTGGAGATCTTTAATAACATTAAACAGATTCCAAAACTAGATATCATATTATTTACTGAGGTCGCAATGTTAGAGCGAATAACTATGGGCCGTTGGAGTAGCGGATTAAGACCATGCCTCAAGAAGAATAGGTTTTTTTTTTGCTAGGCAAACTAGGGATAAGGCAGACCCCAACCAATATCAATATATAAGCAAAACAATTACATTCTAATGCATATTTTCTCCAAAGCCTCATCCTTTACAAAGATAATCAGTTCATTAGGCATGAAGGGTCAATGTACCTTCCCCCATCAACGAAGAATAGGAAGCCAAGAAATTCGTCCCTTGGTTAGCCTCTCTAGAAACATGGTCAATGTCAAAAAAAAGAAAAGAAATTACTAATCAGGGCCATGATAGACTGGTGCAGTAGATAGTAGTGTTAAGGTGGTTTCTTCTTTCCCAAAATATAGCTCACCATTTGTTTAAAGTCAGTCCTCACACAGAGCTTTGTGATGCCCACATCATTGGCTTTAACCAGACCCCTTTCAATAGCCTTCATTTCTTGGTAAACCCCTGAGGTAGCCTCATTCATACCATGGTAGTAGGCAATCAACATAGTCTCAAGAAGCATAGGTTTTAAATTCTATGCACCACCAATAAAAAATTATGGCGTTTTAGTGTTAAGTTTAATAACATCAATATATAATAAGTTGTCTCTATTTTGAGAAAATTCATTTTGTGTTTGTTGCCGTGATTTTAAGTGTAGTGACATCGACGCATTGGGGGATATAGTAAAGCAAGTTAGCAAAGAATGTGGACATGTGTACAAAATATATAAATAGTGTCGAAGGAGCGTCGAGGTATTCACCGTGACTCGGTCACGGGTAGTACTAGTATAACAATAAAACAAAGAAGTTATCTCAGTATTATTGTCTTACATTCTATAGACTAAGATATCGGAGTAAACTAAAGATAAAAAGTATATTTGCCTGTTTGATGTCGCGGTGCACAATCTTTTGTGTGTGAACCCTTAAAAAGTTGACCGGCGATGTTCGAAAGTAATTTCTCAGAGAAACTTTTGTTAGTCTTTAGGAGATAATTGAACGAATCTGCGCCCATATACAATATCCCCGCAGGCCTTCTCAAATACTCCGTCGTAGCGAACTATGTATGGAGAACTGCAACGTAGAATCTTTATTTGGCTTTGACTTTGACGCCTAATTATAGTATGGAGAGTGAGGTTAGGGCATGATGATATTTTTCTTATTTTGACATAATTCAAAGCCCGTTAACTTTGTTAAAAGAAGTCTTAGTTACGGCTATGTTGAGATGACTGACTAAAGATTTATTTTTCAATGACCGGTGTGCTAAAATTTATATAGTTGTCATTACAGGGACCTATCCCTCGATCTCACCTAAAATCGAGCTGTCGCCAGTTCGAATTACCTCCATCTCAGACTCACGCATTTTTCACATTACTTCACCAGTCAATCAACATTTAAACCTACCCCTCGAACTGGTGAAGAACGTGGGTCAAGCTCAAACCAAAAAATTTGAACAAGTCAAGACACATGTCTCTCACTAACTCATCAGTTACTCAGTCAACCATCACTAACCACATTGTTAGGAGAGCGTGCTCCAACACGATAAAGAACTGTAGAGAATGCCTATATAAGGAAGAAGTTCCAAAAGAGACAGAGACCATAAAATTATACGAGAAATCACCAAAAAAATTACATATTCTAGATTCTCAAAAACATTCAAACGTCTTAGTTACAAGGTTTAAGCATTTCTAAATATAGAGATCACTTGTAATAAGATATACGCCTCAAGCAATAAAGATACTTTTACAAAAATCCTCCACTCGAGGTCGTGGTTTTCCAAGCTAAAACCACCTGTATCATTTCTTGCTTTCCACTAGAATATTATCACAAGTTCACTGGTGTGATAGCGAATTCCAAAGCCATTTTGAGCCTACGGAATTTTTCCTTTACATTTGGCGCCATCTGTGGGAAAGATTGCATTTCCACGATATCCTAAGGCATTCTTTCGTTACAATTTTCAATCATGGTTACTTCCAGACGATCGGCTACAGGCATCCAGCTCGATATTTTAGTGGAGCTGGAGCAACTTACAGAACTACAGGCGAATTTCAACGCTGAAGCAGAGAAACGTACCGAGCTCGAACTTTAATTAACTCAGGATCGAGAGCTCTGTGAGAAAGAACTCGACACAGAACGACAAACCCATTTGACAGCGCTCAAACGACATGAAGACCAGATGATAATAATCCAGACTGCCCCAGAGGCTTTGTAAAACACTCAGTAGGTTCCTCCAGTAAGGGGTCACGATCAGTTGTTAGAGACCTCCCGTGTTTCTGCAAGGGAAAGATTGGGACCTCGAGGAGTCACCAGTAAAGTTATTTCTAGGAATATTCACCACGAACCTCAGCCTTTCATTCATTTGGGTGGTGAAGTTCAGTCTGAAGCCAACCGAGGTCACCGAATTTCTATTCGTCAGGAGGAAGAAGAGGGACCTCCACATCGAGTTCCAGCACAAGATCGTTTAAGTGAAGGTATTTGTACTCATCATCCGCAACCTACTCGTCCAGCGATTCAACCAATACGTCATTACGTCACAAAAGAGCATATGGACCAACGTATTAAGGAGTTGATCGAAGCACAAGTTCTGGGTACTGTCAATGACATCACAAAATTACTAGGAAGTTTGATTTGCAAAGAACTATTCGATATGGAGATACCGAAAGGTTTCCATACTCTACAAAATCTATAAGTACAAAAGTACCGACCCGAAGGAGCATATTCAATAGTACTATAATTCATTGGGGTTGTACTCCAATCTCAACCACATCCTTTGCCGTCTATTCGCCACAAGTCTGCAAGAGGAACCATTCTGATGGTTCCACTATCTCCCTGAGGACTTCATATATACATTCGACCATCTGCAGAAACAGTTCATCAAGACATATACTCACAACAGAGATAAGGAGGAAAATTTTATTCTCTTATCAGTCTAAAACTGTCATACGGAGAGAAGCTCGAGGCTTTTGCGAAGAAGTTTTTGGAGCTCACGCGTAAAGTAGATAACCTCAATCAGAAAACAGTTGTTACTACTTTTACTAACGCGCTCCAGCTCGACTGCAAGGCCAAAGAACACCTCTTCCTCAACAAACCTACAACCTTAGAAGACATGATCACCAAGTTCAATAGTTACGTCGACCTGGAAAGGTTGATGCCTAAACGACATAAATCTACTAAATTCATCCTCACCACAAAAGGTCTATCTACAGATCGAAACACTAAACCAAAGAAGGATCAGGGTGATCAGAAGCTCCCCAAGGGCAACACTGGCTACCCTCGAAAATGCGGTCCACCAACCAAACCTATCCTCCCAAAGATAAAAGTTTGAATCTCCACTATCTTTCCACTACTCTTTAAGGATAAGCTCTACCGCGTCTCTCAACCACTAGAATCGATCGACAATCGACCATACTGCCTGCATGATAAGGTAAACCATCATTCTACTGACAGTTGTTATGTTTTACAGAGGTTGCTCGAATACATTTTTAAAGAGGGACGGATCTTTGAATATATTGTCGACCTGGAATCATACAAAGATGGCAGCTATATGAAGTAGTTTGAAGTTGTTTAGGTCAATGATCAAGCTAAGGAGAAGCATCTTTACCATATGCACCACAGCAACATGATCGAAATCAACCAGATCACCAACTCTAATAGATCCAAGCGCAGGAGACTATTAGAATGCTGCGATTTCACACCTCAAGACAAGGAAGCCAAGTTCCTACCTGAGTCGAGCAATCATAGGCTCAGGATTTTCTTCAAAGATTGCGATACTAGCCATGTCAAATTTCCATATCATGATGCGTTAGTAATAATGCTCAAAATGAAGGAGTTTGTCATGCACACAATGATGATCAATACTAGAAGCGGTATTGAGATTCTATTTCAGTACTATCGACCAAATGGATTGGCCGACCAAGTTATTCAGAGCGACATCGATATCAGTGGGTTCAATGGTTCTAAAGAAGAACGAGTAGGCAAGATCATCTTACCTATTACCGCAGGACCAACCACCATCAACGTCGTCTTTTATGTCATCAACTCCAAATCTCATTATCTCGGGATTATGAGTCGTTGTTGGATTCACAACATGGAAGCAATCACTTCTACCTATCATCAAGCACTCCGATTCAAACACAACAATGGTATATATGAGATCAAGGGTAGTCATAAGCTTTCTCGAGCTTGTGAAAATACCGTCTATACTATCCTAGATACCTCTGACAGATTTGTTGTATAGCAATTACAGGAAGTTGATCACTTCAACGATAAACCTTCTATGGAGGAGCCCACAAAATATGTTAATATTGATGGACCTAGCAGAGGTATTTTCATCGGTACTAAGCTGGTTCAGCATGAAAAAGTTTCTCTTATTCAATTCTTGTAACTAAATCGAGACATTTTTGCGTGGTCTTTCAAAGAAATGTCTGGGGTCGATCCGACCAAGGCATGTCATAAATTGACCATCAACATCAACGCCACGGCGGCCAAACATAAATAACGATGACTATCACCTTGCTCTCGAGATAAAGTTAACACCGAGATCGAGAAATTGATCAAAGTGGGGATTCATTCGATAAGCCAAATATCTAGACTAAATATCCAATATTATAGTTGTCCCAAAGAAGAGTGGAAAAGTCCGAGTTTGCATAGATTTTACCGATTTGAGCAAACACACTCCAAAGGATAGTTTCGTTCTTCCCAATATTCATCAGATCCTCGATTCCATAGTAGGCCATGACCTCCTATCTATGATGGATGTTGCTTCAGGATACAATCAGATTCCACATTTCGAAGAAGATCAAGAAAAAACAAATTTTATTACTGAAAAAGGTCTTTATTGCTACAAAGTCATGCCCTTTAGACTAAAAAATGTGGGTGCCATATATCAACTGCTGATGACTACGATGTTCAAAGCATATCTTGGGAAAGTCGTTAAAATATACATCGATGATCTCCTATGCAATAGCATATAGTCAGCCAACCACATTTCATATCTCAACACCATATTCAACATTCTTCGATCTTACAGGATACATCTCAACCCTGATAAGTATCAATTCGGGGTATATTCTGGCCGATTTCTAGGCCACCTCATCTGCAAGAAGGGGATTGAGGCCGATCCATATCAGATTCGGTCTCTCCTCAACATGCCTTCTCCAAAAATGAAGAAAGACGTCCAGAAACTTGCCGGCAAGATTGCCGTTAACAACCATTTTGTTTTTAAATCTTTAGATCGCTTTCGTTGGCTATTCCTACTACTCCGCGGTTGTACCAAACGAGGAAATGTTCAGCCAAATACAAAGGTCATATGGACACCAGAATCCGAAGCAGCTTTTCAGGATCTTAAAACCTATTTGGGGAGGTCTCCCATAATGAGCACCCCAGTAGATAATGAGGAACTGATTATCTACCTAGCAGTCACAGATACTTTACTCAGCTCGGTTCTCATTCGTCTTGAAGGGAAAATTGAAAATCCAGTCTACTTCATCAGTAAAACCCTTACCCCAGCAGAAACAAGGTACTCTAAAATTAATAAACTTCTTCTCACTTTTGTTTATACTTTGTAGAAACTCATGCACTACTTCCAAGCTCATTCAGTCTACTTCCAAGGTCATTCAGTCAAAGTCATGAAGAATTATCCACTTCAGGAAATTCTATCCAGAAAAGAAAAATCAAGAAGAGTACAACAGTGGTCAGTCAGTTTGGGAGAGCATGATATCAAGTTCGAACAACGTCATTCCGAGAAGGGTCAGGCCGTTGCTGATTTTATCGCAGATTTTCCAGTGGAAGATCCCGAGTGGGAGGAGCACGACCCTGACCTTACAGAAGAAATTCCAAAAATCTACCCCCCAAGACATTTGATAAACGAGCTGAATAGATTATAACAAAAAGGTAGAGGCTTCTCACAGATGGATCAGCAGGACCCGCAGGGTCAGGAATCAGAATCATAGTGATTACCTCTTCCAATGACAGAATTGAGAAATCGATCCGCTTGGATTTTAAGGCCTCAAATAATGTCACCGAATATGAAGCTCTTATTCATGGACTCGACCTCACTCTTGAGCTCGATGTCCCCGAACTCTCAGTTTACACAGATTCACTACTCATCGTCCACCATTACTCTGAGCAATATAAGAAGAATGGAAAGATGATCGAATACGCAGCCCTTGTTGCAGATAGGATAAGCAAGTTCGAGAAAGCAACTCTCGATTATCTTTCTCGAGGTAAAAATAGACACGCCGATTCCTTGGCATATCTAGCCGGGGTATTGGGTACAGAAGCTCGATATCTCCATATCAAAATCATTTAAACTCCCAGCATTTATCGCATTTTTGTATGCACAATCAGCACTGGGGACGATAAAGGGGGAGACTACGATTGGCGAAAGCCTTTCTTAGCCAACCTCGGTATCGACAACAGTTGCAACGGACCACTTCCAGCAAATCTGAATGAGCACCGATAGTTGATTAACAACTCGAAGCGCTACAGAAATCAAAAGGGTATGTTATACCACCTTTTAGTAATGAGACCTTACCTCAAGTGCCTCTTCAAACCAAAAGTAGATGAAATGCTCCGCGAATTACATAAAGAGACTTGTGGCTCCCATGTCGTAGGTCGATCACTAGCAAACAGAGCTATTACACAAGGAGTATTCTGGTCTGGCATGTGTAAACAAGTAGAGGAGTACTCACGCAAATATGATGCCTGCCAAAGACATGGATACATGATACGCGCCCCTATGCTCCAGCTTCATGCAAGCAAGGTATTCTGGCCTTTCAAAAGATGGGCACTCGATCTTGTCGGTGAATTCCCTAATTTTCCTGGTAACCACCGTCACCTACTCATAGCTGCCGATTATTTTACAAAATGGGTAGAAGCAGTTCCACTCTGTCAACCAGAGATGAAGAGGTCATCTCTTTTATCTGGGAATACATCATCACTCGGTTTGGGTACCCCCAACTAATTCGTATCGATAACCGTCCCCAATTTGTTAGAGAAAAATTGTAGCCTTCCTCAACCAACACAATATCATCCACTCATCATCCAATCCTTACTATCCTTAAGGCAATAGCCAAGCTAAAATCACCAACAAAACCATCGTGGATGGACTAAAAAAAAAGCTTCACTCGTAGAAAAAATTTAATTGGGCTTGAGAACTACCTCATGTTCTATGGGCATATCGTAACACTCCCCGACAATCAACAGGGTGCACCCCATTCCTCCATGCCTATGGCACTGAGGCCATCATTCCTTTTGAATATTATCATCCAGTTCGAGATCACGAGCTAACTGACGAAGAAAATAAGTTTGAATTGGCTTGCAACCCTCAATATGATCAATGAAACCAGGGAGTGCGCCATCGCTAACCTAGGTCGATATCATCATATGCTAGCCAGTTTATACAACAGCCAAGTCAGAAGTTGTACCTCCCAAATTGATGATCTCGTCCTCAGAGAAATCTTCAACATCGCAAAGAGCCTCACGCTAGAAAATTAACCGATAATTGGTAGGGTCCATTCATTATTATAGGTATGGCAGAAGAGGGAATCTACATTTTAAATCTTTGGAATACTAGGCGACTGAAGCGCTACTATCGTTAAGTGCCTTACTACTCCATTTCTGTTTTTTGCTTTTTTTTCAATTCCAAAAGTGAGATTTCCATCTCCATCCAATGTAAAATCTGAACTGTTCAATGAAACTTATAAGTTTTTCACAACATCTCTCTACTTACGTAAATTTAACCACATTTTATAGATTAAATCATAGATAATACTAGCTTTCAATCGATCTCATACCAGTTAAATCAAGGATAACACTTGGTTTAGCTGACTCAACCATCTCTACGATTAAAACAAATGTAGAAACTTGTTTTATATCAAAGACTCTACCAAACATTAGATAGGGCAAAGGTAATACTAGCCTTCATCTCTTTCAATTTGTTTGGAATATTATACCAGTTAAATCAAGGATAACACTTGGTTTGGCTTACTCTACTAAATTTCTGCGATTGAAACAAATATAGAAAGTTGTTTTATATCAACGACTCTAACAGACATAAGATAAGGCAAAGCTAATACTAGCCTTCATCTCTTTCAATATGTCTGTAACATTATTACAGTTAAATCAAGATTCACTTGGTTTGACTGACTCAACCCATCTCTGCGATTGGAACAAATGTAAAAAATTGTTTTATATCAAAGACCCTACTAGACATAAGATAAGGCAAAGGTAATACTCGCTTTCATCTATTTCACTATGTCTGTGATAGATATTATTTATTTTTAGGTTGTATTCACAACCACTAGAATAGATTTGTTTTTCCTGTTGGGATGGCAGTTGTGCTTTCCCCTATTACAAGAGGTCAATCAAATTTCAGTTCTCGAGTTAGAGCAGCCCTACCCCCACTCTATCAGATCTTCAAGGCGAGGGCCTAAATTCGTTTCCATGGAGGCCATATAGTTTCCTCGATCTATGTCAACTCAACAAATACATCCCTTGTCAGACAGACTCTTGAATAAGATATCTCGTTCTAGCTCAAGTCTTTTTACTTCCTCTACAAAGTAAGCAACGATCGACTTTAACAAGTCTGAGCGCGATGCATGAGCTACAACTGTCTTTGAAGAATTCTCTCCTTCTCAAGGCGTGACTCCAACCTCGCATACCGTCGCTTCTGATGTGCCATCTCCCTTTCTATCAGAGCATCAGAACCTATACTCTCTTCTAATTTTTTGACAGCTTTAGCTGATTCAGCCTAATTAATGGCCTGTAAGTCCGCCACCTGAGCATGAAGTCTCTCAATTTCTATATTCAACTCTTCCCCGGCTGAAGTATCCATTAACATGTCATCTTTCTTCTTTATCAGAGTCTTCTTCGCCTTGATTTCCCCATCCAATAATTTTTCCCTAACAAGAGCGGCATCCAACTTATGTTGGCACTCCCTTAAATTCGCATTCCCTTTCTGCACATGCCCATAAATTCGAGCTACGTCACCTTTCAGCTCCCTAATTCAAGCTGATAGGCTAACTACATCCCCTTGGATAAGAGAAACCTTAACATCATTTTTACTCTTCCTCAAGCACTCTCCAGCCTCAGCGTTCCTGACACGCATGTTGGCCTGCGTCAATTCGGTCGTCAATCGTGCCACCCTCTCATTCAACTTGTCACACTTCTGTTGCATCGTCCGAAACTCCATATCCTTGGCAGGTAAGGTTATATGCAAGTGTTCGGTTGTAGTTTCCAAAGCTGATAGGTCATCTCGGGCTATCTTCAGCTCGTTATCTTTTTCAATCATTTTCTTTTTCATTCGCTCCAGCTCGCTTCTACTATTCTGAAAATTAGTTCAAAATTGTTCCTCTAATCTTTCTAGTGCCTGAATACTGTATTGAGCCATCTCAGCATGTCTACTCTTTACCATTAACGTGCCAATCTGACTTTGGAGCTTCGATGCGTGTTCTTTTATCTCCGCAAGCTCTTTTAGCCCCCTATCAATTTCGGTATCCTTCTCCTCGATCTTACGAGTGAGGTCAACAACAGTCTGGGTTGCCTCAACAAACTTGAAGTGTACCTTTACATGTTGGTCTTCTCTGTCCTCACTCGCCTCTCTTACCCTATCCAACTCCTTTGCAAATTCTCAGTTACATTGGAGTGCCTCATCTTCGCGCGAGCGAGCTGAATCCAATTCGACCTGCACAATACAAATACGTTATATCTAGTTCGATTCAGAACATCCCTCAACATACATATACATATCTCATTTCTAAACAAGATATTTATTGTCTAACATCTATCATGTGCAACTACTTCTAGACTTAAAGGCTGAAGTATGATCTCAGATGGATGTTCCATGACATATTTCCAGGTCTAAGGTACACATTCTCTATATGCTACTTTGTTAAAAACTTTGATTATTCCTATATACTATTTAAGTGCCATTTTCCTAAAACTGATAACAAGTTTTTGGTCTACCTCTACGTTCTATGTTGTCTTATTTACTTGATAACTTTATGTTAATGAAGCATACAAGTCGAATATTGCTTGTTTTGATCTAACCTGCAGCTTCACTTGCGAAGACAGCAAGGATGTAGAGGTCTTTCTTTCCCTCGCAAGCTCAGTCTCTAAATCTTTTATTCTGAGGCTCAATTCTCTAAGTGCCTACATAAGGGTTACAAAAAAGAACTCAACCTATAGAAGTCTATTTAATGCACAGTATCCAGCCGATTTATATAAACATTTCCAAAACATTCATACAAAATCATTTCTTTACCCTACCTTCTCATGTTCCATCTCCGGGAGCTCGGCGTCATCCGCTTGGTTGTCTAGCACCGTCTGACGAGAGACACCATCCAACCCATACACAACTCCAACAGAAACCCCTTCCGCCACTTCATCATCTCCCTCCTCGACGTAGGTGTCTGCCTTAATAGCATCCACATCATCCTCTGAATTCCCCTTTATAACATATGGTGGCGCCCGAGTCTTTCGCGCTCCACCACCACCTCCTCCAGGTTTGCTCTTGCCTCAGCTTGTAGATGGCCGATCTCCACTACTTGGGAAGCCTTCAAGGCCTCCAACTTTTTACAACCTTGAGCGCGTCAGCCTCCAATCGAGCTACCTTCTTTTCAAGCTCGATCTTCCCCTTCTTCAGCTCAGATTTCTCCACTTCAACTCCAAGACATATCCCCCTCACTAAATGAGCAACCTACAAAACATAATTTGACCTCAGCGTGAGCTCGGAGAGCAATACAAAACTATATTTCACATAATCGAATATAAAGACTTACCATTTTGCTCATATCCTCTTCCTCTAGAAGAGCCGCCAGCCTGGCCCTTTTCTCCACCTCTTTCAGATCATCCTCAGCAACAGGTTGCTTTTCAATGACCTTCTCCCTCGACGTCCCCGAAGGTTTGATCCTTCTCATTTTTTCTTTTCCTTCGACTTCACCACTTCCAGTGGTACCAGAGGCCGACAGACGCTTCAACATCTATTTTTTTGGAAACGTTTGAGCTCATTTGCGCGATGTAATAGACTCTGGATGAACCGGACCGTCCACACTAGGGGACTTGGGCAAGTTCGTTTGCCCTTCACCACCAGTTCCTTTCTTCTTACCATCATCAGCATTTGCCATCAACCTTGTTGATTGAGATTTTTGAACTTTTTTAGACTTGCTTCCGACCCGTTTCTTTTTGCTAAGGCCAAGTCCTTCCAATATAGATTCGAGCTCAACCTCGTCCAACCTTGTCCAACAAAGAATCTTTCCTCTCCACCTGGGACTTCGGGCCTGCCATGCACAACATTTTTGATCATCAGCAAAAGATCATACAGTTCCAACATATCAATATTGTACGCTATACATTGTAATACTTACTTTGTTTTACAGATCTAAACAAAAGATCCAAGGGTTCTTCATCATCTCTCTGAAGGAAATTATCCTTCACCCATATTACGTTTTTATTCCAGGATTCATCTGCTGAGTTCATATCGAAGAAGCGAGGCCGAGTTGCGCTCGCACAAAAATATGCTCCTCCACTGGCATGATAATTCTTTACCCCATAAAACTGTAAAACATCATCATGAGAGATCTTCCTCAATTTCCCCTCCATTTCCCACTTTTCATTCAGATGGTTGTAAACACTTAAAAACTCCCACATGTTCCCGCTTAATTGAACAGGACATGCCCCAATCATATTCATAATCCCTTTCGCCAAATTGGTAAGGGGAAGACTCAACCTGTACTTTAATTGAGGCAGGCAACACAAAAAGCCCTCTAAAATGTTACTCCCAATACACCCATCAAAATACTTCAACGAGATCGATTCGTCTATACCCCTATCTCGTTTCTCCTTCTCCAAATTAGCCTACAAATAAAAATATTCCTCTCCCATCACTACAGTACACCCCCCTAAGCAACCTACCGGCGTATTCTACGTAGTTACCCCATGTCCCTCCTACAACAACCTTGGCTTTATAAAATTATTTAAATGCATCTGAACAGGGAGGATAGGTTACCAATTTCCCGGGGAAACCTAGAAATTGTTTAACCCCTACTTCAACCTCACTGTTAGATATTTCAATTTCAGACTCTGCCGTTCGACCAGAGGTCGACACCTCATTAACAGATGAACTATCCATCTCAAATACAATTCTACAGGCAAGGTTTGATCCTACACAAATACCTCTCATGATCGACCTTCATACAGGTCTAGGTATCTATCATTATCTTAAACACATCCATCATTCGAATACAAAAAAAAAAAAAAAATCTTTCATATATTCTATATGTATTTTAAATTTCATAGATTGCTATAAATTGTGATTTTTCAAAGATTTGCTTAAAGCAAATTATGATTTGCAAAAACACAAACATGCATCGCACATCTCTACTAACCTTCTGTATTAGAATGAGAATCCAAGGCATCGCCAAATCCTTCCCTCACAACGCTGTTGTATCTTCACCTACGTTATTCAATCCCAATAACTCTCTTTGACTGTTGATCACTCTCAGATAAATCCTTACCAAACTATCTGCAATTTTTTCTACTTCTCTCTCATTGCTCTTCAAGTTTTCAGAAGTTAAAAAACGTTTGAATGATGAGGAAGAAGCACTATTTATTCCTTCACCTTCTAACGGCTGGCAGTTATTGTGCCTCGCACGAGCCGTCCACAATTTTGGAACCGAGGCATTATTTCTACTATCCATGTCAGACGTCTTGCACCTTTTCAATAAAATCATTTTTCCATCATTGCCTTTTCCCTCACATTTTAATCTATTTTTCTCTCCTATTTCCATATCTCTTTCTGACCTTCCCGCACTCATGATGACTCACACTTACACGGTATCAGATTTTTACAACTTTACATAATAATAAAAAATTAGAAGCTCCTATTTTTTTCTATTCTTGTTTCTTCTACTTATAGTACTAGTGACGTCATTTCCTAAGCTAACAAAATTTTCAAATGTATTCAAAATTGTTTGTCTTAACTGTCTCAAACGGCATTTGCAACTATAAAGGATCAATTTGACCTTCATATCTTCTTTTAGAAAAAATTCAAATACTTACATTCATTTATGATAGCACTTTACATATAATTACACCTAAAGCAGCCTTGATGACTTAGGCAACCACGACCGATCAAATATCCTCCAGCAATCACAACATCTTCAAAATCGATCTCCTCCACAGTAAGCAATCTCACTGCTTCCTTTCGAGCTGCTGGGTCCACCATTATTTCTCGGAACATCTCATCATAAAAATGACGTTCGTATTCACGATCTTTCCCAATCATATCCAAACCCTCAATATTCACCTCCCTCACTAGCAATTCAACATCATAATCCAACGACCCAAAAATGTGTTCACGCACTTTAGCTACCTTAATAGCCATCCGCCCCTCAGCAGCGTAACGGATTCTTTTAGAGCGAGTCCACCTCATCATTCTTTCCTTCCACCTAAATTTTCTTCATCAACCCCCCTTCATTTATACCCTGTCTGGCTATAAAATTTTATGCAGCTCGGGATGTTATCCTATTATCTCGTAACAGAAACCATAAAATCTTGGTAGAAGTTATATCTGAGCACATCTCTTTCTATCGAACTACATCATTTCGTCTTATTTCATATCGACCTGATTCTTTCCAAACAAACTATCATAAATCGACCTGCCATTTCCGAAATGAGTACAATTTCCTTTCTTCTATATTTGTATCCAACTCCAAGTCGAACTTCTATTATATACATTACAAACATGTTTTAAACAGTTCGATTATGATAACTATAATTTCGATGTCATATATATCATCTTATAAGTATCTTGGCGAAATCATCGCATTACTCTTAGCTCGATTCCAGAGACATTCTATTCTATATTAACACAATGTTTAAAAATAATAATATTATTCATTTCGAATCAGATTACAGATACGTTTACAGATAACAAGTTTTTCGAAGTACTCAGAGATCGAATACTTCTATAGATATCAAGTCTTACAAAGTACTCTGAAATTAGGTACTTTACAGATATCAGATCTTTCAGGCACTCTGACACTTTAAATTCTTCAGTTCGTCTTGCTTTAGTGTTTTTTTGCCCTGATACAAGCAAGCATTTGATGAAATAAAAAGTTTCACATGAGTTTGATCGAAGTTTAGTCGAACTTCAAATGGAAACTATGCAAGCAGAAGACTCAGTGTTGAACCCAACTCTTCAAACTGAAGGTCTTCATAACGCTAAAAGTGATAGAAATGCAGAAGCAGACTTCAAATTTTGGCTTCCTCCTCCACTACCATCACCTCCTCCTCTAAAACCACCACCTCCGTCGAGTTGTTAGAGATAAAGAGGGCCCGATCTTAGAATTTATTGTAATACATGAAATCAGCATAACTGCCCCACAGCTATGCCTATCCCTTCATCTATCTCCCCAACCTTGTCCTCTGCAAGGGTACAGAGACAAGCCCAATGTTCCTCGCCTGTCAAGACGACGACATGAAACTTTTACCTACAGTAAAATTCCTCCTCAGTTTCAACCGCTTCGTCTTTCGATATACATTGATAAGTCGGAGGAACCGGAGTGGGTATGGATATCTCCAAGGATTGGTCGCCAAAGAACTTCAACTTCAACCTCTGCATTTTCGAAGCGATTCGTTCCTCAAGGACCATTCTACGAGCCTTCACCATCTTCCAAAATGGCGGAGATATTTTATAACAAATCAAGCGTACTTTGCCACAATCCTCGGCACAGGTACTCTTTATATAACCATATATTTATTGTGCAGGTACGTTTCTCTAAGCGTCATTATTCAATATCGACGCAACTCTTCAAACCATAATTATCGCATACATCAGCATCCATATCATCATTTAATGCATGTCATTTCCCTATAACCCCCACAATTTCCATGCAGTCAAAGCCATCATTACTCAATTTCAATATTCGAAATTTTCAACCCGAATACCAATTACCCATAGACTATTTCTCAACCAAAGCCACTCATAACTTCGGTTACGAGGGGCCGATTGTAGGGACCTATCCCTTGATCTCACCTAAAATTAAGTTGTCGCCAGTTCGAATTACCTGCATCTTAGACTCAAGCATTTTTCACATAACTTCTCCAGTCAGTCAACATTTCAACCTACTCCACGAAATGGTGAAGAACGTGGGTTGAGCTCAAACTAAAAAACTTAAACAAGTCAAAGACACCTGTCTCTCACGAACTCATCAATTACTCAGTCAACCATCACTAACCATATTATTAGAAGAGCGTACTCTAACACAATGAAGAACTACGGAGAAGGCCTATATAAGGAAGAAGTTCCATAATAGACAGATACCAAAAAATTATACGAGAAGTCACCAAGAAAACTGCATATTCTAGATTCTTAAAAGTATTCAAATGTCGTAATTACAAGGCTTAAGCATTTCTAAATCTAGAGATCACTTGTAATAAGATATACGCCTTAAGCAATAAAAATATTTTTACAAAAATCCTTCACTCGAGGTCGTGGTTTTTTTACCTATTCAGAGATTTTCCACGCTAAAACCACCTGTGTCATTTCTTGCTTTCCATTAGAATATTATCACAGGTTCATTGGTGTGATAGCAAATTCTAAAGCATTTTCGAACCTACAGAATTTGGCCATTACAGTCATAGTTTTGAATTTCTAATAGACACGTAATACTTACGTGTACAACTCCTAAATTTATATCTATCTAGTCATTTATTAAATAAATGAGGAATAACGAATATAAGTAACCATCTTGTTTGACCATAACATAATAGGTTAGGAATATGGAGAAGATAGCATAATCCATGTTTATCAACTGGACCATGGTTGAATAAGTTGGTTTATGGGTAGTTCCCAATCAATAATTATTTTATCTCATGATGTATTACATATACCCGACCAAGGATATACGCTACGGGAATTCGTGAATACTCTAACTAGGTACACTATCTCAAGGTTACAATGGATGGAGTGGAATCACGCCTTGGTTTACTCTCCAATCGTATTAACACATTTTCTAGTTTGTATTTTATTTTAATTTTTTTACTTATAAAAACCCAAAACTCATTCTTATTGGATAAAATTAGTAGCTCGAAACATAATTCGTGCCACAAGTCTCTTGGGATACGACCCCGCTTACCCTTGTACTTAACGGTACACCGTGCGCTTGCGGGTCTTTTAAGACGTCGGTTTATAATTGATCAATTTTTGCCAATCGTAATTTTCTAGATAATTTTTTGTGAACGTGAACTTGGTACGTTGTCACTCATGGATCATTGGTTGCTTACTTCTCTTCCCTTTTCTTTTTCTTTGATTTAGCAATCCCCCATTTTAAAAAAAAGCTTTCCGAAAGGAGAAAGGAATGAGAAAAGAAACGAGAGTACGGTTTTGATATATAGAAATGTACATAAGTAAAGGTGTCCTTCGACTTGAACTTTTACGCAGTAGACAATCTTTAACGTATAAGAATAATAAATGATCAGAGTCTTAAACTCATTATTCATTTTTATACAGTGAGGAAAACCATATACAACTCTATCATGTACAAGTTCTAAATGCCTGCACATTTTGTCCATATGCTTAATCCCAGTATGGGTGAAGGCTTTAGAGAATTTAGCCCAATTCACATAAGAAGCAGTCACACTTCCACAATCACCTTGGTGAGTCTATTAAAAGTGTTCTTGTAGCTAGACACCCCACTCAAAAAATGAGATATAAAACTCATTAAGAGTTTAAAAAACTCAGCCTCACAATCGCTTCAAGATATCATGCATAAATACATTATGTACAGCGAGATGAACTCTGGAGTAACAAGCTCCTTGGATGCATGATTCTATATTATAGTGATTTGTTTTTCCCATTAAATCTAGTTCTTAAGATTTCCAGTCATTTAGGTTGGGTTCCCACCACTTGTGATTCTATAAAAGGCTTTAGTCTCATCCCTGAGGATGTGCTCCAAACTTTGTCACAAGACAGTCCTTTTGTCAAAGTCCACCGTAACAGTACTAGATATGTGATATCTTCTTATAGTATTGTGTTTGCGACGTATTGCTAACTTCTTACCATTATAGTAATTATTCCATACTTTGGTTATCGCAGTAGTACTATCCGAGTAGATCAAAATTGGTGGTATAGGCATACTCCATAAAGGAATATAAGACAAAAGCTCTTTCAACCAACTCGCTTCCTCACTAGCTGTAGCTAGTGCTACTAACTCAAACTCCATAGTCGATTGAGCAATAATCGTTTATTTCTTGGATAGCTAAGAAACCACCCCATTCAGCTATACTAAACATGTACCCGCTGGTGGCTTTGGAATCATCTAAAAATGAGTTCCAATCTGCATCATTAAATCCATCAAGGACCACGGGAAACTTCTGATAGTGTAAACCCAAGTTCACTGTCCTTTTCAAGTGCCGCATAACTCAAGCAATAGCACGCTCGTGAGCCACACCTAGTTTACTTGTGAATCAACATAGAACCCCTATAACATAAGCTATACCGGGTTTAGTACAGCCCGTAGCACAGCGAAGGCTACCAATAATACTTGCGTATTCTTTCTACCTAACTGCCTCCTCCAAGTTCTTTAAAAGTTTAACTTATGGATCACAAGGAGTACAAGCAGGTCTACGGTCAAAATATTTGTACTTCTTTAAGATCTTCTTAATGTAATGAGATTGATCAAGAGTAATACCTGTGTCTGTGTGTGTGATCTTAATGCCTAAAATTATACAAGCCTCGTATAGGTCCTTCATATCAAAATTGTTATTAAACATGTTTTTTGGTTTCTAAAATGATATCAAGTATATAACCAAAAATAAGAAGATCATCAACGTATAAACATATCATAATACAAATTTCACTAGATACTTTATAATATAGGCATTTATCAACAACGTTAATCTTAAAACCATTTGAAAGAAGTAATTGGTCGATCCTGTCGTGCCACTATTTTGGAGCTTGCTTTAGATCGTATAAGGTCTTGTTCAACTTGCAGACTTTGTGTTTCTCACCAGGTATTGCAAAGCCTTTAGGCTAATCCATATATAAATCTTCTTCATGCTCTCTATTTAAAAATGTGGTTTTTACATCCATTTTGTGAATAATCAAATCGTGTACATTAACGATGGCCAATAATACTCTAATGGTTGTCATGTGAGTAACTGGCGAATATAGGTTAAAAAAATCAATATTTTTCTTTTGCACATATTCCTTTGCTACAGTCTTTCCTTATATTTATCTATAGTACCATCTGGTTTATGTTTTCTCTTTAATATCCATTTACACCCAATAGAACGACTACCAGGAGGTAAGTTAGCTAAATCCCAAGTTTCATTTATAGTAAGAGAATCCATTTCATCATCAATGGCCTCTTGCCACAAACCAGCGTTACTTGAGGTTAATGCTTCCTATATAGTGTTGGGATACGATTCTAAGGTATGTACAATGTAATCATTATCAAAATCCTTAGCAATTATTAAACATTTACCTCTACAAAGTTCTGGGTCTGTATCATAAGAATCAACAGCTCTAGGAACTTTTACTTGAGGTACATTAGGGGTCGGACGTAGAAAGTTGAAAACCCCCACTATTACACCTACTGTCCCTCAGTAAGTAGGGAAACTTGTCTTCAAAGAAATTAATATCAAATGATTCAATGATAATATTATCCTTAATATTAAGAAACCTGTAGGCCTAACAATTAATAGCATAACCGATGAAAATACATTTTAAGGCTCTACTACCTAGTTTTATCCGTTTAGGATCAGGTTTACGAGTATAGGCTAGACAGCCCCAAACATTAAAATAACTAACATTAGGTTTTTTTTCTCCAAATTTAATATGGCGACAATTCAGAAGAAATATGAGGAATACGGTTTAAAATATGGCAAACAGATAATAAAGCTTTACCCAATAAAAATTTAGGAGATCCGGAACTAAATAATATAGCAATTATCAACTCAGTGTAAGTTATATTTTTGCGTTCAGCTTTACCGTTAGATTTTGGAGAGTAAGGAGCTGTAGTTCCATGTATAATCCCTAAGGATTCATACAAGTTTTAAAATTCATGTGAATCATACTTTGTGCCTCTATCACTGAGAAATCTTTTAATGTTTCTATCAAACTAATTTTTAACCTCTGTTACATATGTTCTAAACATATCTTTTGCCTCACTTTTGTGATGCACCAGGTAAACATGAGTATAGTTTGAATGATCATCTATAAAAGTTATAAAATATCTTTTACAATTTCAAGTTAATGTACCGTCCATTTCCCAAATGTCAGAGTGAACTAAATCTAATAGTTGTGTTTCTCTAGGAATACCTTTATGTGAGGTTTTAGAAATTTTGACTTGACTACAAGATTGGTATTTATCAAAATCATTTAAATCTACTTTTGGGATCATACCAAGTTTACTCATATTGTGTACTAACTTCTTATTAACATGAATCATAGCCACTAAGGGCTCTTCGGTAACGTTAACCTGAGCAACAGGTCTACGGTTCTAGCAGTTTCTAGATATGTGTCCAAGCTTTTTACAGTTGAAGCACATAATAAAAAGTATTCCATTATATGGTGGGGTTTGTTGGTGCGTTCCCTTATTATAATTATGGTGTCCCTTATTCTGACAGTTATTTAAATTACCACGGTTTAGACGGTTGTTCCGATTACCATCATTCTTAGCCTTGAAGGGTTTCCCTTTAGGTTTTAGATGGACCTTCCCTTTGGCTTGAACCAAAAAGATCTCTTCTTTCAGGTCTTGTTTTCTAGATTTTTCTTTAACCCTAAGACGAGTAATCAAGTTCTCCATGGTGAGCTCCTTTGACTTGTGTCGTAGGATATTCTTATAGTCCTTCCAATTCGGCGGTAATTTGTCAATCATCACGACAACCTAGAATTGTTCATCAAGATATATCCCTTCAGACAAAATCTCATGCACAATTCATTGCAATTCATGTGATTGGGTAATTACCAACTTATCGTCGACCATAGTGAACTTGAAATATCGGCTTACGGCAAACTTTTTAGAGCCTCCCTCTTTCATACCATACTTCTTTTATAATGCTTTCCAAATGGCTTTCGCAGATTCGGACTGTAGATATATTGTAATCGTACAATTTTTCTGCTAAACCGTTCAGGATGAAATTATAACATTTGAAATCAGCCTCAATCCAGTTTAAAATTGACTCTAGCGTTTTTTCAAATTTGTTTACAATAAGATCAGGGTCTGCCGCAGGTACAGGAATGGGAGGTTCAATAGGGCATTCTTGTTCCATAACATATGCAACTTCCTTAAGTATGAGATAAAATAACATTTTGTTTTTCAATCTCTTGAAGTTGAGACCATCAAACTTAGAGGGTTTGTTGGAATCAAACCTCAACACTTCTGAGGTAAGAGCCATATTACAGATAAAAAATTACTCTTAAAAATGTAGAAATTATTTTAAGGAACCTCTAAATAACTTACCCCAGAACGGAACAGGAGCGTAACTTAATCAATGTAAAGGATGCAGCAATAGCAGTTTGAAGATACAAAAACTACAGTTTGAAGTTACAACAATGAATAATAGGTCAGAAGTACAGTAATAAACCACAAGTATAGAAGCAACATAACAATAGGAAAGGAAAGTGTTCGAGACGTGGATCATACTTTCTTTAAAGAGTATTTCAACTAACCTCAAGTACATGTTATACAGTCTAATCTCTTCCAAGATACAATGAGCAGATACAGAAGTCCCAGTACTGGAGATAATGTAATGGTAGCATTAGTACCTTAGTCAAAAGCATGAAACAGAGGAAGAGAATGATGAATAATTTACTGCCGAATAGTGAGAGAGAGAAATGAACAATTGAAGTTATTTATGTATTTTAGAAGTTAAATACGAAAGGTATTTATAGATAGGTTTACAACGGCTCTTTCCTGGATTTACGTGTATGAAGTTTGAACTCCTTCGTGAGACGTGTCCCAAAAGATCGGGTCTACTAGCCATTTGTAGAGAGAAGAACGTGTACAAGAGAGACCAAGCCAAGTCAATCAATTAAGCCCAAACCCAAAATGAAATAGATAACTTTTTAGCAAAAAAAATAGGGGGAGCCTAGCCCAAGCCCAAAGATCCCCAAGGCCTCCAAAGCCAGAAGAGCCAATTTCCCAATCTTGAGCCCAAGTCCGGTCCGATCTCGGCCCACCGAGCAGTCCGAAAGATGTCAAAGTGTGTCAAGGGTATAAAATCCCCTTACACACCTATATACTCTCTCTTAGTCACATGTTACACACATGTCACATGGGTTCTACCTTATATGTTTAATTTCATTCATTATAGTTTATAAACAATGTGGGACTAAATTTTTAGGCTATAGTTTGGGTACAATAGTTACTTGGCAATGAAAATGGCCAAGTGGTCAAACCCATATGAAAGAATGTTTTTGAAAAAATTCAATAGAGGAGTATCTCCATGATAAGCCTGACGAAAACCCAGAGATTGACTTCAAAGCCAAAAATTTAAATCGCTCATTACGGTTGCAGATTTATTAAAGTAATCTAAACCTACCTACTGAGATGGTAAGAATATGAAATTTTGACTTATACCTATTAAAGTTACCCCCGTTTATGTTAAGAGTATATATCATGACCATTTTTCTTGAATTGTTAATCATAATGTAGAGTGTGGACTATGTGATGAGCGCATAATTATGACATTTTTAATATACCCGAACATGTATTTTAGTTGTTCATTATATTTAATTTTGGGCACTTATACGCATTTGTTTGATTGTAGCTACTGGAGATGGATATTTGAAACCAAGCTCTTAAAGTTAAGTAAAAGTATCTCCAGCAGTTCATAGCACAAAAAGTCAAAGACACAATATACTTGGTTTCAAGATTGAAGAAATATATACACAAATATTCTTGGAAAATAAGATCAAAGAATATATTGTATCCAAAATCCTTAAAGATATTTTATATTGAAGATATATACAAGAGTTTCCATGAATAAAGATTTCTACATCACTTAAGGAAATTATATGCAAAAATATTAGGTGATTGGTTGTAATATTAGAAGATATTATTATAAAAATATTCTTTAGAATTTAATGTATAGTTTCTAAATTTGGGTTCCTTCTCCTATAAAAGGAACTTTCCCCCCATTGTAATTGAGCATCTCATATTGGTACAAGTTTAGAAGAAATAAAATCTTAATTTTATTTAATTATCTTCTCTCTCTTTAATTTTCTTTTGTAAATAATTAGTTGTTAATGCCATGAAGTCCGAGATGAATGATTAATCTCCTAGTTAAGGCTAGGATGATGCCTCTTCTTGAATGAGCAATAGTTGGTATTAATTAGGTTCTAATTAGTTTTCTCTTAGTACTTCATGATTGATAAGTTAGTATATCATATCGAAGGCTTGACCATAGTTTCGGTTTGGTATACGATAGTTTTGGATACAAACAAGTGCTACTAACCGTAGACTTGATTTGGAGATCTAAACAAGAGGAAACATTATAGAACTCACTCAAGCCTAGCCATGGTTGAGTTGATAATTCTCTAAGATACTCTCCGCCATCACTTAAAAGTATAATCACTAAATGCTTGACCATAGATTTAGTGGTTTATTTTACAACATAGTATGTGTCTTAACACGAACATATGATGGGTAGAGATATTATGATCTAGTTGAATATTGATTAGTACTTTGAAAGGAAGAGGCCAAGTCTGAACCTTAGCTCTCTCTCACTCATTAATTTTTATAATTAGCTTTAATTTATTCTTTTTAGATTTATCTCTTATAAAATCATAATTCGGCCTAGAAAGTATTTGTTTTCCTAAACCTCCTTGTGGATTCGATCCGACTCATCCGTGTCACAATTTGACAACCGCACTTTGAGCGGGTATTTTGCTAGAGGCTCTAAAAACTTCTTATCACTATGCTAGTTGTCTTTTGAAGAAGAACTGTTTGGATACTTTCGAGAAGTTCTATCACACAAAACATTATAAAAGAAAACTTGCATAGATTTACTTAACGAGCATAGTGATCGAGGAGGTTTGGGAAAACAAATACTTTTAAGTATTGTTTGGATAGAGTAATAAAGCTTGCCACAAACTGTTTGGATACTCTCTCCATCTCTAACCTTGTCTCTATAAGGTGTTGAGCTTGTTAATTTTGAATGGTGCTTATTTTAAAGTTGCTGACTATTATACCTTATAAAGATACTCCATTCACTCGAATGTGCGAATTAGTTGATCCAGGAGAATCTAGACATTTAACCTCTTAAAAAATATCATGTCGTTCGAATGAGCCTTAGAGCCGTTCAGATGAGTTTGAAGGAAAGTCGGCAATTCTGTCTACCTCGATTTATAGGCTTAAATTGGTAAGTCTTTCAAACGACCTATGAGTTCGTTCGAACATCGACTACCGCGATTCCTTCATAGTTTAGTGCGTTTAAGGGCATAATGGTCATATTTTGTAACTAGAAACTTGTAACCTTCATAAAAAGGCAAGGCTAGGCAAGATAAAAGGATCCAAGTTTGTAAAATAGAACTTAGGGTTTGAAATAGGAATTCAATTGAAATCGATGTTATTATTGAGAAATTATCCCGTCAAATTGTTCGTATCAGGTTTAATTCTTCGTTATAGGTGATCTCTAATTCGGTTGTGAATTATCAATACAATTTTTTTACTAAAGAACCAAATAGTAAAACCACCTCCCGCGTGTACTACTTGGAGTTCAATTCAAAGTTTACGCACACAAGGACGAAATTTAAGGTTTGGCATTGTTTCAAACCTTTTACTTTTGGGTTGCCCATTTTTCATTTCAGAGTAAAGATGAAAAGGTGAAACGAGAATACGAGAATTTCTGAAGCCGACAACCGAAATAAGATGTGCGAAATTGATCATTATCGCCATGAAACAGTTGACTAAATGTATAATCGATCTAAGCAGAACTTTTCAGATTGCATAGATTGTTATGTTTTTGGAGGTTTTGTACCAAAACTAATCACTATCTGTATAGATTGCAAATAAAAGGCGTTTTTTTTTTCATATGGGATTCAGGCACCCGATGAGGAAACGATCAAGAAAAGGATTAAATCTCTAATATTAGAGCAGCTATATAGGAAGAGAAACGAACTAAATGACGGAGAGTATTGGTATGTGCGCCTTGAGTAACGAAATGGGCTGCATCAAGTATAATTATATGGGAAATTATATCGTTAAGTCCCATTCATGCTCACATATCGCTGAATAGGCACACATAGAAAACACTTGGGTATATCTATTTGATTATAAGGACTCAATAACAGACGGTCTTCCTAGAATCAGTCCATAACTATACTTACACCCACCTTGCTCCAAGGCTCCTGCACACTATGCAAATAAGACGGGGTTACACCAATATTCTACAAAAACTTCGACAACTAATATTGATTTTTATAGACCGCACCATAACCCCCAATAACTGGATTATACCCAAGAAAGTTCCGATATACAAGATCAAATTCTAGGAGATTTCCGAGCTTGAAAAGGCAATTTTAACACTAAGTGGAAGCAGCAACAGTTACGGATCTGAGTAAATAATACTAGGTTTGGACCAACACACATGAGGCGACATCTTTGGGGATAAACTTTATTCTATGTGAAAAACGTATACAATGTATTATGTATATTAGCAAGAACTGCATTTACCGATAAGTCTTAACTTCAGTCGGGTTGGACTCGTCCAAAGATACAATGCACCTCAAAGTTAATGTAACGTACTTAAACTTCTGATGATCTAGTCGCTCCTAAACAATATGTTGGAAAAAACGCATGTCTTTTCTTTGTGGTTTGAATAAAACCTTAGTGATTATTGTTAGTCTCATATTGGATAAGTGAAAAGAGTATTTTCACTTTATATTGGGTTACACATGTATAGCATGTGTAAGTAAGTGGTGCCCTTACAAGTGTGTGAGGCGAGTGTGTGAAGGCTTGCTATGGGGACGCCCATGGGCTTGCGTGCACGGACCAACCCATGACCCATTTGGATTATTTTATTCGAATAAGATTGTAATATTCTATTCGAATAGAATCTTCAAACAGAAATAGATTTTATTCGAATAGGTTTGTCTTGGAATGCAACCCTATCTACAGGTGACAACTCTTCTTGCTTCTAAATGACACCTTCTCATTTATTTAAACAATCATTTTTGATGTGTTTGACACATAGAAAACATCTCCGAATCTTATTACTCCTCTTCTAAATTTGATTCCTTCTTGATAGAACTGGCAAAGTGACCCGCAACCTACCAACCCAACCCGACCCAACCCGGTTTTAAGGGGGTTTGGGTTTAGCCTTTATGGGTCGCGAGTCATTTGACCCGAACCCGCCTAACCCATTTAATAAATAGGTCAGGTTAGGGTTTACTCTAATCAGTTCGGGTTGATCCGTGACCCATTTAAATTGGATTTGGGCTACTTGTAAATATATGGTTTTTATGCTTAGTTTATGGTACCCTTTTAAAGTTTGAAACCTAAGTTACATAACATAGCCTCACTCCTCTCCTCAACCGAAAGTGTTTTCTCTACTCTCTGAGTCTGAAACTCTCGAAAGATTCTGGTCACTACACTACTCAGCCGCATCGCAACTCTGCTTTCTCTTTTCTCTAACTCACTAGAAGGATTCTGGTTTTTCAGTTTATCAATTTGGTTTCTTAGCTTCTCTCTTCCAAAGATTCAGTTTATCAGATTTCAGTTTATCAGATTTGGTTTTTCAGTTTATCAGATTTGGTATCTCCAACTCTGAACTCTGAACTCTGAACTGTTGTGTGTCTGTTTTAGTGTTGCTGAATCTGAGTTTTAGTATTGTTAAATGTTGTTTTAGTGTTGTTGAATGTTATTTTGGTGTTGCTGAATGATATTTTGGTGTTGCTGAATGTTGTTTTCGTGTTGCTGAATGCTATTTTGAGATGTTAAGCTATTTTGAATGATATTTTAAAGTCTAAATTGCTTTTTAAGATGTTGTTTAACGGGTCGGGTTTGGGTTTGCATATACGACCCACGAACCCGTTATGACCCGACCCTTGTAACCCAAACCCGACCCATTTGCCACCTCTACTTCTTGAGAGTGAGGTGACAACTCTTCTCAGAGGTGTCTTGGAATGCAACCCTATCTACAGGTGCTTCTAAATGACACCTTCTCATTTATTTAAACAATCATTCTTAATGTGTTTGACACATATAAAACATCTCTGAATCTGATTACTCCTCTTCTAAATTTGATTCATTCTTGAGAGTGAAATCACAGATTGTTCAACAGGCGTATCGACTTGAGTGCTTCAAATCTATACGATTCAATCATTTTATCTTGGGAGACAGGCACCGTGAAAACTGTGAAGCACCATACGCAGAGTAAAATTTGTCTTAAGGAAATTGCAGTGACTGCAAGCCTCGATCTTCAGTATTTTCAATTTATTTTTCGTTCATCTTCAACTCAATTCTGAATACATGTTCTACAATTACCTTTGCTATGGGGACGCCCATGGACTTGCGTGCACGAACCAACCCATAACCCATTTGGACTATTTTATAGATTCTATTCGAATAAGATTGTATTCGAATAAATAATATTATATTCGAATAAATATGCAGGAAACTAAACGATCACATAGCACAAAAATTTATCGTGGTTCACCCCGAAGGGCTACGTTCACACTGACCACGAGAAAATATCCATTAAGAAATAAGAACGTTTATAATAGTATCTTTCACTACTATTTTCCCTCTTATTTTCAACCAAAGAGCATGACTTACGACACCAAAATTAGCGCCAAACATACAGGAAACCTAGGAATGTTGTCAGATTTACAATGCGAGATCTTGGGAGACAAAAGGATGTGATAAGAGCTGGGACACAGTCCATCTCTTTGTGAAGTCCTTGTGCAAGCAACAACCAATGAAATCTCTGAACTCCGGGGACATGCTCGTCTCAGGCAAACTCAATGGTTCTCCAGAATATATAGCGCACATAAGTGTGATCCAGTCAGATTTCTCCCCAGGGGGCAGAAGAGGATAGTACCCCAAGAAAAGCTCGGCTATCGTTAGCCCTAAACTCCAAATGTCTCCTGCATAACCGTTGTAATTTCCTCCATAAGCACTGGGGTCATAGCGCTCAGGACTCATATATGCACGAGTACCAATAAACATATCGCAGGTGTCTAGCATACGACACATAATCTTGCTACATCCAAAGTCTGCAATCTTGACTTCCATCTTCTTATTAACAAGTATATTTGCCGGCTTAATGTCGCGGTGTACAATTCTTTGTGTGTGAAGGTAGCTCAGTCCCTTTAATATTTGGCGAGCAATATTCGAAAGAAAAGTCTCAGAGAAGCTACCTCTTGTTTTTAGGAGAGATTCGAGTGAACCAGCGTCCATGTATTCTAATGCGATCACAATATCCCCAGACGGTTTTTCGAATACACCATAAAATTTAACAACTTAAGGAGATCTTGTGCAACGCAAGATCTCTAGTTCCCTTAGAGCTTGACGTCTAATCATAGTATCAGCATCACTTTTAATTACTTTAAGGGCATAAAAGGTCGACGTCACCTTGTGTTTTACTCGGTAGACGCTTCCACTGTTTCCTTTGCCAAGAAGATGATGGCCAATATCAAGGTCAGAGAGATGTTTGATTGTTTGGGAAGTGGTGTTGATTGAGAGCGAAGATGTACAAGGGAGTACTGGAAGCAAAAAAGTGAAATCGATTCTCGTCTGTTTCAGTGGGAATTGAGAGTCCAAGGCTAAGGTTGCGTGAGGATCTTATTGCTGCCATTGAAGGGAAAGTAAAGAACTTTTTTACATATAGTAACAACAGTGTTACCGATCTATATATTTATATAAAAAAGGGTTAGGGTTCACCTATATTTAGAAATACAGAACTAAATTATCTGAAATAAATTGTAGAGTTTAGATGTCTTCAACCGACTTGCATATATATTTCTATTGTTGTAACGTTGTTAGGTTAGGACTTTGTAATCTAGGGTTACTGAGTCTGTAATGGTTTAGGAGAGTGCATAACCCTACTACTTAGTTTTGTTTGAAGTGCCATTTAGAATCCTTAAAACTCTATTAGACTAAGCAGAGAATGTTAACACCTAATGAAACAATTAAACGTAAATTATAGTTTTTTGCTCTAAATTTTACAACATAATAAAAATTAAAAAGTGGTCTAATTCTCTGTATTCTTTATTAAAATGATAATGCAAAACTTGGGACCTTGTGCAAAACATTAAGTAAACAAAAAAAAAATTACTTCATAGATTGCGATAATTAATCGTCTCTAGCTCGCTTCTACCATTCCATTCAACCCGTTTAACCAAAGCTTCTGCATGCACCTTTTAATTATTTTTACATAATTTATAGCCCGTCAACTTTGTTAAAAGAAGTCCTACCGGATCTTAGTCATTGCCCTAAAGGCCTAAACATTGATTTCGTTATGGGTATGTTGGGGTGCGTCTAAAGGATCATTTTTCAATAAGCAATGCGCTAGAAATTATGTTTTATTTTTGCGTTAAAGTTTGTCATTGTTTTGAATTTCTAAATTAAACCTTTTTTTTTTTGCTAAAGGTAAGCAAATATATTGAAGAAATAGTAAGAGATTACAAACAAGTCTTGTAATTGTCCAAATAATAGCAAAGGGGTTACATTATTAAAAGAATTAATCAAATCTAAAATATTCCACCCAAAGGACCTCAATCTTGTGTAAGAAGATAGGTCTGCTAGTATGCCAAACTTTAGTAAGAGAAGTCATTCTAACAGCTATGTTTGCAGCATTATCAACACTGAAATTACACTCCCTCCAGGAGTGTTTAAACTTGATTTGAAGCTTGGAGGAGATGTGTTCCCATCTAGCCCTGGGTTCCCATGGAATTTTGTTATTAATAAAGGTATTGATTGCAGCTTTAGAGTCAAAAACTAAGAACACCTTTAGCCAGTTGTTGTTCAATGCAGTATTAAGAGCAGACAGGATGCTGCTGCATTCAACATAGTATGATGTTGTAACACCAATGTTCACCATTAGGACCCCTAAGAAATCCTTATTATGAGCTCGAAAGTAGAACTAGTGCCAGCTGTACATGGATTACCAAAAGCTTGATCCATCACAGTTTATCTTGACTTCCTCATTCCATGGGAGCTCTCACATCCAGGATCTAATCCTGGGAGCTTTCCTTCTTTTAAACCCAATTTGTAGATTGCTCAGGAGAGCCCTGATATTGTTCATAAACCCTTTAGATCTGGATACAGAGTCATGTATAGCAGCAGTATGGATGAGTTGTTTGATGAAAGTAGCAGAAGGAGCTGGATTGTTATGATTAATTTTGTTCCAGATAAACCAAATTGAGTTTAGATAAGCCATATCTCCATTCACCCATAGATCCTCAATGTAAGATCTATAGTGGTTTGCGAGTTGAATGATATATTTCAGCTCCTACTTATCAATTTTGATGACAAAAAAGTCCCCTAACCAACTCCAGATTCTCTTGGGAATAGTGCAGTCAAAAAGTAAATGATTAGTATTCTCCGCATCATACTTGCATAATCCACATTGGGACACCAACTAAATAGATCTGGATTGAATCTTCTGGTCAGTTGAAACAACATTCTAAATAATTCTCCAAGTCAGGTTAGAGTGTCTAGGATAATAATAGTTTTTCCAAATATATGTCTTCCACAACCATGCATGGAACTTGTTTCTCAAGCTTCTTGTGCAACTTTTCCACTAAAAACACCATGTATGTGAGGCTTGTAGATGCAAGTATCCGCCCCTATATTTTTTAAGAAGATGGAGTTCAAATTAATACCAACTAAGTTTAGAATAGAGAGAGCTTCAGGATTTGTATTCCAAACCCCATCATTCATAATATCTTAGAATTGAGCTTTGCATGATTTCCAAGGAAGGTATGAAAGAGAAAGGACATTACTAATGATACCTATACCAGTCCAATTGTCCCTCTAGGCATTAATAGAAGAGTCAGTGCCAATTATCCAAGTTGAATCATTTAAGAATGTAGAGTAGACAGATTTAATACTAGCCCATATAGAAGATTTCTGATAATACTGGATAGTGTCTCCTTGTTTAGTAAAGTATTTAACTTTCATGTAGCTAGCCCAAATACTACCCTTTTGAACTATATCCCATGCTAATTCATGAACATTGTTTTGTTAATCTCGCCCAGCTTCCTAGGCCCCAACCCTTCTTCAGAGATTAGCTTACAATACTTATCCCAGGCTGTTGTAATCCTTTTTCTTTAGTTAGGATCCCCACTTCATATAAAATTTCTAATAATAGTCTCCCCCTCTTTTAAAATAGAAAAAGGCCATTTATAAACAGACATGTTGTATATTGGCATGCTAGACAAGATAGACTTAGCTAAAACTATCCTCCCTTGCATCGAAAGCATTATATCAACATATAAAGTAGCTCTTTTCTTGATCTTGTCAATCATAGTTCTTAAGCAACCATTAGTAACTCTACCTTGAATTAAAGGAATCCCCAAATAAGTTTCAGGGAAAGTATCTTGTCTGATGTTGAAAAGGGTTTGAACTTGATGCCTTGTAGAAGCTGTCATGCCACCCATGAAGAGCTTGCTTTTGTTAAGATTTATCCACTGTCCAGCAGCTGCTTGATATCTTTCTAATAGCTTCTTCAGAGCTTTAAGACATTTATTGCTCCATTAGAGAAGATAATGATGTCATCTACAAATAGAAGATGAAAACGACATTGGACCCCCTTGTGAGAAGCCATAGGATGAATAAGAGATTTCTCCCTTATCCAAATAATACCTCTACTAAGAACGTATTCAATAATGGCGAATAGGAGGAGCGATAAAGGATCACCTTGCCTCAATCCCCTTGTTAACTTAAAAACACCACATAGACTACTATTTATCATTATAGATTTATTAGAGCTACTGAGAATGTATTTAATCCAGTTACACCAAGTTTCAGAAAACTCAAATCTTCTCAGAACAGATAGAAGAAACTTCTAATCAATAGTATCAAAAGTCTGAGATATATCAATCTTTAAAGCCATACTCTTCCCCACTTTTTATTATCTAGCTCATTAATCAACTCAATAGCCAAGCCAATATTAGTTTGAATACTTCTACCAGGTAAGAAGGCACCCAGATGAGAAGTTATAATTTTGATAGCCACCTCTTTCAGTCGAGTAGCCATAATTTTAGTTATAATCTTAAAGCATAAGTAATTAAGGCCAATAGGCTTATATTGATTGAGCCTAGTTGTTTGTTCTTCTTTAGGAATCAAAATTATAAAACTAGAATTATAACCATTAGGAATTATACACTCAATAAATAAATAAAGATATCATAGCAACACATACCTCTTTGTGAATAATATCCCAGAACTAGTGAAAGAAGAATCCCTAAAAACCATCAGGGCCAGGAGATCTGTCAGCATTCATAGAAAATACTGCAATCTTAACTTCTTCAACTTTAGGAATACATATCAAGATATTATTGTCTTCTCCAGTAATAAGTCTAGGTAACATCTGCAAAAGATTCTCATCATGGATAGCTCTCTCATTAACCTTGAACTTCCCTTTGTAGAACCCCAATATATAATTAGAAATTTCTTGTTGAGATATGAGATTTGTACCATCTTCTTTGACAAGGTTAGTGACCATTGATCTCTCCCTCTTTAGTTTGGTGATAACATAAAAATATTGGGTATTTCTATCTCCAAAATTCACTGATTTCAACCTAAATTTTTATAGGCTCAGTTGCTCATTTTGCAGAAAAACATTATTGAGGTTCACTTGGACTTTAATCATCTCTCCAGCCGCAAAGTCATTTTTAGAATATAACTGTTGAGCTTCTTGGAGCCCCAGCAAGTTCTGTAGCATCACACTAGCATTATTTTTAGTTGAACCAAAAACCTCTTATTTTCGAATCTTCAGTGCAGCCTTGACCATCTTCAATTTAAACCTAAGCACACATAGAGGAGCACCATACACTCTTTCCTTCCAAACCTTCTCAATAAAGCTATATAAGATATAGTGGTCAGCCCATACCTTGTAGAACCTAAATTGAATATTTTTAGGTTTAGGGATGGAGGTATCCCAACTAAAGAGGATGAGTGATCAGAATTAGTTCTACGTAATACCCTAGACTTCCAGTTATGATGTCTATGAGTCTGAAGTTTATTATGTAATACTCTTTCTAGAAGAAAAAAATATCATATCTCCCCTAATTTGACCATCGTACCAAGAGTACAAGAGACCAAGACTATCAGTTTCCTCTGGGCAGCAATCATTAAGGAAATCTTGAAAATCAGTAATTAAAATAGCAAAGTGAGGTCTACCCCCTATTTTTTAAAAATTAGATAGGAAAGTATTAAAATCTCTATGGATTGACAGAGAAACTGGAATTGGCCGTAGGATGAATTTATGGCAATGCAAGTGAACCTTATGGTGAAGACGCTTGCGGTAACGCAAGTACCTACATTACGATTCTTCAACATACACAAGTACATGTTTATAGCTCTAGCATACAATAATTTGTTGTAATTACCAAGTTTAAGCCTCTTAACATGCCGTAAATGCTAACTTGTGATCTTATAAGTATCTGCCGCAATTACCTACTTCCGGTCCTTTAACCTACCGTAAATGCTAACTTGTGATCTTACAAGCATTTGCCACAATCGACCACTTACGACCCCTTAACCTATTGTAAATGTTAACTTGCGATCTTTGGATATCATTACACAATTGTGATGAAAACTAGCAATTTGTGTTGTATGAGAAAAAAAATCCCTAAAAATCAAGTTTCAGAAAAATAAATTTATTTCATTTGCTAGTATTGCTTGAAGTAGTGAGGATCTTGATCATTAGATGAGTGACGTTACAACGACGCAAGTTGTAATTTACGGTGACTAAGTTGCGGCTTACTGCGGTACATATTGTGGGATATGGTGCCACAAGTGGCGGTTGCGACAAACGTAAGTAATCGCCCATCTTGTGATTAATTTCAGTCTCTCCCAAATCAAATTTTTTCTTGAGATTGTATCTTAGTAGAGATCGAATAGAAAGAGAATTGAGATAAAGGGAGGCATTTGTTTCATATTTAGAGGAGAGAGAGAGCTCACGAGGTTCACGAAGAGTGAGAGTCCCAATTGAAATATTTTTGTAAATATTTCCATAATAATTGTCCACTGTTTCCAAAATGACAATAGTTCTTACCAACTTTGCATAAATGACAAAGTGAGATGATTTTTCCCTTTTTGCCCTCTACTAACACATAAAACTAGCCTATCACAACTGCATGTTGCAGATTGTCACTGGTATGGCCGCAGTTTGTCACCTGTATCAGTCACATCAACTCAAATAAAGATAATTAATTTAATCTTTGCCTTTAGTATTTTCTCGATATAGAAATAAACTATAAACTTAACAGTTGTCTTTACTTCTTCTCTACTTTTCAAATAAAAATGCTAAATCAAACACACTCTTAATGAATGAAAAACCTGTCAGATATAAAGGAAGAATCCATATAAAAGTCGGGTGAATAGAAAATTCAGACTCCCATCCTAATTTCATTGATAAGAGGCCAATAAAATCCGGATACAATCCGGATAGCCTTATGATCTGGATTTGTATCCGGATGCAAATATTTTAGGAACTCTTTTTCTATATTTATTATGATTTTTTTCATGAGTTGATAAGAAAGAGAGAAAACCATGATAGAACTCATTTTTTTAGAGAGTGATTGTAACCTCGAATCATCGAATAAAACTCTCTCTCTCTCTCTCTCTCTCTCTCTCTCTCTCTCTCTCTCTCTCTCTCTCTCTCTCTCTCTCTCTCTCTCTCTCTCTCTCTCTCTTGGTGTAAACGTAGACAATTAGACCCTTACAATAACCATGTGAAAGCTGGGGTATATAATGAAAAGAAATGGAGTAAACATTAGTCTTATTATTGGATGAGGAAGTTGGATTACACAATAGATTTCATAACATCTAATAAAAGTAAGATGACTAGAATTTCCTTGAGAATAATATATCTAGTTCTAACAAATCTCACTCCCACACCCGGGCTATTGAAAATGTTATAAGGAACTTCTCTTCTAATTGGAGATCATGACACCCAAGCCTCAAGTGTATATATACTTTACCTGGACAGGGTCTTTGGACGATCAATAAGGTCCATGGCCTAGGCTAGTGTCCTCTCATTGCACTTTGGAGGAGTGCTCGCTTAACATCTCCCCAAGTGGGAGAGTGTACGTCATTATTTGTTACTGAGGGGGTATGCGTTCGCACGGCCCCTGCCTAAAAAAAGCTCAAGTGTATATTTCTAAAAAAAAGTGCATAATATTTTGATTTACCTCTTATAGCAATGAATATCAAGGGTTTTTCTAATCGAGATTTAGATATTAAGCTCCCATTTTGAAAAAAAGATTAATCAGAGATTAATCGGTAAAGATTGGAGATTATGGTTTATTTTTTCTTCATTTTTGCTTGAATTAAACATAAGATTAATCGCATTTCGTCGAGTTTAATCGTATAATTAATTGTAGGTTAATGAAAAATAATAAATTGTTAATATGTGAATGATCTTTAAATAAAAATAATAATATTAATAGACTTAAAATATTTATTTTACGATTAAAATTATTTGTTACACAAGTTGAGAAATTAATAATAATTCGAGTGTTTTCCTTATTCTTGAATATTTGCCCTCTCATGATCTTTAATATGGGTAACAAACTGAGTTCACGTCACGTTTGTCCTTCGTATATATGCCTGTATTGACGTATGTATTCCACGTACATTACCTGTAGAACGTACTGAAGAATTTAGAGCGGTGAACATCCCAATACCGATATGTTTCCTTGCGACCTCTCAAAAGATATAGTTCAAAAGCATCACATGCCTGATTGGGCGGATACCCATACCCTTGACGATGTACATAATCATACCCATAACCATAGTCAGATGTTTGGACATATGAGTATAAAAATCTAAATAAAGATCCATGGAAGTCGTACTGTGATCATGTGATAATTATGATCATGTACAACAAGTAAACAAAAGAATATTTGTTTTGTTAGATATTAAACCCTAAACATACAATTTTTAATATATATTTTTTTTCACTTAAGGCCTTATGACCCAATATTAGTTTAATCTCGATTAATTTCATTTTAATACCGATTAATTTAGATAAATCGAGCGGGGTTAAATAGGATTTTTGTAGATTCTAGATGAATTTTAGACTAAACCAAGATTAATCTAGATTAATCCTTAATTGTTTGGAGATTTTTTTAGGAAATTTGTGTTTTCTTTAAGAAAAAGTTTGGATGAATTATACTTGAATTAATTGGGTCATAAATATATTTTTGGGGATTAATCCAGATTAAAAAAAAACTTTGACGAATACCTCTTTGATACAAATGCCTTATGTTAAAATTAATTTGTCTAGCATGGATGTAACCTTTGAATTTGTGATGAAATTATTTTTTCCAAAACAAAGTAAATGAGGTTGAGTCTAAGTACAATAGAAGTGTTGAATTGGGCTGGTTTTAAATTGGAACTAGGTTCTAGTCTTGGTGGTTTTATTGGCAAGGATTATACTGAATTGCCACATGGTGAAATTTTTAAAATGAGATTCCAAAGACGACAAACAAAAAAAAACTCACTGTATTATTGTACGATTACTTCACCACCCTATACGCTCATGTTGTCGTTGCTTTCTTCCTACTATTTTTAGGTTTATTCTCTATTTAGCACTGATGAATATTGGAACAAGGATATTCACATATAGCCAGTTCTCCAAGGGGTGAGCCAATACAGGTCATTACCCCACCTTATTAATGACCTACTTAAGGTATTTCGGCAGTAGTAGGCAACCACATTAAGAATAAGAAGGGCAAAGAAGACAATTCACTAATCGCACACCAAATTTGAAAGGGAAAATAGGGAATTATAGAATGTTAGAGCGATAACCCTAACAAGCAAACACATATATAAGGGGTCTCTTGCTAAGAAGCATGTACCTTCTTCTCTATCTCTCCTTAGCCGCTCTTGCCCAAAACACTCAATGATCTATTTATGTTCCCTATTTCTAATGGACTTCAAGGAAGATCAACATCGAGATCACTAATTTATCAATTAGAACAGGTACCATTTCTTTGCTTATTTGATTTTGGAACTTCATTCAAATTGCAAATACAATCGAAATAATGAAAAACTCTAATCAAAATTTCTCAGCTTTGTTTTTTGTTGCAGATTCTACAAATTGGATCATTTAATGGGTAGTCTAATCTAAAACAATTATTCAAAGTTTTACAAGTAGTTTTTGTCTTAAGAGGTAAATTCTATAATGATGTTCATTCCATATTTATTTTAGACATCTAATTTTATTTATTTACTAGGGTGATCTACCATTTCTACCCCCCCCCCCCCCCCCCCCCTCTGATGAAATATTAGCCAATTATCCCCTCTCCCTATAAAACGTTCATTAATCTATCATATTCTCTATAAGAGTGAATTTATTTTAGTTTTGATTATGATATTATTGTTAAGTGATCACAATTTGACTGTTTCTTATTTTCTCCAAGCAATAGTTTTCTTAAATGGTTACTTTTATGTAAGAATATTATCTCTAAAAATAATTTGGCTTGCAGATTAATCCCCGTTTAGATGTAGAGTTGTTTTCTTTTGGGAATCATTTAGGGACTTTGATTCCTATTACATATGGAAGTTGAACATCAATACAATATTATGGTTTTCAAGAAATTTAATTTTAAATCACATCCAATTCAAAAAAAATCCTCATCATCCAATTTTATTCATCTTTCTCTATTTGACTTTGTTTTTCCAAACAAGCAAATAAAGTATACCAAGGGAAGAGATCAATTCAAAAGCACTTTTTTCACCACTATAACCAATAAAATTGAAGTTTTTTTTTTTTTTTGCAAAAAGTATAGTAATTTATATCCAAAAGATAGAGTACAAGAAGAGGGAGACCCAACCATGCCATGCACTTGTACATATCACTAGTGCATATGCAGATAGGGCTCTCTATGAAAAGTAAAAGAATTAAAAATAAAACAAGACCCCTAAAATAAGGAAGGGGCATGCCTCCACGTCATTTCGTTCGAACGATGTCAGTCTCGTTCGAACGACAGGTTGAATTTAACCTTTGAAACGCCACAGCTGGATTTGGCCTTCTGGAGCGCTAGTCCATTCGAACAACCTCCAATATCGTTCAAACGAAATGTTGAAAAAAGCCTTCGAAACGCCTCAGTTCGAATGACTTGTTAAAAGTAACCTTGGAATCGTTCAAATGACTTCCAAGTTCATTTGAACGACGTTTTGAAAATAGCCTTCGAAAGGCCTCAACTAGAATTGGTCTTCTAGAGTGCAAGTTCGTTCGAACAACTTCCAGTGCCGTTGGAACGACTTGATGTTATTTTGCCTTCAAGTACTTTTTGGGGAATCGGAAGTAGTCAGTATCTGGGTTCTCTATGCAGGTGAGAAAAGTTGGCCTCCGTGGACACCATTCTTCAAAAGGTTTTGCATTTGCGGGCCCTCATTTGGCTGTTGTATCCGCTAAAAATTTTACTTCTCTCCATATTTGAGTAATTCTGAATGAGTCGAGTTTCCGTTTGATTCGTTTCCATTCAGTGACCAAAGTCCATGGAAGTGTATCAGTCGTGAATGCTTGAACCGTGGCTTGAAAATCTGAGACCATCCATATTTTTTCCAACCTTTCTCTACTGCTTGCTTAGAGCCTTGGATGATAGCTTGAATCTAAATAATTGTTGGTATTGCCTAGTGCTTTACAGAAAGTACCCAATACCTCCTCATATGTATTCCTGTATACTATCCCAATGCCTGTTGGTCCAGGGTTCCCCAAAGTGGAACCATCACAACATGCCTTGATCTCCCCTGGTTTCGGAAGTTTCCACCATCAACTCTTTACTATTGTTATGTGTCTTTATCGACAATGGACGTTCAAGGCTTTGATAATTTGTAGGTCGGTTCCGTAATTGTACATGCTATTTTTGGAGACTTAGGATGTATCCATGATGTTTCGCAGGATTTCTTGTTGTAGTTATTGGTTGGTTGTTCTCCGTTTATCGTATCTGAGGGTGTTATACTTTTTGAAAGACCATTGCAAGTTGTGAATGCTACCGAGACCCACAGATCCTTAACATAAGAACTTGCATGACTGCTTCTAGCAAGGACTGTTTGTAAAGTATCCACTTCATTCACCGGTGGCATATTGAAGATGTTACATATCCAGTTCTAGATTTTCAGAGAGTATTCACATTCGAAGAAGAAGTGTAACTCGATTTCGGTGTTGTATTGGCAAAGGGAGCAGACGGAGGGGAAGCAGATGCCTTCGTTCGTAACTCTTTCATCGAAAGAGAGGGTATGGTTAAGGAGTTTCCATGTAAACGAGCTCAGCCGGGGGTGTAAGCTGTTACTCAAAACCATTCTTCACCACCATGCGATGTCTTAGGTTTTGCAAATACTATTGAAAGTGCTCTTAACTGTAAATTTCCCGTAAATGTTCTACTTCCAAATTTGTTGGTTCTGAGCTTGGGGATCGCATTCAAGTCTCTCTAGGTTGATCCCTAGCACCATAAATAGCAATAGAACTCTCTAGGTTGATCCTAGCACCATAAATAGCAATAGAATATAATGGGGTATCTCCCATCCTTTGTTGCTGATAAAGCTGCTAGGCTTTGCAGTATAGTTCCTCCATAGGTTTGCTAGAAGGTTAATGTACTCTCTCAGGGGGATTTTTGTTGCCCAACAATCTCTCTAGAAGTTAATTTTTTCTCCATTGCCGATCACCCAACCCATGTGCTTACCTGCTAGATGTTCCGCAGCTTGTATCCCTCTCCAAATGAATAATTTCTTGTAGTATGTGATCATCTCTCCATGTCTGGTTTTGTATTTTGCGTTCATGAAGAATGCTCAGTCTTCGATTTGTTAGGTAAATATCCAGTAAAGTTTGTAGATAGGCGCATTGTTAACTTCCCCTAGTTTATGAATGCATAGGCCACCCTCCTGTATGGGTTTACACACCTTAACCCATTTAAGGGTAATGCCCTTTCTTTTTGATGGATCCCCAGACCAAATAAAATTCTGAATAATAGCTTCGCCCTCATTGAATAGAGATTAAGGTTATTTGTAGACTGCCATATTATATATAGGTGTGTTGTTTAGAACTGATCTTGCCAAGACCACTCTTCCTTGGAAAGACAAAGGTCTTTCTACCCAACCATTCACTCGCTTTCTGATTTTTTTTCCACCAACGGTCGTAAAATATTTTGTGTGTCCCTTCCCTAGAAGACGAGTATTCCCAAGTTTCTGGATGTCTCCCTTCCTGGAATCCGTATACGTCGAGAATCACAGTGTGTAGAACTCTCCCCATAAAAGTCTTGTTCTTCTCCAGGCTTACAACTTGACCAGATACTTGGTAATTAAGAATAAATTTTTTTAGGTGTTTGAGGTTTCTAGTATCTTCATTGAGGAATATAAAGATGTCATCTGCGAGAAAAAGGTGTGATGGAGCTTGTATTTGCCTGTTACTAACCATAATGTGGATTTTGCCTTGGTCCCTTAGTTTTTGCAGGTTAATACCCAAAATATCCTTAGCGAGTGCAAACAGTAGTGGAGATAGAGGGTCTCCTTATTTAGGACCTCTTACAAGGCTGAAGAAACCTGTGGGGCTTCCGTTAATTGCGATTAAAATCTTCCTGCAATTGATAATGGCTATAATTAACTCACAAAAATTGTGGGAGAACCCATAAACTTGGAGAGCTGCCGTAAGAAAATCTCAGCTTATTGTATCATAGGCTTGCGTTATATCTAGCATGAGTCCCACATTGCCTCCATTCTTCTTGCCATTGATCACATTGACCAGCTCAGATGTTATCTGGATATTGTTGTATATACTCCAACCCTTAATGAAGGCACTTTGCACTTGGGATATCAATTTCTCTATTATTGGTGGCAGTTGGGGTAGTCAGTATCTTCATGATTGTTTTAGCTACAAAGTTGCTTAGGCAAATCGGTTTGTAGTGGTTCACCTTCTCTGGTTTCTAGATTTTGGGTTTGAGCACTATGATATTGGAGTTAAAGTTGGCTGGAAACCGTCTGTCAATTAAAAAGGAGGAGATTCCTCTACAGAAATCCTGTTTAACCACCTCCCAGAATGTTGTGAAGAAGGCCCCTGAGATACCGTCTGGACTTGGAGAGTTATCCTTGTTGAGACTAAATACCATGAATTTGATCGCTTCCTCATTTGGGAGTGCTATCAGCATGTCATTTTCAGTTTACTCTACTCTGGACATTGTTATATTCAAAATGTTGTTGTTCAGGTTACCCGGGTTCTCTATGAATTTGTGTGTAGAACTTAAGGATGTGCGCCTTTATCTGGGATTAGTTGGTCAAGATAATCCCTTCCTCCGTCGTGATCTCTATGATGATGTTTTTTTTATTTCTAGCTATCGTCATATTGTAAAAGAATTGGGTATTGCGGTCGCCTTCTCTAAGCCATTTAATTCTCGATTTTTGACGCCATTAAATCTCCTCTTGCTCTTCAATATGTAATATTTGAGTAGCCTTAGCAATGATGTTATGGTCAAAAGCATCACTTTGCCAGCTAGTTTCCTTATTGAGTTTCTCGCACCATGTTCGGCCAATGCTTTATATTTTGTAACAGGTCTTCTTTCATAACTTTTTTGGTTTCTCGCACCATGTTCAGTCCTATTCGTTTCCACTGCTTTATATCATTCTTTAGGTGCCGAAGTTTAAGTATTAAACAGAATAGAGGTGTTGCTTCTAATTCAGTGTTCCAGCTGCTGCATCCCCAAAGTCTACATAAGTAGCTGATGCTTGAAGGTATCTAAAGGGTATGTTATAAGGTTTTGGGACGGCCTGGCAATCTCCAAAAATAAGGGGGTGGTCTGACACTATTCTTGGGAAGTTCTTGATTCTCCACCTCTGATATTTGTCAGCCCAGAGTGAGTTGTGCAAGCATCTGTCCAGACAACCCAGTGTTTTGTTGACTCCTTTTTGTGTGTTACTCCATGTATAGTTATACCCGTTGTGTTGCTCTTTGTAATATTAGCCCTGTCGATGAAGTTCCAAAAGACTTGCATGGCTCTTGATAGTGGCTGTCTTCTGCCCCTCCCCTCCTCAGTCCTGAAAATGCAATTAGAATCTCCTAAGAAAATCTACGACTCATTTGTTATGATAGTAACTGTTATTAGCTCATTCTAGGGGCAGAAGACAACCACTAGAAATTGGCATGGACGAAGGAAAAATTACAGCTAATGTATCAGACCATGATTTGCTGGGTAGAAGTGTTCATGGTTTCAGGCTCTGGAAGTCCCAACCGATCTCTCTAGATTATATAAATGTTTCCTTTATTCTCCCCCTCTTCATTCGTTATTATTTTCCTCGCGAAGCCCTGTAGTCTGAATTTCATAGTGTAAATCATAGGTCCACAATGCACATAATATTTGGTTGTAGTTCCTCTACTTTTTCCTCAGGTAGGCGTGAGTTTTGCAATTTCCCACTCTTGTATTCCATAAAATTACTCTCATTGTCTATTATTGGATCTAATGACTCGAGGGTCCAGTGTGTATACTTTCTCTCCTTTATAGACCTGATTTGGCCCTAACATCCTCATAATAGTTTGTTCTTCTTCTTCTTCTTCTTCATCCATTTCAGTCGCCCAACTTACCGGGTTAAGCATCCCTCGTATTTCGTCGAAGTCCACCTCATTTTGGTTAATTGTTTCACCCTGTTCCTCCATTGTTTATGTTATGTTCTAATCATCTGGAGATTTTTCCATGCCTGGCTGCAATTTGGCCTTACTTTCTACATTTGTACTATGACTTGAATTATCCTCATCATGTCTATTGTCTTCTAGCTATTTTTAAGTGTCTCATACTAATGCATCGAATGGGTTACTCATGTGATTTTCACCTTTTTTTGTAGTAAGCTGTTGTTTGTGTTCCCCTTTGCTAGTGACCAATCCTCTTCATTTTTGATTCGCTCTACTTGCTATATCTGCCTTATTAATTTTTTCATCCCTGAGAAGTAAATGATTGGTGATATTCTACTGGCGGAGGGAGTAGGGGTTTCCTAAAAAATATGTGTGTTTGTTGGGTGGTTGCGATTGTGCTTGGGTTTTTTCCTTATTATTTTACATGTTTATCGTCGTACCTTCCTGAATTAGAATTGGAAATGCCTTGTTGGTTCTGTTATTCTATCCCCCTTGTCTTGATTATTTCTTTGTAATCCTCCTTGATTCCATGTTGTTCAGTCTGCATACCCTTTACACTATCTTGCATTCCGCAATAATATGCCCAACATTGTTGCAATGTTTGCAGTATTTAGGGACTCTGTAAAGCAGTATCTCATGTTTCAATAGACACCCTTCTATGTCAAGGAGAATGTGATCTTGAATTGGTTTAGAAATGTCAATGTCTACTAGTACATTTGCGTCATACCCATAGTCCTGGTTTCTTGTCGATTGGTCCAGCTGGATAGGTCTTCTTAGCGTTTTACCTAGGGTAAGGATAATTTTGGGGCTCCACATCTCGATAGGTAGACCTAGAAATTTGCACCATATGAGCGCATTGGAGTTATTGTAGCTGTCCACTAAGAAGAATGGACTCCATGACTAAATTCTCATCGGTATTATGTCGACCATCCAAGGTCCTGGACTCTATATCAAAATCATGTCCTCCTCGTACTCTAGTATGATGATAAAGAAGCCTTTATCGATTGGCATTAGCTTGCAAGAGCCTTTTTTTTCCAATGCGTGCAAGCAAATTTTTGACCTACTGTGAATTTAACCTTCTGGAGGTCTAGCCTGCTTATTAAGCTAAATTGGTATTGTGATATACCTACCTCTAATTCGACCGTCGGGATGATTATTACTGGAATGTCTCCTCTCTTGCTCAGTCGTATCCCCATTGCGTGCTCTATCTTTTTCTATGCATTCCTCCACTTTCGAGTTGGGATTTGACGTAGCTTTTATAAGGAACTCCCACGGACATACTGCACTTGATTCGGTGTTTGTTCTCTCCTCCCTTGCTACCAGTGGTACAAATTGTTCAGGGATTTTACTAGGGTTTGAAGTTCCCTTAACCTAATTTGCATTGATGTCTCTGATCATCGTTGGAGTAGCCCCTGCTACGTCCCCAGATGATGGATTTGGTTCGTGGATCATTGGTGTTTGTTCTTGCAAATTTGGGGTGTAAATCTCCAATCCTTGCTCGATATTTTGTCCCAAAGATTTAATCCCATTGCTTAGGATCAGTTGAAGCAGATTCAGAGTTTTGTTGTCCATGGTGCACGATTTGAAATGGAATTGAAAACACTATTCATGATTACTATTTATGATGAACAGTAATCATTCTCTCTTTCTCTCTCCTCCGCAAAAAAAATCGATACACTTATCAATTATACACATAACAAGAAAAAAACCTTTGGTAAGTATTTCTTTCAATCTATAAAATTGAAGCCACCTATTAGGATTGTGAGGAAAAAGTGGAAGTAAGAAACTGTTGAGATTTTAGATATTCAATCCGAAATGAACCACAAACAATTCAAACGGATTGTGGAAAATATAAGCAACAAAGTTTCTGTTCAAACTGAAATGTTTCAGCTCTAACTGAAAGTGGTTTGCCTTAATTTTGGTGTTTTAGTTCGAATTGAAACTTACCCAGTTCGACCTTAACCATGAAATTACTTGATTTTTGGGCATTGGTGCATGCCTCATGATGCGAGTTACGACATGCGTCCATGTTAAATGAGCCTCTTGAGTTGGGAAACTTTTAGTTTGTATTATATTAGGGATCTTTTCTTATAAAAAAAAACCTATGAGGTTTGGGGAAACCTAACTTTAATCTAGTAGAGACGTAGCCTTAATGGCTAAGCCTTGTACAGAAGATGTTTTTTTGCATGGTTGGGAAGTTAAGATGCAAATAGAAGGAAGGAGAAAAATAATTGTTGAAGAAGAAGGTAATCAATGATAGTTCGAGGATAATCTTGTATAGAAGCATCGTTCGAGATGGGTTATAGCAGTTTCCGATGTGCTTGAGGTAACTTTGAAAATTTGATGGTTCGCTCGATCTTGTATACCTTTAAATTTTATGTGAGTTTATTATGAATTTAAAGAACTAATGTGCGATAAAATTTCTTGAGAGCTTTTAATTGTTTCCCGGATGCATAATGGATCATTGGGTTGGTGGTTGTGGACATAACCATTTGGGGTGAACCACGGTAAATCTTTGTGTTGTGTGTGCATATTTTGTCTCTTATTTCTTATTGCTATGGTATGTCCTGGTTAACTGGAGAAATATGAGGATGCATTCAGATGGATTCTCCCAACACGAACGCCTACATAATTTTATTAAATAAAACTTCTAAATATAGTAGTAATTTTCTACTATAGTAATCAATCATTATCATTTAGAGATCACTCTCATCTATATTTTTATAAAAATTGTCCAAACCCAAAGTTTTCTAACAAAGAAGCAAAAATATCCTTTTAAAAGAAGAAATTTTGGAGATGAAGGAATATCAATCAGAGCTGGAAATTGATACTCATGTGCGATAAAAATATCAAAGTTGATACTCCTTGCTGTGACCAATCTAATAGGAATAAAGGACCAGAATCCCCTAAAGAAAATGCCATGCTCAAGGCATACATAGAAAGATATGGGATTGGAAATTGGTCTACTCTCCCCCAAAGAGCTGGTAAGAACTGCACTAGGTAATGTTCTTTTCATGCAAATGGATACGTGTGTTTTTCCATTTTATGTGTACTTTATTGTTTTGGGGTATGTAGGAAGGGTTGCAGATTGAGACCATGAACTATCTTCGACCCGATATTAAACATGGAAACTTCACTACGAAAGAAGATCTGATCATCAACAATCTTTTATTTAGCATTGGAAGCAAGTACAATTTTGTTTCCTTTAGTTCTACTATGTTTCACTGAAAATATGGGGACAAGTTTTATTACGCGACATTCTTCACTAGGTTTGAAGGAACTGAGGGATCTCGTCTTGGTGACGAATTTGTGTCTCTGCTTGTGAGATATTATTAAGGTGGGTCTTACACATGATTCATAAGTATTTAGCTCTCGAGATGATATCATCAGTTGCATGTATGAGTGATATTAGTAAAACACCGTCTCATGATTTCATTAGACAAGTCATTATTTGAGCATCTCCTAAAGTACCTCACTCACTTGGTTAAAAAAAACCAATTCTAAGTGAGTGAGGTTTTATTTCTTCTTACAGTACCTCACTTGTTTTTTTTAACGGCGCCTAATTGTTGGGCGCTCGTTTCATTTTTTTCTTAGAATTTTTTTTTTTTCATCAGGCTTCTAACTCTTAGGTGCCCGATTTGAATTTAAAAAAAAAACAAAAAACAATTGGACACCCTAACCTTAGGCGCCCGATTAGAAAACAAGCAGACGCCCAACACTTGGACGCCCAATCGCGACATAAGAAAGCAAGGTTGAGTCGTGGAAAGCAAGACTCAACCTTACTTTTTGAGTTGAAAATCCAAGTCAGTGAGGTACTGTGGAGCTCAAAAATCCTATGTGGCACCTTGGAAAACAAGTCTCTGAGGCACTTTAGAAGATATTCTTAGTACTACTAGTATTAATGACTTGGTCAATATCCTCTAGAGTGTAGTCTTATAATGAAGGACGATTAATATTAATACCACTCTCCTTCCACATAAACTCATTGTCACCAAGACGAGATCCCTGACCAGTTTCTTCAAACCCAGTGAAGAACCCTGCGTAATCTGTAACCCCAAAGTCTAAATCCATCGCATTGTCAAGGTTGATTTCACCTAGATAGAAGTTGGTTGGTGTTGGAGGGTTTGATCAAATCCTAGAGTGAAAGGGTTTGATGGGGCAGTGAAATTTTCTAGGTTAAATGGAGGTGCGACATTGCAAGTAGTGGGAATAGTGGGTACTGAGGTTTAAATGGAGGTGGTGGGAATGCGAAGTTCTGTTGCATAGCATGGTATCTAACATAGATTGCATTGGATTAGAAGGTGATACGATTTACCTTAGGGGATCTGGATCATGTTGTCATCGGGTTTTTTTGGGGAAACTTCCAATAGTTTTTTCTCAAGCATTGTACTCCAGTAATTATTCAGTTCATTATCAGTTCTTCCCGAAAGTTTTGTGGCTATGGCTAACCAACTACAATTGAAAAAGAAAAAAAAAAGTTCCATCATAAGCAATTTATCAGGATTGCATGCAAGAGAGTAACCTAAACTTAGTAGATTGATCTTGGGGTGTTTTCCCATGTAACTTCTCCCAAAAAAAAATTCAAGTGGAACATAGTGGAACAAAAAAATCCTACTTGCTTCCAATGCTAAGATAATGATTGCTGATGATCTGACTTTTCTCCGCAGTGAGTTTCCATGTTATTGTCAGGCCGAAGATAGTTCATCCATTTCAACCTACAACTCTTTCTATCTATTGAGACCTGAAAGAAAAGATATTCAATCAAAAAAATTAAGTACACGTATAAGCATCAAAATGCACAGGGAAAAACATACACCCATTTACATGAAAAGAAGAGTACTACTTAGTACAGTTCTTACCAACATTTTGTGGAAGAATAGACCAATTTTCAATCCTGTATCTTTTTATGTATGCCTTGAGCATTGTGTCTTCTTGAGGAAAACATGGTCCTCTATTCCTATTAGCTTTATCGCAATACAAAGTTTTAGCCATCTTATTATTTAATCTTCCTCTGACTGCCCTTCCTTCATCCCCAAAGTTTCTCCTCTCAAAATGATGTATTGCTTCTTTTGCAAGAAGACCTTAGCTTTGGATAGTTTTTATAGAGAAATAGATAGGAGTGACGAGCACTGAGGCACGCGCTAACACGCATGCTAGACCGTTATGCTCAGTCAATATTTTGGCATTAAGTGTGAATAGTATTTGTATTTAATGGAGAAAGGCATTAAGTAGCATTTGTGGTTTGTTAAAGGCATTAAAGTTAATTTATCCTATAAGGTTAATCGAGTAGCTCTTCAAAAGTTCCATAGCTACCTATATCATTCGAGGATATTTCTATTAGTAATTGATTGCTTTTAAAGTACTACTACACAATCCACAAGGAATTGCAACCAACCCCTTCAATCCTTCCTGTCATGAAAATGTTTCAACATCCTCAGTTAAATTATTTATATCAGGGTAATACAATTTTGTGACTACAACTCAATGCATTGCTATTTCAAATGCTAATATACTCTCCAAGGATAATATAGGAAGACTTCTGAATGCCCCTTCTATTCAAAAAGTTGCTTGGATTCCTCCAGCTCTGCCTTATGTCAAGCTTAATACGGATGCCGCCTCTCAAGGCAACCCAGTCCCTTCTGGTTGTGGGGGTATTTTCAGAGGTTCTAATAGAAAGTTCTTGGGTACATGTGGAGTTTCGCTCGGTTATCACAATGCTTTCTATGCGGAGCTTATGACAATCATTACCTCCCTCGAGCAAGCTAAAGCAATGCATACTCACCACCTTTGGCTTGAGTTGGATTCATGGACTGCCACAGGTATTCTCCTTAACTAAAAGACTGAAGTACCATAGAAACTTTAAAATAGATGGCTTAATTGTTTGCACTACATTGGATCTATCAATTTCAAAGTTTCTCATATCTTTAGGGAATGCAACACGACGGCGGATAAGCTTGTCAACATGGCCATTCTTATTGCTCCTACGTTTACTTGATGGCTGCAATGCCTAGTTTTTAGGTTCTTTTCTTTTTCATGATGTACTCAATTTATCGAGCTTTAGATTTAGATGAGGTGCCCCCTAGGAATTGTTAAAGGCGTGCAACAATATTGATATTATTGCTTCCCTCATTCTTTTAGGTATGGGCCTTATCTTTTTTTCTTTTAGATTTTCTTTTTTACTTCAATAAAAATCATTTTGCCTTAAAAAATAAATAAAAAAACTTGTTAGTATAAGTGATATGCCTTCTCTGAGAAACATTTGGCAAGGGGTTTTCAGAAGCTTTGATGTATTAAGTAATCTGTCTCGAGTTAAAACCAAGTTTTACCATAAGGATCCAACAGAGTTGAGGACATGTCTTCGAAGTCCAAGGGAAAGTAAGAAACAAAAAGGTCAAAAAATTATAAAAATTAAGGCCCAAGATAAAGAAGATCAGTTGGCTTACTAAGGACATGTCAAAAGACTGAGAGATCAAACTCGAAGACTAGAGCCTTCATAACTTTTGTTCTCATGCAACAACTAAATTTATGTTTATGCCCCTTATACGCAAATGCATATCCGTTCAAAGAATCAGTTTTTAATCTAATAGATGAATAAATTGATATACTGAAAAACTGCAAGTCTTCTCTTTATATTTAATCTAATAGATGATTACAAAGTAGAGAGTAAAGTATTTTTCCCTAGCAAAGAGAAGGGTCATAAAACTATAAGTCTTCTCTTCTAAACCGATATAACTGATACAAAAGATGCCTTGCGGTTTTTAAAACTACTTCCTACATATCATTATTATTATTTGTCTTATAGAAATACATACATATAGAGAAAAGCATGTCTTTTTTGTAGAGTATCATTTCAACGAGTTCTTAATATCAATCACGAATCGATACTTCACATCCCTATTTTCCAACATCTCAAGGGCTTCATTCATGTACTGGATTAAAATAACTTCAACCTCAGGGTAGATATTGTTAGCTGGACAGAAATCTAACATTTCCTGCATATCTTTAGTACTACCAGCTGCACTTCCAAAAATAACTCTCGAACCTGCGAAAAAGCCGATTTTATGGTTATTTTGTAATGTATTACAATTGAAGGTTGTTTTTTGGAGAAAAATAAAATAGAGGGAAGAAGGTACCTACTAAAAGACTCATAGGGTTGAATTTGACCTCGCTGGGAAATCCCACTAAGACTAAAACCCCATTTTGTTTCAAAAGAGCCATGTATGGATCAAATGGGTGATCCCCAGATGCTGTATCGATTATGAAGTCAAGTGATCTTGCCGAAGACTGCAAGGAAACATTATAGACAATGAGCCATATCAGATGTGAATAAAAGTACCAGTCCATAATCTTTACAATAACATTACCTCCATTTATTGCATGTCAGATGATATAATAAACTTGTTTGCTCCAAGGAGATTCAGGGCTTCATCTTTCTTTGAATTGCTTGTGCTGAAAACTGTGACATGTAATCCAAAACCCTTGCCAAACTTCACGACTAAATGACCAAGTCTACCTAGCCCAATTACTCCAAGAGATTTACCAGGTTCATTCATCTTATGCGCATCATGGGAGCATAGACTGTAATTCCAGCACAAAGTAATGATGCTACTAAAATCAACAAGTAGTTGTCTGGTATTTTGAAGAGGTACTTGTGTGTAGTCACCCACATCAAAATGTTAGGGCTTATATCTTACAGGCAGACACACATATATAAACCCTAAGAAAATGAATTCAGGCTTAGAGGGTAGGAGATTGACTTACCCTTCCTGAACAACAATGTAACTCGAATACCTTCCTCTTGTAATTATGCCATCCTCATCAACAAAATTGAAGGTGTGTGTTGTTTCAGCATCGCAGTGAACTTCTTCTCGAATTTTACAATGTTCGCATATCTTACAGGAGTTTACATATGGCCCAACTCCAACATGATCGCCGACTTTGAAGCAGTGGGCATTGGATCCTACCTCTGATAATTCCTATGATCTCATGTCTGGCTCGAAGAAAATTGAGTTTAGAAGAAGTCTTAGAACATTTTGAGAGATTGCGATAAGTGGCATACATACCCTTGATATATTGTATTTCTAGGAATGTTCTTCGCCCAGGCGACATCGGCATAACAAATTCCACAATGTGTTATTGTCAACGAAACATCATCAGGTCCAGTATCCCTGCACGTAGTTTTACTAGTTAATAACTTAATGCAAATAATGAAGCTGCTAGTGTGACGACCTACCGAACGCCGGCCAAATCCACCCGAGCGTTTTGAGTTCTGTCCGAATGTATTTGTTCTCTATATCCTAATATAGCAGCACGCCAAGTTTCGTCGCAATCGGATTCAGTTAAGGAGGCAAAAAGGTCCAGTACGCTTCGTCTCATGTTTTAACGTTTCCTTTTGGAAGTTGACTATTTACTTAGTAGCTATATTAAGGAGGAACCTTGGTCCGATCCTCCCCATGACTAAAAAAGCTTTAATGCTTGGTCATCAAGGACCCCGGCTCATGAACTATCTACAAGGGATAGTTATGAGTTCTCCTAGGCCTAGGGAAGGCCAGGGGACATTGTCTCGTAATACGGGCCGGTTTTCAATAAAGGGCTTCATATGGCGCCGCTATGCCCCGCGGGCTATCCGAGACGCACCACCCCTTACAGATGGACAATATAAATAGTCCAGGCTCGTCGCCTATTGAGATATGAGTCCATTATGTGGAAACTGGCATATTGAGCTACCCTGATCCGCTACAGGACAGGTGTGCTTTCCGTATCTCGCGCGCGTCGTGAGAGATTACGCTGTAGGGATTATTGAGGGAACCTTCAGCGTTGTTGCCTATACCGAATACATATTCGATGACCCCTCACGAGTATCCAGGATTATCCGGATGTCGCTCTAGCATCCGTGGGTTGTATGCCACTGGCGCGGCGCCCCCGTGAAGATGGCTGGTACACGCCGACCGCGCGTCCGTGTACGCCGCACGGTCCCTTATTCCGCTGCACTCTGGGCACTGTAGAGGCGGTCCCGGTTAGGGCCGTGTCAGCTAGGGAAATTTGAAGCATGTATCTGAAACTGGTAGTCTGATAGTATGTCTCAACATAGTCTGATTAGAGTTTTCAATACACGTGGTTTCACCAGAAACATTTCAATTTTCAGTTAATCTGAAAAATTTATAGATAACTTCTTTTAAGTTAAGAAAAAAAGTGTTAGAACTGAATGAATTTTCATACCTGCGATTGATTTTGTAGGGCGATAGGACGCCAGATGTATCCCTTGCTGCTCATCCTAGGCAATTTTTGCTGGTACTTTCCATGATCACTTTAATAACCGTGTAGCGGTGTTCTATATTAGTATGACTGTTTTGACTTTTGAGACATGGACTTTAGACGCGTACATGGAGAAAGCTCAAGATGGTCATATGGTGCTCATCCAGCAGGTTTATTGAAGTAGACATATCATCCATGCCTAATGACTCGATCATTCTTTGCACAAAACGTAACACTCCCATTTCCTTGCTGCAGCTCAGCTTTAACATGAAATGCTCTTTATCTACTATACTAACCTCCATCTGATCTCACAAAAAAAATCTCCTTGAGTATTTAATTCAAGTGAAACAAAGAATGTAGTTAAACAAAAAGAAGTATTGATCAAACCTGCGATATCTCGGGATGTTCACGTTGCCTACATTACTCTGGTTTATTTAATCTTTGTGTTTCATCAACATCAAGGACAAAGTTATGATCCTTTGCTGCTATTACAGTGATTCTCCTCTTCCTTTGCTGTTTCTTCATGTATACCATTTAGATATGAAATAGCATCCGACAAAATCGCTCCCTTATTCATCTGTAAACATCAAAGCTTGGATTAAACTAAGTAGAAAACATGTAACTATACAGTATAAAAAAAAATGCTTACCTTAGTGACGTGGGGTACTTGTGACCTTAATACACAGAGTTGTTCATTCAACCTCTTTCTCCTATTTCGCTCTGAAACCAAATTTCTACTACGCAACTTGTCTTCGGCTTTCTCTTCTTCGTTATCGTCTTCTTCCTCGCCATCAACATTGATAATGCTCGCGGGCTCTTATTGTTGTTGCTGAGGTTGAGTTTGAATGCAGGGAGATCCTATCATTGTAGTAGGGAGAGATTCATGAAACATCGTCTCAATAATAAAAGGCAAAGGTGATAAGAGGTTCTAATCCAAAGCTTCTTGTAAATTACAAAGAGAGATATCTCTCCATTGATCTCCAATAACACATAAGCTTTGATCTTGGTCTCCTCCTCTAAAAGAACCAGACCATAGACCACCCTCTTCAATCAAACAAAACTCTCCTGCATATCCTTCTATTTTTTATTTTCTCACCGTAAAAATATGTCTCCCTACAAAATATATGCCCCTTACTAATACTAATTATATAGACATACAGGTTTAGGTTCTCATTAAGCAATTCGAGGTCTATATAGACAATATGTTGTGTAAAAGTCTTTAAGAAGGAAAGCCATATTACAGATTTACACACGGCTTTCGATATTCTCCGTCTCTACAAGATGAGACTCAACCCCGACAAATGTCAGTTCGGAGTCCAGTCAGGAAAATTCTTGGGCCACTTAATCAGCAAGCGCAGTATTGAAGCTGATCCAGATCGTATTCGCGCATTATTATCTATGCCTTCTCCAAAAACGAAGAAAGACGTCCAGAAGTTAGCAGGCAAGATTGCCGCAATAAACCGTTTTGTTTCAAAATGTTCTGATCGCTGTCGATGGTTGTTCAACTTATTGCGTGAGGGGATAACAAAATAGAAACCTAAGCAGGACCCCGAGATCGAATGGACAACAGAGTGCGAAGCAGCATTTCAGCAACTTAAACTTTACTTGGGTTCACCGCCAGTAATGAGTACACCTCGCGAAGGGGAAGAACTCACCATTTATCTTGTAGTTACTGAAGAATCATTAAGTTCTCTTCTCATTCAACTTGATGAGAAGACTGAGAAGCCTGTCTACTTCATCAGTAAAACCATCACTCCAACAAAATCCCGATATAGCAAGGTCGAGAAACTACTTTTAGCTCTCGTCTACACCTCACAAAAATTGAGATAGTACTTTCAAGCCCACTCAACACGAGTAGTGACCAACTACCCTCTGCGTAAAATCTTATCCAAATGAGAAAAATCCAGACGAGTCCAGCAATGGTCAGTCACTCTTGGCAAGCATAACATACGCTTTGAACCCAGACATTCTTAAAAGGGTTAGGCCATAGCAGATTTCCTTGCAGACTTCCCGGTAGAAGATCCTGATTGGGAAGCATACAACACAAAAATTTATGAAGAACAACTCGAAGAAAGGGTAGACTGGATAACTCAAAAGGGATGGCGTCTTTTAACTGATGGATCTTTCGGACCCACAGGATCATCGTGATGATTGCACCTTCCAATAATAGAATCGAAAAGGCAATCCGATTGAATTTTGAATCTACCAACAATACAGCCAAGTATGAGGCAATGATTCACGGTCTAGATATGGCTCTAGGGATTGGAGTATCTGAACTGCCCGTGTATACGGATTCTTTACTCATTGTAAACCATTACGCAGAAAATTTTTAGAAGAATAGAAAAATGATAGATTACGCAGGCGCAGTAGCCAACAGAATGAATAGATTCAAGAAAATTTATATCGAACATTTGTCAAGCGGATAAAATAGATTTTCTGATTCCCTCGCATATCTCGTAAGAGTCCTAGGCTCAGAAGCTCGATATCTCAAGATTGAAGTATTATCAACCCCCAGTATTAATATCATAAGCTCAAATTCTGTTAATACTGGGGGCGTTGAAGAGGATGAAAACAATTGGAGATGACCTTTCCTCAACTATATTGGGACCAAAAACAAATTCGACGGCAAACTCCCTCAAGACCCCACTGAAAGAAGACGCATACTTGATAATGTTAAACGCTACACCGTGGAAAACGGCCTCTTATACAAGATTTCGGTCACAGGACCGTATCTCGAATGATTATCCCATAAAGAAACTCAAAAATTCCTACACGAACTACATGAAGGTATTTGTGGTTCCCACGCAGCTGGAAAATCTCTAGCAAATTAAGCTCTTACCCAAGGCGTCTTCTGACCTAAAATGAAAGCTAAAGCCATCGAACTCGCAAGCAAATACGATGCCTGTCAACGTCATGGTCCCCAAATTCGAGCTCCGACCTTGGAACTCCATTCCAGTAAAGTTGTATGGCCATTTAAAAGATGGGCCCTCGACCTTGTCGATGAGTTTCCTACCACACCAGGAAAATGTAAACATCTATTAGTCCCAACGGATTACTTCACTAAGTGGGTAGAAGCAGTTCCTCTATGCCGCACATGAGAAGATAAAGTCATCAAGTTCATCTGGGAAAATATCATCATCCGTTTCGGCTGCCCCCATCTCATTAGGATCGACAATGAACCTCAGTTCGTTGGCTCCAAAGTCGTTGAATTCCTCAATCAACACAATATCATACATTCTCCTTCAAATCCGTATTATTTGCAAGGGAATGGTTAGACTGAAATCACTAATCGCACTATCGTGGATGGGATCAAAAAGTGTTTGACAAAAAAGAAGACCAATTGGGTCATAGAATTACCACATGTATTATGGGCTTATCGAACTACACCTCAAGTTTCAACTAGATGCACGCCGTTCCTCCTGGCTTACGGTATAGAAGTAATCATCCCCACTCAGTATCATCACCTTATTCGCGACCATACCATGACCGATGAAGAAAATGAATTCCAGTTGGCATGTAATATGAATTGGATCAAAGAGACTCAGGATAGAGCAATCATGAATTTGGGAAGGTATCATCAAGCTTTAGCCCGATCTTATAACAAGCGTGTTCGTCATAGAGAGTTCGAAATCAAGGATCTAGTCCTCCAAGCCGAGAGATTCTTAAACATCGCAAAGAGCTCAACGCAGAGAAATTATCCGAAAACTGGGAATGTCCTTTTATCGTTATTAGAAAAAGTGGCCTCGATTCCTACGACCTCGCCACTGAGCATGGCGAGCACATACCTAATCCTTAGAACACAAGGAGACTGAAGTTGTATCGCAGATAACAAATCTGTCACAGTGTACTTTTCCTCAATCAATCTATCATTTTGTATGACGATCTCACATCAGTGAAAGACTTATGTTTTATCCACATACATTTAAGTACGTTCTAACACATTCGTTGTACATCAATCTTACACTAATGAAATACTTGTGTTCGATTGTCCTACATTACAGTATTTCTTCTAATATATCCAACAAATACTTTACACAGATTACAGATCGTTTGCTGCTTCGGCTAAATTGATCATCTCAATACATTATAGATCATTTGTTGCTTCAGCCAAATCAATCATCTAAATACATTACAGATCGCTTGTTGCTTCGACCAAATCGATCATCGAAATACATTATAGACCGTTTATTACTTTGGCCAAACTGATCATCTCATACATAGCAGATCGTTTTACCACTTTGGCTGAACCGATCACATATCACGCTGCCTTGCATACATTATTGTGGGTACCTTACATGGTTAGTACAGTTAACTGCTTCGTCCTTAACTATTTCTTTATGCATTTATATTTTTATCCTTGTTTCGTATACATACAATATAATCACATTCTTCATTCTTTACTAGAACTATCACTTAAATCATTACCCATATTAGAAGGTCCTACCGCGTCCCATACAACACTTCCATATAACTGCCGACACATAAATTCTAGCATTCTCCCCACAACAATTTTATTTCCCTCTCTAACCATGCTCTGTTTAAACGATCCAATTCTGAAAATTATGGGTTGTAAATATTCAGACCAGATTACCTCCATCTCACATTCTACACCTTGGGCAATCAAACCATCATATACCCTCTTACTTTTAGCTTTCAATCTCTTTAATTCTGCCGCAAAGAACAATGTTACTGCCACCATCTCTCTCTCTCGTGACTATCATCTGCCACGTTTTTAGCCTGCTTACTAAGAAGGAGTTAGCTCAGCTTATGTTACACTTACTTCAGTGCGATTTTTAGTTGCTCACAACGATCGTTCACTAGTCGTTTTGTGCTACACATCCAAATTCTGAGCTTCTAGCACTGTCATAAATTTGTCCATATGGTAAATCAAAGATATTGATGCATCATTACCTTCACATTCTACCCTCTTTGCGTCGTAATATACCTCCAACCGCAACAGATCCTTATCTAGCTTCGTATTCGCGTTTCGAAGTATGTCATTTTCGAATTGGTATTCTAAGATATCCAGATGCTGCGTTTGCACAATATGCTCTAGCTCACATATTTTATTCCAATCTTTTTTTATGACTTCATTCTGTTGGGCACAGACCTCCTCCATCTTCTTTACCATCATCTCAGTAATCAACCACAATACTTCGTATTTGTGAGCACAAACTCAAACGTCACTTATCTCCACCTAGAGCATATTGGCTTAAAACTGCAACTCCTTCACAATATTTCTTTCCCCCTCTAACACGACTAGCAGTTTTGTAGTTTGCATTCACGCCGACATCAATTCAGCATGTTGACTAGCTTGTTCCGAGCTACTTCTAACTTCAACACCCTTTTTTCTTATTTTTTATTCTAAACTCTCTATCTTTTGTAAACTGACAGCCAGTACCGCCTCATTCTCTTGAAGAGTATCAGTCAGGAGGTTACTACATTTTGTTCTTCCGACATCTCCGCCCTCAATTTTTCTTCTGCTTCAGTAGCACTTTTTCGGGCACCCTGACTCGATCTTAGCTCAGGATTCATTTGTTCATTCTTGGAACATAATGCGTTGCACTGACTTTGTATAGCAGTCAGCTCCACCTATTATAATAGATTACATTTATAATAGTTCTTCATAATAGCAGCGCGCATATAACAGTTGGCAAGATTACAGCAACAATGAGGTATCTGAGTAAGTTAGATACATTATTCTGTTCTCATAAAAAATATATTATATTTATCATCAAACAGTAAGAAGGACTGGTCAAAAGAAAATAAGAGTACTCTATTTGCGACTCTTCTGGACATGAGATGGCTGCACCTTGTCTCTCACTATCATCCTATCCGACACCTGCACATCTACCGGCGTAGTAAAGGTCACAATTTCCTGTTGACGTTGTTTACGCCACGTTTGGGGAATCAGACTCTCGACCTCCCCCTCTCCTGATGACTCCTCCCACAACCTAGAAATGGGTTGTTCACCAACAATTTCTCCTTCACCTCGGGTAAACTATAGGTTTTCTGCCTAGGCATTTTTCACTTCAAAATCCTTCCCACATTCCTCTACGAACTTCCTAAATACGTTCTCTACCCTAGACAGTTCTCCCCCATAAAACTTAATAACACTGTCTATGTGATGTTCATGCTTTGTTTGAGCAACAACTTTTGCTCACGATGGATATAGGTGTTCCTTCAATATCATTTGCGCTTTGTGCAACCGCTGGCGCGTATTTTTTTATAATATACCTAAAGCCCTCACATCCGCTTCTACCTTCATTCGAACAGACACTTCTTTCGACAGTCGCGTTGTTAAAGGCATTTTTTGCTCTACGTGCTGCGATAGCTCGTCCTGTAACACCTTTAATTTACCCTTTAATTACTTTTGAACCTCTATTTGCTCTTTTCTTATCCTAAAAAATATAATTCTCATGGCCCTCTGATCCTACATAAAGCCAAACGCATCAGATAAAGGTTTTATATCACCCCATACAACAGACACACCAGCTCGAGCAGAACACTTTTTTTCCTCTAAACTATGACGATTGCGTGCTTCTTGAGCTAAAAACATAACTCGAGCTAGGTCTGGAACTACACCTCTCTCCCTCAAAAGCTCTATATAAGCTTCTTTTACCCATCATTCAATATCTACTTCAACCTCAAAATACAAGTTCAGAGCTACTAGCATACTCTAACATCTCGCCTTATCACTTGGGTGATTAAAATAAGTTAATTTTTTTGGCTTTCGAACTAAAATCCCCCTTTCCTCTTCCTTTCTTAACACCTCGTATCTCTCTACTATTATCTTAGCATATCTACATTATAGATCATATAACTTTTAAAAGTTTTTACTAAATTCAACTTAAATTGCCTTCTCTCATATTCAGTTTTGTTAAGTACATGTTGAATACGAGCCACGGAGTCCCTCGCCCTACTCAACGACTTCTCTAATTCAGAGTTTATTTTTCTCAAACACTATATCTCCTACAAGGATTATAGATATCTTGTTTCAATACAAACATTTGCGAAAAACATATTTTAAAACATCACTCAAAATGAAAATAGTGTACGATTATATAGAGTACTATCACATCCAAATCAAGCGAGCTAAAAAATAGAATACAGGATACCACAGAATGTTTAAAGATGCTTGCTAATGTCTACCTCAGAGGAAGATTTGAAGGTCTTCCCAGGAGAGGGAACTATTTCAGTACGTTCCACCAGATGGTCCACTGTTTGCTCAATAGTATGGACTGGCTCTATACTACCTGGAAGTAGGTCTAACGCTTTCTCTGGCAAACCAGCAGCATCACCAGCCATCTCTTCCTCCTCAACCTCAGCAGGGAACTCTATCTCTGCAAATCTACCATTCTGGGTCAGCTCCACATCATCAACACTCAATCCAAAAGAATAGTACAATTTGATAAAGTAGTTTCTTTCCACTAAGACTGCTGCAACCGCATCAGTCATGAGCTTGTCATACTTTGACAGATCACTAAACTTTTTACAGCTGCAGTAGCATCTGCAGCCCTTCTCTCTCTCTCTAATAGAAGGTCCGCCTCAAGCTCTTTCACACGAGCTGACTGGGCCTCAAACTTTACTGTCAGAGTATCAAATTCTTGGCTCCTCTTGTCCAGACATTGTCTTGCACCTTCAGCAGCGTTGACAGCTGCCAGTCAAACAAAAAAGAAGAGTCAGTTCAGCAGTTTCACTTAGTTCGAAGACAACATCAAGTAACAATTTTCGACCACATACCGCGAACGTATGCTTAAGGTACTCATCCTCGATCTGCTGTGAGTTCGTCCTGGCCATACGGTAGTATTTCTGCTCTAAATTTTTCATCTTGGTTGTAGCATGAGGGTTAGCTCGGTGACTGCCCTCCTCTAAATATTGTTTTCTCTTTAGTGAACCCTTCTCAGCCTCCCTAAGAGTGAACACGCTCTCTTCGGGTTTATCTTCCACACCGCCAGCAGTAGGCTTTGCGATCTCTTGTTCTGTGAGCACAACCCCAGCAGCTGAGGTACTCTATTGTACTGGCTTTCGTACCTAACGAGTAATTCGTTTGGTAGTCTGAGGTACAGGAAGTGGAGGATTAAGCAAGTCAGCAATGCTCTCCACAGTTTTCCCCTCGGCCATAGCTCGTTTTTCTTGAGCTCGCTGAACTTTGGGTGCCGCCGAATCTACCCTTTTGCGTCTTCGGATACCCAATTCACTAAGTACCTCTGTTAGCTCATCATGATCTCAAGCAACACAGTCAAACAGGCTGGTCTTATCTAGGGTAGCCAACGGTTTAGGTTCTGCACTTAAATAGAACAACACATTATACGACAGTACGAAGACATGTTTGTAGGTTATTTAGATATTTGTCAACATTACTTACTCAGATTATAATATATATGATTCGGTTCGAGCGTCGGTTCATCTGGAACCTGCATACAGTTACCCTCTACCCACACAAGGTGGTCGTTCCATGGTCTACCAGCAGATTCAAAGTCAAAGAATTTTGGCCTCGCTGAATCACTATACAGGTAACCACTATTTCGACCTTCCATATACTTCCACTTATAAAACTTTAACACATCTTTAGCTGCGAACTGCTTCGTAGTCCCTTCTTTTCTTTATTTATCATTCAGTGCCTCATATACCCTTATCATCTCATAAACATTCTCATTCAACTGGGCAGGGCAGCACTGTAACACATTCATAACCCCTTTCTGAAAGTAGGTCAGTGCAATTTTAAGGCCGTATACGACTTGATTTAAGAAACACAAAAATCCTCCCCCCGGGCCTGATAACCCAAGCCCATTGCAATACAAGAGGTTAACCTCCTCACTAATACCTTTATCCTTCTTCCACTTTTCCAAACATGGAACTTGATAGTATATTGCTTCCTTCCCTTTTCTGGGAACATAGGCTCTGAACCAGAGACTTTGGTCTTCCATGACACCCCCCCCCCCCACCCACCCACCCACCCACCCCCATTCTCCCTATAATTTCTTTTTATTTTTCAAGTACTATTTTCCTACATCCACCCCCTCTGGGTATATGATAAGGACTTTATTTTTCTCCCTTTTGTCCTCCTTCACTTTCACGCCCCAAGATCTACTGGGCCCTACCACCTCAATATTTGTCCCTACACTATTAGTAGTTTCTTCCATAACACTACACTCGTCCCCCCTCCCTGAAGATAACGTTTCCTTGAAATCGGACGAGACTACAAATTTACTAGCAGGAATACTAGGTTTATAACGCATACTGAGCCTACAGATACAGAGACATATTTTATCATTATCGCAATACTACAAACAGTAAAAACATACCCACCTTCAACCCAGTCAACACGCCTATTTTCCTAATTCCCAAAATAAAATAGCAAAAAACACATCATTTCAAAATTCCCACTTCTTCTCAAACACCAATATTTTCCCTCCCTACAGGTAACATACACATACAACACAACCTGCACTACAGGCCTCTCTTAATGAACTGTCAAATTCTCCAAAAAAAACTACACATATTCAAAATACTTATACAAATTAGTAAATCATACAAATTACCAAATCACAGATTACTCATAAATCAAACAGATAAATTTTTACATTACCAACTTGTACTTGCTGAACAGCAATCCTCTGCTTTGTCCAGACATCTTTTCGAAAATAAGCGATCTCATCGTCTCTCCGACAATTTCCTATCACTTGATGAAGATATTTTTCCCAAATCACACTCAGCACTCAAATGCCTCTTCTCCTTAACAATGAGATTTGCACCACTTTTTTCTCTCCCTACAACTGTAGATAATTTATGAAGGAGGAGAGTCGAGTTTCTCTCCCTCAATTTATGAAATGATGGCTCTTTCTGATATGCGTCAGCCATCCCTACTACTTTGATAGGCATGTCTTTTAATTTTAAAACATTATCATGACTTATGTGATAACGTCTACTATCATCACGTCTATCTCTATTGTCTGCCATTCAAAGTTCTACACCTTTTCCTCAACACAGTATAGAACAACCAATCACCTTACTTTTATACTCTACCAAGATCGTGCAACATTCCTAAAATAACTCAATTTTCAAAATTCAAAGATATTAATATAGTTGGTAAATTCCTACAGCTGTCTCCCACAATATCCGTACACAAAGAGTAAAGCATAATACTTTATTATTTCAATAAGATCGAGACATCACATACTTTATTCTCTCGCAACCACTCGTGTTACAATTATTCAAACCCAACCATATAATACTCCAATCACATATTACTTCGAACGAGCTTCCTGAAGTCGAGCTTACCGAGCTCCCCAGTTAAATTTAAAGCAACCCCAATGGTTCGGCTCCCCACACATAATTATCTCTTCATTTGCTGCCCGTACATCCTCTTCCACGATCTTATCACATACGAGCTGTCGAACAGTCAGTTCTCGCACCCTGGGATCCAATAGAGTCCTACAAAAAATGTTGCACCAAACAAAGTGATTATGTTCTACACGCCTACCTTCATCGTCTAGCCCGATAAGATTCAATGGCCATTCATGAAATACGGCATCATATGGTAATTAATGAAAAAAGCGCTCACGAAGTTCGGCAACCTTGATCTAAAAATGACCATCTACAACATATTGAGCACGCTGCACATACTAAGAATGAGTCCTCACCATGGTTAGTCACACTACCTCCAGAGAACGATTATCCCCGCAGAAGATACAACTCATACTAGCCGCGATCCCTGATTTTATAGCCACCATAAAGATTTATGAAGATATTACCCCACTGATTCATATGAGGAGTATATTATTCGAGCAATATTTGTGGAACGACAGAAGTTCATCATCAATTATAGAAATATTATGACAATTCTTTGTTTCCATATTATAACGTATCTCCTCAGATTATATACGACGCCACATATCAAAGTGGCAACAAACAAGATGACAACCAATCTAGAAGTTCCACACACAGCTACACATCAACCCTATCTCACAGTTCACATAAATCTGACATCCAGTTCGCATAAACAGCTCAACCTCCTCTTTACTGATATTTTTAACAAGTCGTTCCTCTAAATCACATTCTCAACCTCTAAATTTTACCTCAACTCTCACTACCATCTACCCTTTATACCTATGATACCTAAACATCTATGTTACTAATGCCTATGTTACAAATAGAAAGTGAAATAAACAAGCTCGAGACAAAGTATCATCATAAGAGAATACATATATTTCATTCGGTCCAAAAGTTTCTCTTACAAAATACTTTACATAAGAATACAGAGATTTTATAGATTATTTCAATTTACATCAAGTATCAACTCGACATTTATCTTAGTATGAAAAGTCAACAAAAGAGGCAGATTTCAAACTTTGATCCCATGCTGCAAGACTCAGGAAAGTTAAAACCAGACATTACAGATGAAAGATCTTCTTCATGGCCAAAGAGCTATGGTCCATGAAAGAAAATGATCATCTACATCCTCATCACCTCCTCACATGCTAGAGACAGACGGAAGAACTTTTTTCTCCAACAAGACCCACTCATTAGCAGGGTATCGACGAGACTCCCTCAGCCGAATGCCTACCACTTCATCTTCAATTGTAACAGCTTCCTCCGCCAGCAACCAAAGACCGTTATGACATTTTGCCTCAGATGTCAACAAGTAATGGAAACGTACTATTTGGAAGTGGTCATCCCTTGCCCCCATCACTTCTTCATATGACATATGATAAAAAGTGGGAAAAATAGGAATTGGAGTAGGCAGATGTAACGGTTGGTAACCGAAGTACCTGATCCGCAATTCCTCCATCTTCCTCCAAAGCCTAGACTCTTAGAGTCCTAGTTGTCACCATTTTTACCACAATAAACAAAGAAGGCAGAGATTAGAGATGAAGGCTTGCCCCAACCACTCAACTCATAGTGCCTTTTATACACGGATCAGCATTTAAAGTAGACCCTCCAAATTCCCAACGTTAAAAAAATTCCCCATGCAATAACATTTGACTACAGTCATTGGTTTTAGGAAACCCAACGGACACCAACAAAATTCATGAATATACATTGGAAATGAATCACAGGTATTAACTCTAGTATTTAATGATACATCTCAACTAGCACCACTCGCTTATAATGCTTCTCATAATGTTGGCTGAGAAGGGGTGGTTGCAGTGGCGTATTCCGCATCTCGAGTTCATGCCTCATCTTTGAACTACATACAAACTTTTAACCTCAACAATAGAACACGTGGCACAATCATAAATAAGATAGCAACATCAAGAAACATATACAGTACGAGTTTCTCAACCAACACCACTCATCCCTGACGATACTCATGTTATTAGTCGAGAACCGTCTTGTAATAGCTTATTTTGTATCTCGGACTCAAGCTTCATCCTCGATCTCATCAGTATACAAGAAGTGTAATAGCCTATTTCGTATCTTAGACTCAAGCTTTGTCATCAACCTCATCAACATACAGGAAGTACTACTAAAGATATGACCAACTTTCCTCAGTTCGAGACATCACTTTCGACATCTATACCAACGGTTCGATCTGTGCAAAGCGTACAGTCAGCAATAGACCCATTGTATAACAACAAAGATCAGAACGTTACATAATCTTATCAAAGAATATCTCATAAACACTTTGTAACATCTATCAATAAGGGATTTTATGGTTATAAAATGGTCATATTGAAGGACCTATAAAGAGACCTGGAGAACTACAGATGAGGATGGAACATTCGATACAAAAAAGTTCTTACTCCGTTATCTTATATTCTCATAATACTTATTGTAATAGATTAGCAATCTCAATAAGATCACCATCACTTTCTCAAAATCTTCAAGAGAGGTCGTGGTTTTTAACCTATTCAAAGGTTTTTTACGCTAAATTATCCTGTTATTTGTAATCTATTGTGCTTGAACATTCTGAGTATATCTGGTGTAAAGGCTAAGTCTGAATCCTGAAATTAGGCTATTACAATAAGTATGAAAATATGAGTACTGATAAGGAAATCCTAAAAAATTGACACAAGAAGTTAAGAAATATCTATACGATTTTAAAGGTTCTTCAAGACAAAAGTGGATTTGGATGGGATGATGAAAAACAAATGGTGACAGCTGAAATATACATTTAGGATGGTTATATAAAGGTGTGTAACTTTATAATTCCTAGAACTTAAAAGTTATTATTTAAAATAAACTATTAATTTATTCACACAAAATGCAGGAGCATCCTGAAACTAAACCTATGTGAACTAAAATAATGCCGAGCTACCCCAATATTGATAAGATTTGCAACAACAGGAAAATACGTTCGTTCAGCTAAAAATCTAAAGTCTGAAAAGTTGAGCGATGTTAACATATATCAAGTTTAAAATTCTTCAAATGATGCAACCATGGAAGATGATTCACCTCCTATAAACAATGAAGTAGAAAAAACCAAGACGAAGAAAAAATATAAACTGGCAGAAACAACTTCAACTGCCGAAGATAGCAAAAAAGGGAAAAAGACTACCAGTGAAGGCATGATTGATGCTTTGAAATCAATTACATAGACAGTTGATGGAATGAAAAATAGGAGATCGAAGAGTAAAAAGAAACCAAATGTCATTGAAGCGCTTGACGTTATTTCCGGTTTACTAGAGGGTGATTACTTAAAAACTTGTGATCTTCTAAAGGATGAAATAAAAACAAAAATGTTTCTCAACCTAGCCGGAAAAAAAAAGACATGGTTGATGTGGAAAATAAATCCTAAGAAAGACAATTAGGATTGCAACCCATAAAATTATTTTTTATTAGTTTAGTTATTAATTAAATAAGATGTTTCGTCATTGATTTATTAGTTCATTTCAACTTTAATATAATATTACACATTAAATTGGTAATAAATTCTCTTATTATTAGATCTTATATAAATTATTAAAGTTTAAAGCAATTCCTTTATTCCAATTGTATGGTTATTTAAATTTTTGAATGTTAATTTATTGATTATATACAATAGATGATTTATAAAAATATAGGAAGTAAAGTACGATGGGTGACTATGACTTTGATGAAGAAGATTTGATTGCCTTGGCTGCAACTACAGCTACAGTGGCAGCTTCTCATTACTACGTGAATCATATTTCAAAGGAACCATGTCATAACTCAAAATTAACTGGTAATGAATGCATCGCCGAGTTAGTAAACGTTAATCCTGTTCAGATGTATAAAAACCTTCGTATGAATAAGCATGTCTTTCAAAAGTTGTGTGATATTTTAAAAATGGAAGGCTCTTTGCGAGCTAGGAGAGGAGTTGATGCTGATGAGTAAGTAGCAATGTTCTGTTGGAAAATACAAAGAGGTTTTTGGTTTTCCTTTTGTTTGAATGGTTGAACGAAGTGTTTTTAGTCCCACATTGGATATGAGGGAAGCTCAACTCTACTATATAAGTAAATCTAACACTTAACTTATTGTGATATGTGTGAGAGTTGCTGGGTCACACACACATGTGCGACCCATGTGCGCAAACTAACTTGGGTGCATGGGCTACCCATGGGATTGTTCGACCTAGGAAACCCCCTTATTATTATAAATTAATGATTTGGCCTTGGGGTATGGGCTTATGGGGATTCCTTGGAACACTTAGTCATATTTTTGGGTTTGAGGTGTGAGTTGGGTTGTCTCCAGCATACACAGCTTAAGGTGTAACTCTTGGTAAAGAGGTACTAGCTTGAGGTGCGTCTTAAGGTATGACCCTTGGTGAAGAGTCGCCCATGCTCTATATAACCAAACTTTATTTTTATTTATTATCATCAGTTTTTTAAAGTTTTCTTAAGTTAGTTTCAAGAGAGAAAATAGACGTAATCAAGGTTCATTTGGCAAAGAGATAAAAGTATTTTCTTCTCTCTACAACTGATCGCTGTATCCCGGGAGACAGGGGCCTATATTCTTGCAAATCATTGTGGCAGGGGTAAATCTATCTTAAGAAGATAGTGTATGATGAGTGTATAATTGTGACATTTTTAATATACCCGAACATGTATTTTAGTTGTCCATTATATTTAATTTTGGGTACTTATGCGCGTTTGTTTGATTGTAGCTATTAGAGATGGATACTTGAATCCAAGCTCTTAAAGTCAAATAAAAGTGTCTCCAGTAGTTTATAGCACAAAAAGTCAAAGATACAATATATTTGGTCTCAAGATTGAAGAAATATATACATAAATATTCTTGGAGAATAAGATCAAATGAGATATTGCATCTAAGATTCATGAAGATATTTTATATTTAAGATATATGCAATAGTTTCCATGAAGAAAGATCTCTACATCACTTAATAGAATTATATGCAAGAATCTTAGGTGACTGGTTGTAATATTAAAAGAAATTATTGTCAAAATATTTTTTAGAATTTAATGTATAGTTTTTAAATTAAGGTTCCTTCTCCTATAAAAGAAACTATTCCCCCATTGTAATGAAGGCATCTCATATTGGAGCATGTTTAGAAAAAATAAAGTCTTAGTTTTATTTAATTGTCTCTTCTCTCTTTTATTTTCTTTTGTAAATAGTTAGCTAGTTCATGCAATGATCTTAGGAATGATAGAAGGCTAATCATTTCTAGCTATGACTAAAAGGAAGCCCTTACCCAAGTAGCAATAGTTATATTGTAGTTCAAAGATTAGTTCTCTTTTACAATCTTTTAAAATAACTATAATTGACTTTTAGGATTAACTATAGCTTGTAAGTAGATTTAGACTATTTAGCCAAAATTTGGTGTTATAACCATTAAACCAGATTCTATGGTAAAAACGTAGAGGACTCATTAGAAGAGATTCGACCAAGTTTAACCATAGTTGAAAGAATTTCACCTATATATTGGATTTAGGTAAACATATTATGACCAAATCCTAGATGCCTAACCATAGATCTAGGGTTGTCGTTTACATCGAAAATGCCTTACCAAGGATTTTTGATATGAATAATCTGCCTAGTAAAACTGCATAATAACTATATTGCTTTGGTTGGGCCAAATTCTAGTTGTAGCTATTCTCTTATTAATTGTTTGTTTTATTTCTTTATTTTCACTCAATCTCTTATAAAACCTTATTCGGCCTAGAAAGTATTTGTTTTCCCAAACCCTTATGTGAATTTGATCTCACTCATCCATGCTACAATTCGAGAATCGTACTTTGAGTGAGTATTTTGTTAGAGGATCCTTAAAAGCCTCTTATCAGTGTATATACACTAGACTCAATCATCTCCTTAAGAGGTATTGTTTGTTAATGCAAATTATATTACATGTTCTTTTATGTTATTAGTCATAACAAACGCAGTAGAATAGTCCAAGAACGATATCAACATTCTGGGGAAATTGTTAGAATTTTATTAAATAATGACTTTCTTTATGAATTTCTTACTTTAACATTTTATACAATTTTTATAAGGATTGTGTGGGGGCAATAAATGGAATGTACATCCTATCGCCTATAAACGCTGATGATCAGGGAGTTTTTCACAATTGGAAAGGCTAACACAAAAAAATTTAGCAGCATATTCATTCGATTTGCAATTTAAGTATGTTTTGGCAGACTGGGAAGGTTCGTCTTCAGACTCATGTGTACTGCAGTCAGCTTTAACAAGGGAGGATAAGCTTCAAATCCCTGATGGTATTAGTTATTAACTTTTAAGTGTATGATAAAATTAAATTTTAAAAATACTAAATATTTTATATATATATAGGGAAATATTATCTTGTCGGTGCAGGATTTGCAAACATACAAGGTTTTCTTGCGCCATTTCATGGTGTTCAATATCGTTTAAGCAAATTTATGGGCGGTGATAATCCAAGCAATGCAAAGGAGTTATACAATCACCGACACTCCTCGGCCAGAAATATTATAGAACGCATTTTTGGCATATTGAAAGCTCGTTTTGCTATAGTGAGAATAGCTCATCCTTACCCATTTGAAACACATGTGAAGATTGTTATAGCTTTTTACATCATACATAACCACATAAGAAGGGAGAACATAAATGATTGGTTATTTAGTGAAATAGAAGAAGATGATCGCGAAGATGAAATTGAAGAGAACCAAGTACAAATACAGGGAGCTGGTAAAACTTCTCGAATAGCATAACATGAAAAAACAATTTAATTGAGACGAGCAATTGCTAATACAATGTGAAATGACGAGGAAAGTGAAGAAAGCGAATAAAAGATGTGGTTCTCATAGAAATAATTTGAATAATAATGCAATAAGTAATATTATAATCACTTGCATGTATTGATGGTTTTTATTAAATTTAATTTAAGCATTTTATTAGAAAAAGTTTTAAAAAATTATAAAAACTGGTTTACGATATAATTATCCAAACAACGTATAAGCCATAACTAGGATAACTGGTAAAAATTACCAAACAACATATTAAAATGAACTGGTTCAGGTTTATATATATCTTGGATAGGCCAGTTAGGTTTATCCTTGGCTGGGCCAAAAAATTTAGTATCCAAACAACCCCCTAATGACACAATTCAAACGGGAATTATAGTTTTTTCTCTAGAATTTTCAACATTTTTTTTTTAATAAAAATAATAAATTGGTCAAAAAATTTAATTCTTTGGATTCTTAATTTAAAAAAATATTGGAAAACTCAATACCATTGGCAAAACATCAAGTAACGCAACTTACAAAAATTGCTCCATGAAGCGCGATAATTAATAATGTATCTCACTTCTACCATTCGACATGTCTATCAACTTTTGTGTGCAACTTTTATTTTGACATAATTTAAAGCCCATCAACTTTGTTAAAAGAAGTCCTTGCGGATCTTAGTCGTTGCCCTAAGCATTGATTTATTTACAGCTATGTTGAGGTAACTGACAAAAGGCTTATTTTTCAATGATTGATGCGCTAAGATTTATATTTTCATTTTGGAGTTAAATTAGGTTGTCATATTTTTGAATTTCAGTAAGTTGTAATTTTCTGGATAATTTTTCGTGAACTCGAGTTGGTATTTTGTCACTCATGGATCGTCGGTTGCTTAATTCTCTTTTCTTTCCTTTTTCTTTTTCTTAGATCTAGCTAGGGCATTCTCAATAGACGAAGTATACATGTATCATGAGGAAATACATTACGTTATTATATATCTCAAAGAAGTATTTATAGCCGTAATGGATGATGCATATGCAGAAACATCCATATTTGGTATTGGTTTCATTTCGTGTCTATATTAAGTATCAGTACTACCTTGCGGTTATTCATCGTCAGAGAGTGAACGTGGAAGGACTAATGTTAGACTAACATTAAACAAGTACGTTGGTTTTGTACTTCTTTGCTCAACTACTCTAGCCCATTAGTATTTTACAAAAGTTCAAAAGAGTTTGTCTTTTTAGGAAAATAGTGTTTTGTTCAAATAGACTTTTATTCTATTGGAATAGACCTGGCATAAGCATCTCTGCTCGAATAGACCTGGCAGAAGCCTAGTTTTCAATTCGAACAGAGTACGAGATTTTCAGTTTTCTATTAAAATGTTTTTTTCTATTTTTAATTTCAACTCTTCCAAAACCAATTTCTAGGGATATATTTTGAGAAAAGTAGAATTTAAGGAGAATTAACCCTCAAGTTGAATCGATCTAGAATTATAAAAGCATAATTTCAATTTGTGATTTGAGAGCTTGAGGGATTCAAGCTTGAAAAGCTTTGGTGAGTAATCTGAAGCGAGGCATTGCGAGAACGGATAATTGATTGTGGGAATAGTAATTAAAGATAGGTAACCACGGGATGTGCTTATCAAGTCTGTAAGTGATTTAGATTCTTTTAATTCTTTCATCATAGTGGATTTTAGTTGTCAAGGATTCGACAATGACCTGTAGTTTTTATCTTGAGAAAGGTTTCCACAAGGTTAATATCATGTGTTCTTGTGCATAGTTGATTGATTATTGCTGACACTAGATTATCGTGTCAACTGGATTATCATAACTAACTTTTGTGACCTAATTTTATCGAAATCAATTACTCTCAAGTAGTAAGAAAATTCATATGCTACTACTTATATATCTAAAGGAAGTGTTAACGTATATAATACGATAAAATTAAGGTCAAACTAATTTAAATCTGATATTAAAGTACCATTTGAACATTTTATCAATTGTATCCGTTTATTTTTCTTATTTTTACATGGACAATTTTTTATGTTAGGAATATTAAGAATGTGTTTGTCGAATTAGAACCTCATGTGACTCATCGATCCCAAGTAAAATGTGGAGGATTTCCCTTTGCCTCACCCCGAAAAACTAAGAATACATACATAAATATGATAATGATGAACGAACATCTTTTATAAGAAAAACTGTAAAACATAATTGTTAGGAACCATTCGGTCTCGGCCCAACCCGAACTGGGTTTGGGTTGCCCACCGACTCCTAACCTTAGAGAATTTAAGGCTTCTATTTATAACCATATAAGGGTTCTGTAAATGTAACCTAAGTTAACCTAATAAAAGCCTACCTTCTCTCTCTATCAGTATTTGTATGATTAAATAGATTATGTTTTCGCTTTTGTTCATAACACGTTATCAGCATAGACTCTACGAGGAGCTTATTGGATTTGTTGATCGGATATCTCTCTCTCTCTTATATTAGATTATTTGCATTGTAGAGAGGTATAAATCAATATACTTGTTATATATTGTCGCTTTATAATTAAATACATGTTAGATCTATAGATTGCAATAATTTTAGATCTGATTTAATGAAAAAAATGAGGATTTGGGGCTCTTTTTTACCTATTTTTACCTAATTTTTGCCCTTTTTGAATGGCTATTTTCAAAAGCATTTTAGGGTAATTTTCGTCGACATTAGACTACGGTAGTTTTTTTTTTTTTGCACATCCTACGTTCGACCGATCGCAGGCGCATATTACATGCCTCCTGAAAGTGAACGAATCGCCGAGAAATTGGCCATGAAAACAGAGAAAAACCATGAAGAATCTGATAATTTTTTATTTTTTACGACGGTTGACCTATGGATGACATCATCTAGCATGCTGACGTCATCCCCTAGGGTTGATAACATCATCAGACTATGGTATGACCTATAGTGTTGACGTATCATTCCAGGATATACTAGCTAGTGGGTCCCACACATACTGACATGGCATGGGAGGGTCCCATGGTGCTGACGTGTCAGTACGTGACATTGATGATGTGTCACTGTCATGTAGCACTAATAACGTAGTACCTAGGGTCCCACGTACTGATGTGTCACTGCCACGTGTCAGCAGTAATGTGGCACTAAGTACTAACGTAATACAACAACGTGTCATGCAAATGTGGCATCAGGGGGTCTCACATGCTGATGTGGCATTGCCACGCGACATGCTGGTGTGGCACTTGGGTTCCACAGATCTGATGTGGCGCTAACGTGTCATGATGATATGTCAGGCCACATGTTACACACACGTAGTGCGACATGTTGTGATCAGAGACGTGCCACATATCTCAGAGACAGGGTGACACTTCACCCGGTCCAAAACCCAGTCCAGTCTGGTGCAGGCCCGATCCAAATCTGACCTGACCTAGAACCCAGTCCAACTAAGCCTAACCGGTTCAGACTTGGTCCGATCCGGCCTGAACTCGACCTAGCTTTCAATTCTTAATGTAGTTCAGGCTGGATCTGAGCCAAACCAAGTCAAGAGCAAAAAAAATTAGAATTATTTTTTTCAATCTCTGCTTTGACCTCAAGGAGGACCCTATTTTTTTATTTTTTTTGGAAAAATAACTAGACATAGTTAAGCTTATTATAATTTTTATTTACAAACATTTTATATTGGATATAAATTAATGTTTTAATTTATCTAGTCTCTTACGAGAGCTAGTAGAATTTTAAAGCAATGTATGCCCCTAAATACTATTTGCTCTTACCAGGGGTTAGAGATAAAATGAAACATTGAATAATTCAGATACAACTTAGAGTCATTTCTGAATACACTCTAATATCCAGGATATTATTGAACACTCAATCACTGATTGACTTAGTCCAGTTTCTAATAAAATAGCTTCCAGGAATCAGTTTTTCGTATCTCGGTGCAATTAGATGTTACCTAATAATATCTAAAATAGATGTTACTATATAACTCATTATAGTTCCCTGAAATACTCCTAGATCGTTAGTTCCAAGATAGGTTTAAATAAATATCCAGGGAACCCAGCAAGGTTCAGCGATAAAACTACTTATCTACTAAAAATCTATTAACCTCACTTATTCGTAGCAAATGGTTCATTTGTCTAGAATATACAGACCTTATGGAACTATAGAGTTCATGAAACTCAGGATAATTAATTAAGACCGCAAAAATAAGTAGTTTTGAATATACTGTCTTGGCTAAGACCTATTAAAACGCACTTTTTATGTTAAGATCAACTATTTTATTCGGTAAATTAGTGATTTAACAAATATCATGAATATTAGAATATGAACCAGGTTCACATATAAAACTTGATTGAGAATCAGTTAATTTCCAAAAAAACAAAATAATTACTATGATATTTATACATGCATAGGAATGTTTATCGTTAAATTGTTACTAAATCAAGATTTATATGTTACATTTCAGATGCCTGCAAAACTTAGGAATGTTAACTTTGACGTATTGCTACTTTCTGGAGTTAACAAACTTACACGGTGCTTGGACGCTAGATTGCATCTCAAAGCCCTGGAATCTGAAGAGGTAATCGCTGACAAGAATACTGAGACTTTCATTGATAAGGCAAAGACCTTGGTTTATCTCTATCACCATATTCAGGGGGTTTGAAGACGAAATACCTCACCGAGACTAAACCAGTGACCTCTGGGCCAACTTGAAAGAACACTTTGGGTAATAGAAAACGGTTCTTCTTTCAAGAGCAAGGCACCAATGGAACACGCTGAAGTTCTAAGATTTTCATACTGTCTCTGACTACAACTCAATAGTCCACAAAATCACCTCCACACTTAGGTTGTGTGAGGCACCGGTCACTGATGAAGATATAATAGAGAAGACTCTATCCACTTTCCACATTTCCTATATTGGCCTCCAAAGGCAAAAAAAAGCAAGAAGGATTTAAGAAGCACTTTACTCTTATCCAGGCTCTGCTACTCTCTGAGCAGAATGATTAACTCCTCATGAGAAATCATGAGATGAGGCAAGATGGAAGAAAGCCGATATCTGAGGTACACAACGTCTGATATACCCACTGCAGGCGACGTTTTTACTACAAAATTCGCAGACTATTACTTTGATGAAATAATTTTCTCAGCATTAGGGGGAGATATAACATAATGTCGTGGAAGTTCCTAAGTTAACTTAGAAAACAACATCGTTATCTCATCTGGATCCCGTTACTAAATAGAGTGATAGCAAAGTCCAAAGGATACTTCACTTACAACAAGTCATAAATGAAATGCTGAATGCATTCAACAATGTTGCTAAAGTGACTAAGAGGCATGTACCTATAAGTAGGGGCGCACAACAAAACCCGAAACCTGAGAAATCGAACCGGGCCGAGGGTTTTTTTCTGGGTTCCTATATACCCAGTTCCGGTTTCGGGTTTGAAAATGAATAACCCAGTATTCTCGGTTCGGTTCGGTTTCGGTTTCTAATATTAAAACCCAACTATAACCCGAACCGAACCGAGAGGGTATATAAGTAAAAGACCTAGGGTTTCTAATATTATAAGTATAAGGAAAACCTCATACACTCATAGCTGAGGTCTCACATCTCACCTCTCTCATCACCTCCAATCTCCATGCTCTCATCGGCCATCGCCTCGCCTCTAAGAGGTCTGATAATCAGACTATGGTCAGATCTCATCTCATCTCTCTCAGTCTCATCTCTCTCAGTCCCTCGTCAAAATATGATCAGATCTGCAGAGGTCTGATAATCAGATTATTCCTTCTAAAAGGCCAGGAACACTGAGTTGCTCTTCGTGAGATCTGAAAGTATCAAAAGAGCACTGGGTTTCTCATTCGAAAGCTTCCCTTTTAACGACTTGTCCGAGAGATTGCCCAAAACTTTAAGACTGATCTTCGTTTCCAGAGCAGTCTTGTTGCTGCGTTACAAGAGGCATCTGAAGCATACCTGGTGGGTCTCTTTGAAAACACCAATCTGTACGCCAACCATGCCAAGAGGGTCACTATCATGCCTAAGGACATACAGCTTGCTCGAAGGATTCGTGGAGAGAGGGCTTAGAGAAATTTTCTATTTTTGTTAATATGATATTTTGGGAAGATTGGGGTTTATAATTATATTGGAAGTTTATCAATTGAACCTAGTTCGAGTTTACAAGCTGCTGTTAATGATGAGTTACAATTTTGGTTTATGTTTTTCTTTGTCTTGCATGTCGTAGTTTGTTTTCTTCTATTGCTCACTTTAATTGATTCATCACTCTCGGCATTGCCGTAGTTTGTATTTTTCTTGATGCAAGAATTGAGTTGTTGTGGTTATTTTTTTATGCAATAATGGAGTTGTTGTGCCTGTGGTTATTTTTCTTGATTCATCTCTCTACCACATAACATAAGAGACTAGATGCAATAATGTTTGTAGGTAAACTACTTGGGCTTGATGTAAACTACTTGGGCTTGATGCAATATTGTTTGTGGCTAGTTACAGAACCCAACTCATCAATACTTGGGTTTGATTCATTGTAGGTAAACTACTTGGTCTTGCAAAGAAAAAGAAAAAAACCCGAGTTCAGAGCCCGGCCCGACCCGATCAATCCGGTTCGAGTTCGGGTCTAAAATGTAGTAACCCGACCAGGCCGGGTCGGCTCAAGTTTAGGGCTTAACCCGGGCCGACCCGACCCGTGAACAGCCCTACCTATAAGTGATGTTCCTGCATGGTTGAAGATTCTGAAAGGAACTACCGTGGCTCTCGTTAATGAATCAAAGGTTAAGAGACCCCGTGGACATCCTCCTAAGGATAAAGAATCGACTTCAGGGAAGTAGCAGAAATTGGGACCAGAAATAACTAATGTGTAGTTGGTTCATCTAAGATGGAACCACCCATTGATAGGGTTACTATAACTACACAACCAGTTGGTGCATTACTTGCATGCCCAGTGTGGCACATAGCTATGATAACAGAGAGATATCGGTCAACTATGTCTTTAATGGTACAACCTGGGAGCGTTCTAAAGTTGTTGTTAACAACGTTTTCACATTCAATACTGCGCTCGATGATCCAGAACCCCTTACGGTTGACGAGTGTCGTGACTGTAAAGATTGGCCAAAATGGGAATCTATGATCCAAGCTGAACTCAGCTCACTAGCAAAACGCAAAGTATTCGGACCTATCGTCTGTAGGCATGATGCCATAAAGCCTGTCGGTTATAAATAGGTATTCGTATGGAAATGTGATGAGCATGGAGAGGTAGTAAGATACAAAGCAAGACTAGTTGCACAGGGATTCTCATAAAGACCTGGTATCGATTACAATTAAACTTACTCTCCGGTCATAGACCCTATAACGTTCCGTTACCTGATCCGTCTGCTAGTTGTTGAGGACAATCTGGACATGCGTCTTATGGACGTAGTTACTGCATATCTATATGAAAAACTAGATACAAATATCTACATGAAGCTACCCGAGGGGTATAAGCTTCCGGAAGTAATAAAACTAAACACACGGGGTGTGTACGTAATAAAACTGGATAAGTCATTGTACAGTTTGAAGCAATCAAGGCTCATGTGGAATAATAGGTTGACTGAATATCTTGAGGCTTAGGGATTTGTAAATAATCCTATTTGCCCGTGTGTTTCATTAAGAAGACAGAAACTAGGTTTGATATCATTGCAGTGTACGTCGATGATCTAAATATCATCAGAACTCCGGGGGAGATAACGAGTACCACCGAATACCTTAAGAAGGTATTCGAAACAAAAGACCTTGGGAAAACCAAGTACTGTCTCGGTTTGCAGATCGAACACCTTGGTAGTGGCATACTCGTCCACCAGGCAACATATACTGAACGGATCCTCAAACGATTCGGCATGGATGCAGCACGCAGTGCTAAGACGGTTATGGTAGTCTACCACTTGAATGTAGACAAGAGCATCTTCCACCCTCCAGATGGGGGGGAGGAACTCTTAGAGCCTGAGGTGTCATATCTAGGAGCAACTTGTGTTTTGTTATACTTAGCTGGGTGTACTAGACCCGATATCTTATTCGCGGTTAACTACTTAGCTTGCTACAGTTTCGCTCCTACCCAAAGGTACTGGAATGGGATCAACCACATTTTACGATACCTGAAAGACACAATAGACTTGGGTTTATTCTACCTGTAAAATAGTAAACGTAAATTGATAGGGTACGCCGACGGAGGATATTTGTCAGACCCGCATAAAGGCCGATCACAGTCAGGATATGTGTTCTTGTATGGTAATATAGTGATATCATGGAAATCAGTGAAACAGACGATGGTGGCTGCCTCTTCAAATCACGCAGAAATTCCTGCACTACAGGAAGCTGACAAAGAATGTTTTTGGTTATGCTCTATGGTAAATCACATAAACGAAACTTGTGGGATAGATTCTGTCCAGAATGACCCTACTATTCTATATGAAGACAATGTTGCTTGCATCGCTCAAGTTAGAGGAGGTTTTATCAAGGGAGACATAACCAAACACATTTTACCTATTCACGAATTACAGAAGGCGAATGAAATTGATGTTGTTCAAGTACGTTCAAAAGAGAACTTAGCAGACTTATTTACGAAGGTTCTTGCATATCCTACATTCAAGAAAATTGTACACTGAATAAGCATACGAAGTTTATATTCATTGACGTCTCTAGGAGACACATCTCTGGGATATAGACGTCAGGAGGAGTAGTCTCCACCTGACATGGGTACATGCATGTTGTACTCTTTTAACTGATAGCACAGTTTTTCCTTGGAGGTTTTACTAACTAGAGGTTTTGATGAGGCAACGTTATACGCGCCCACCACTCATGTGTGACATAGGATTGTACTTTTTCCTTGCATAGCATTTTGCCCAAAGGGTTTTGCTTGATGAGGCAAGTCGTCTAGATATGAGACACCCCAAAAAGGAGTGTTAGAAACCATTCGATATGAGCCCAACCCGAACTGAGTTTGGGTTGCCCGCCAACTCCTAACCTTAGAGAGTTTGGGTTCTTGTATATGTAACCTAACTTAACCTAATTAAAGCCCACATTCTCTCTATCAGGGATTACATGATTAGAAAGATTATGTTTTAGCTTTTGTTCACAACAGTAATAAGCTTACATTTGTAGCATATAAGCAGGTAATTCTGAGAAACAGATATCCTATAAATGTTGAGAAATTTTATCATAATCCTCTGAGACAAAAGATGTGAGAAACACTTGAAATGCTGATTGAAATACAAGTGGCTAATATAATGGGGATTTTCCCCCGACACTCATCATATATAAATCGAACTTTCCTCGTGAAAATTTGCTTGTTATTGCAATTCCTCTAAATCTGATACATCTTTCGTTTTCATCGCCTGTGAAATGTTTCTACAATAATAAATTGAACTTGAGACGTTAAAGTGATGTAGACAACTGTGTCTCCCTTCTCCTCCGGCAACGACGACGGCATGGGTGGAAAAGAGTGATGAACCACACGTACGTACTGTACAAATGATTTAAATGAAAAACTCTGAGGATGAACCACAGGCGAGACAACCAACTGTATTATCATAAAAAATAGGACTACAAACACATAATTCTTTTACAAAGTTCACTCTATTTAGCGCTATTGTGCATTCATATGATGCACACTAATAATGGCCGGAGACAAATTTCCAAGACAACCAATAGTCTTGGAGCAGTAATAATTACGACTAAAACAAGAAAAACGTACAAACCCTCATTTAAAACTCTGAAGAGCAAAATGTGTGTTCCCTCTTTAAAAGTTGTTTACCTATACATAAAGGGTTCACAAATCACAAAATGTAATCATAAACACCATGTGTGTAAGCCAAAAGAAAAAGTAAACAAATATTACCTGATATAAAATAGAGGGAAAATCTAGTTGTCGCATGTATACATAAATAACCACAGATGGAATCAACCAAAGAACAACAAAGGCGAATAAACCAAGAAGAGCCAATGACCAAAATGGAAGTTCCCAAACGACCTATTGAACACTCTACACCAGATTGGCCAAGATGAGAAGAGAAGAGAAAGAGAAGAAAAACCCTCACAATGATGGCAAAGATTCCGAAAACCCCACTTTGTTATCACAGAAATCAACTAGATTTGCTGAAGCTATAACTGAAAGTGTGTTCCCCTGCCACTGGTGAGGTATGCCGCCAATGCTCCAAAGAAATTTAAAGGAGCTAGAGTTACATAACCGCACAAGCACAAGTCTGTTCATTCCGTCCAAAATCATCATCTGATCCACCGCTATCACTGCCACCAAATCAAACATTCACATCAGAAAGATAAATGCATAACTTATCCAGGCAAATTTATTTAGCACAAACACTCCACTCGGGGTTTATAGAAAAGAGAATTTCCAAATTCACACATATATATTAGTAATGTAAATAACAAATTGCTTAGTACATACACACATTCATAAAAATGCATTGCAGTTACAGTGGCTTGGGAACACGCATATGACATGTGTCACCTTACACATACACTAGTATATTATTTACCAGTAGAAACAAGAAACTCAAAAAAGGGGATACTAACATTACTGAAAGACATACTGACAAACACCTATTCTGATATTCATGAAACGAAGAAATATATCGTGCGGATGTCCCATCAAGGCTATGGTACTAAGCAAGAGGCCTTGTCGTTGCTTCTTCAAGCACCAGCCCTACCAACTGAGTAGTCATCATCATAATCAATTTTGTTCTACTCGTCTGGCAGTGAATAATTTTGGCATCTTAGCAAATGGATGTAATGAATTCCTTCTTCCATGAATATGTATATGTGCAATATTATACCCGTTATCCTATTCCAGTATCTTCAAGTCATAATATTGCAAAAATATACATATACATATTCATATGCATATTCATTATAACCTATTCCAGTCCTACTGTAAAGTTCCCGTTATCCTATTCCAGTCTTCTCACGATATACCTTTATGGTTTCATTATAACCTTGCAGGACTTGCCCGATTTAGTCATGAAGATCACATATTTCTCGGATGAACATCAATTTATCACATTTTTGCTAGTGGACACAAATATTTTCAATGTAAATAGCATCCATTGAAATTGTCCTAATTCGGTCAAAAGAACCTATGAGGATTCTCAACATTTTCCAGAGAGAGAAAACATGTCATGCGAGTTTAGATCATAGATAACTATGGAAAGAAAATGAATTCAAGGAAAACCATGTCCTTGTGTTTTGCTTCGTAGGACAATCTGTGAAGCTAAATTCCATTTCCACATTCTGAAGAAAAAGTAGAAAAATAGCTTCACTTTGATTTTGCATTTTCTTTCCTCAATTTCGTCCTAGACCTAAACCTTTCTGCCTCAATTTCATAGTGGTCATTTCTAGTGCCGAAAAGTTTATCTTTCTTTTCGTACTCAAACTCTCGATAAAACATTTTCAAACTCAGAAAATTAAGAAAACTGGAGAAAGAGAGAAACTGGGGAAAGTGAACAGAGAGCATCAAGAGAAAAATATATATATAGGTCCTCATGGGAAAACATCTGGAAAGTAAAAATCCCAAAAGAGAATATGGAGATCGAGTTTAGAGAGAGAACGCCAACCAATAGCTATGGCGGAAATAGCGAGAATGGAACTTTACAGAAAATTTAAAGAGAACTCCAAAGAGATGAAATTTAGTCTTAGTGCACCTAAGAAGAGAAAATGTATATCGTGAGAAGACACTGAGAGTCAAAGTTTCGAGAGAATCTAGAAAGCAGCAATCAAGAGAAATCTGAACAGAAAAATTCTGCATTTAGAGCATGCAAAGAGAGAAAAACAAGAGAGAAGAGAGTCCGGATAAAATAAGAGCAAGAGAGAAAAAGTTGGAGAGGTATCTAGAGAGAGAATGAGAAGATCAATAGACAGATTAAGTCAATCTAGAGAGAAAATAGAAATGAATTTGAAAAGAGTATTTTAAAATCAGAAAAAATTATAAATTCAAAAATAGGTAATCTGTTAGGAGAAATTTTCAAACAGGAAACACTAGGGAAGAAGGGAGAGACAAAATTGAAAGAGGTGAGAGTAAAATGCAAAGGCAAAGAAAATCTAGTGACAAAAATCACAAGCTAAGAAATTAATATACGTAAAGTTTAAATCGAGAATTTAGATATAGAAAATCAAGAAAAATAACAACAAGAATTTTTTGGAGAAAGATGATCCAACATGAAAAAAAATAAAAATTGAGCACCGTGTATATTTGATGTGAATATCTTCTTATGCTCGTTCCCCACCGGTGATGTGTTATTTCTATTTTGTTAAGACTCTCCACTATAGGAGATGCTTAGTTTTCTAATTCCTAGTTTATTTCTAATTGGAGATGTAGGGGAGATATTGTAGGAGGAAACCCTAGGTCTGACAATTTAAGGAAAGTGGTGGTGTAATTTCTATTCTGTTGTTGAAGCTGAAGTTAAGGATTAAGATCCAGTTTATTTTAGTTTTGTGTTTTATAGTTAAGTAAAACCTTAATCTTGAATTAGGCCTAAATTAGCATAAAAGCCTTCTCAATCTTGCTTCCGCGTTGAGAATTTACGTTAAAATTATTCAGTTTTCCATCTTCTTTTGTGCAGTGATTAGCATTTGATTCTTGCATTTCATCCGATCTCTCTTGAGGTCTCTACTTGAAAATTTGCTAATATTCTCTTTATTTCAATTAAATTAGTTCATCAATAGCTCCAAATGACTCATGCACTAAGGACTAACTGTTTAATCAAGAATTAAAAAATTCATACAGAAGTTCAGTCATGAATACAGAAACTACGTTACAGCAGAATTATGGAGAAAAAAAATCGAAAAAAAGGAACTGAAACCAACTTATTGAGTGCATGTTGTTGTAATGAATTTATATCGACTGAAAAATCAAATTTTAAAGTTGAAGTACCTGAGTTCAAATTCCTTGATTTTAACAAGCTCTCCCCCACATGCATCAGTCCATTGCACTTTTCTTCTTCCAACAACACCTAGGACTTCATTTTCATTTTTATCCAATGCACCTTGTACACTATCATCAACACCAACTACTGGAACAAATTCAGAGGGTTTCTTCAAGCTACTCTTAAGATAAACTTCCGCACCATTCCCATCTTCCCCGTGAGAAATACTAACACAATCTTCATCCTTGTCAGGAATAGGAGGAGATTCTGGTAATACGTCCTGCTGACGGTGGAAATCGACTTTTGGAGGGGCGGGCCCCTCGAGTCCTGCGGAAGCGCGACCAAAGGAAATACAGGTAGCGCATCCGCGGGAGATACGGTTCTTACAAGAAGCCAGCTGGAGGTCAGAGTCGGTTTCTTGCTCCACCAACTGGTAATGGTTCCAGGGTGAAACTCTCATGGGTTTCTCTTTGTTTTTATGTCCCAATAAAAGAAGTGTAAGGCCTTTGCTATACCCAGTTGCCGAAGATGAGAAGAAGCCTCCTCCTTCCACTGCAAATAACATCAGTACTGCTCATCTGACAACCCAAGAAGAAAATTATACGATCTCTTTCTTACTGCTTAGTTCTGCACACACCCATAATTCACATAAGCAAAAAAGGTGTTACGATCTTGTCACAAATTAAACAAATATCATATATAGAAAAGACTGCTAGAATAAATATGATATATAGTAGCTATTGAGAATGTGGCTTAAAATCAAGGGTAAATAAGAGTTCATTTACAAGTAATGTACTTGTATTGCTCCGCCGACAGAACAACCATTCGTATTACTAGATTTATTACCAAATGAAACTAATACCATTCATTGGAGATGCAAAATTACAACAACTATAGTACTAGATCATTGTGAGAAGAGTACCTGCTTGTTTTCAGATCTATAACAAATCTCACCCGATCCCATTCTATCAAATCGGCGACTCTGTCTCCCTCATTTTCGATCAGTGTGTGAGTGAAATGATCGGCGACGAATTAAAATAGATTGGGTTTAGAGGTATGATGATGATGATGACACGACGGTGCATGATAGCGAGAGCCACCTTTCCATTTTATCTATCTTTTCAAACTATTCGCCATATTATTCCCCAACTTTCAACCTCATATTATTCCCCACCTTTAATATCCAACTTTATTACCGAAATAATTTACAAACACGTTAGAACAACTCTCATCAATTCCTGTTATAAACAACTACATGAAATAACCAAAGATAACGGATATATATGAAAACCATATTACAACTTAGCTTAGAGCAACTATCACAGATACGCTTTCAAGTAACAAAAAAAAATGCAACATATCCCCTTTAAAAAAAGTTGAGCACCCCAACAAATCGTGTTTTGTTAATCTCACTACGCTTGTACTCATCCTCTTTAAAAGAGGATTACCCCAACAAAAACTTTGCTTAGTAAATATTTTCGTTAAAAACATATTTGTTAAGTTTTCAACGTTACACACCTAGCGTCCATAAGTTTTCCCAAAGCTAGAGTCTTAGGGTTGATGGCCAATAACAAAAATTGTTGGCATTGCGTTTCTATAACATACAAAACGTCAGGGTCCTAACGTTGATGGGTAAGACTGAAAGTTGTTAGCTTGCGTTGATAGCGTTGGTGGGGGGAAAATGGAGAAAAACTTAAAACACTCATGACCTTTCAAAGTTCAAAGCTAGCATTGATGGGTACTATTAAAAGATATTGGAACATATAGAACACTAGTTATCCTAGTGTTGATGAAAAAAAAACCCTAAAAAAATCGTAAATTTCTTCTCAAAAACTCGTCTTAATATGAATTTTAACAAACTGTCTTACCATCAAATACCCAAATTGACTTAATCATTATTTTTAAATTTAATTTTAATTATAAGCTATGTTGTCATAACATTAAAATTTTGAGTTGAGATGTGTATAGAGAGAGTGAGAAGAAGAAAGAAAACAAAAATGACAAACAAAATCCTAATACTTCGCTGGAGTTTGAATAAGAATTTCAAAGAAGTGGAAGATCGTGGAAAGAGAAAAAAAAAATTGTAGGAAGAGGAAAAAAAATCGCCGAAGAGAGGTGAAAGAAACCCATGAGATTTGGTTAAACCAAGAGAGGACTCCTCTTAGTAGTGTTTTAGTAAAAGAGGGTACTGAGGATAGAATCACCCGTGCAAACATGCTAACATTCTATACCATTCCAAACCACAAAATAAGAAGAAAAATATGCAATTCCACAACAAATGCATTATCTCCTCCTATATTAACTTTCCCCTTCACTTTCTTCACCAACTTTCCAATCCAGAAAATAAGCATCCCGCGCTTTTTTTCCATTCCAAACTTGCAGTAAATGAGGAACACAATCCAGTGCACCTTGACAGAAGCAACTTGCGACTGGCGACTTTGAGAATTGACTCAGTAAGAAGAGTCATGACCTGGACTTTCATGCATGTCCATGGAAGAATCATTGGAGCTGATGGAGTTTGTTTCTCTCTGAGAGTTGCTCTCATTGTTTCTTGGTCCAGGCGGAGGAGGATTGTTGGTATAATAGCCTCCTCCTCCCCCTCCTCCCTGTTCTATATGATAGTTTTGAAGGCTTCGGCGAACTGGACTGGAGAGAGCATTAGAGAAGACAGAGTTCTTAGCTTGGTGATCAGGGTGCCCAGGTCGAGGAATCTGCCCAATGGCGCCAGGGCCAAAGGAGCCGGACGAGACATGGGTGGACGGAGGCCTGGGAGACATCGAAGGCTCCTCTCCACTATAGTCTAGTTCATTCTGCACATAAATCATAAATTTAACCTTGTGAGTAAACATCGAGCAATACAATACTAAAAATTTATAAAAAAAAATCCCTCGCGAGTAGTCAAACATTGAGCATTACAAGGCTAAGAACCTATGTAGCAAAACATCTGGACTGTGTAAATAAATCATGTCACGTCATAATCATCAAAGAACTGAAACCGCTATAACTCAACGACCAGCTTCACTGATTAAAAGCTAACGTCTTTATTTTTTCAAAAAAATAAAAGCCTATGTAAGAGTTCGAATCCTATTGCCGGTGGTGGAGAGAATCAATCTCTACTCCTATTGAAAATTCTATGACATGACGGCAAGTAACAAATTCTCGCGGTTCAAGGTAAAAATGTAAATGCGGGCAACCTAATTCCTAAAGATGTAAAGATTAATTTTCTTCGCCACAACGGGGAGGATCTCACTTCAATAGATAATTGCCACACGTGCATAAACATTCATATAACTCTTAGTAGAGTCCAGGGTTTAGTAAAGAGTAAACAGAGTGCCATTATGTGCAAGGCCAGTGGGCAGATAAGCAGGGCAGTTAAGCGGGATCAGGCAGAAGGGGATTTCGGGAGTCATGGCCCCTTAGTTTACTTTAGCAATTCCTTTTTTCAATTTCAAAGCTTGTTTGTATTAAAACATAGAGAATTCAAAAGAAGTAGAGGACAATGGTGGAAGAAAGGGCAAAGAGGAAACCTGCAGATAGCCAAGTACATCAGCGGTCGTTGGTCTCGACCCTTCATTCTGCTGTCGTAAGATCCATTCATAAATTTTCTCCTGTAAAGAAAGAAGATCAGGCTGCGACTTACAAATATGGAGCCTATTAAGAAATAAATTCTTTGCAAGATGAAAATGCCAAATTCCTAAGAGAAGACACCATAATAATGGATTACCTTATGTTAGGAAGATCCCGCAAATGTGTTGTGTTAGTGATATTTACAACAAGTCTTATGTCAATTTATAACATATTAAGGGTAAAAAAAATATCTTTGTAGAGGTTATTCTATAATATAAAAGTAAGAAAACAAGTGTGAAACTCGTATAGTCTGCCCAGGTCAGGATGTAATTCCGGCACTCTGGAATGTGGATGGAATAGAATTACTTTACTAATAGCATAAGAAGATGATAGTAACTTTAAAAATGAGTGGTGTGTTACAATTTATAAAGAGGTTCAATGTTCTTTTTCAATTAAATGAAAGATCTCGTTAATCAAAAACTACAAGAAACCAAGGGGGAAAGTTACACATAGAAAATGTCCAGCAACTGCTAGGGCATAAAGAAAATGAAAATCAAAGACCTCCAGCACAGAAGCCAGCCTATTACCAATCTGCTAATATTTTGGACGGAAAATTAGGTAACAAGGCATTAAACTTAAACGGGGACAATAAAAAACACATTAAAATATTTTCTTAAGGTTGCAAATGTTGGTTAAATGTTTAACATAATAGTCAGCATTGTTTGGTGGGTAGAGGTGAGGAGGACCTAGTTAGAGATGAGGTAGCGGGTTTCTAATCAAATTATACAGGGAGAGAAAAACAGTGAGGCCCCAATTAGACGGCCTTGATTCTATGGCATTTCACCCAAGTCTAAGAGATAGTTGGAAAGAGCATTTTATGGCTAACAGAGAGCTTGATGGATCAGACCTAGATTTTATGGATTCACTTTTTTTGGAAGGCTAGTTTGGAATTTGGAGAAAAGCTATAACCTTCAATTGACAGAAATCCTATTTAATCATTTTCAGAAACTAAGCCGTTTACTAGAAAGAGAAATAACCGCCCAATAAATCCTAAATAGGGAGAATGGTGATATTGTTATGGGTAGGGAAAATCGATATCCAACAAAAGCATCCATCAGTAGAGACAAGAGATAAACTCCGTAGTGATGTTCAGAATTTTAAACTCCGCAGTAGTGTTCAAAATTGACATAGATAAACTTATGAAAGCATACTGTGGGGTATACTTAATTGCCACATGTCATCAATGTCTTTCCCCAATACTTATTAGAGGAGATTATAAATAAACCCGGCATGGTCTGCAAAATTGACATGGAAACAACATATGACCTTATAACTTGGTTTTTTTATTTATGTACAATGGGTTTCTAGTGATAAGGAGGAAATGTTTTTGCATGTGTATCATAAACGACCTTCTTAATTCTTGTTAACAGACTCCCTTTATGATTACCCATAAGTTCCAGGACATAAGGTGCAAAGAGAGAATGACTTGGTATTTCAAACAAAGTTTTCATTAGGCAAACAAATGCCTTCAAGCTACAAGGGCAAAAGGTTGAAAGTAGAATAGATGGCATAACTTACAGCTCTCAGAGCGATTTAAAGTAATGAACACGCTGAATCAAAAGAAACTTAGGCTAAGGTTCTAGAAAAACAAAAGGTTGGTGTCTTTTTGAAAACCTTGCTAAGGAGATATCCATCTTTGTTCATCTTATAAAACAACCAGAAGTGTATAATGCTTCCCTGCTTGGAAAATCTGAGACATAATTTAAATTTGGCCTGGATAGAGCTCTTTAGGATCTAAGGATGGCTAATAATGCTTCCCTGCTTGGAAAATCTGAGCAAATAGAAAATACCTGAGGAAGAGGAGGAAAGGAGGATATGGTCGAGCCTTTTAATGATATGTTTTCTGCTAACTAGTTCTGCACACTGATTTCTAATATTGATGCCTCCTAAAAGTGTGTTGCTTTCTACCAACTAACAAAACTCCTACCAAGTTGTTTTTCTTTGCAGGGAGAGCTTCTTCAAACAAGAACCTTACTACTGATACTTTAGAGAAACTTAACCTTTTCATCACTAGACTTGCTCCGCGTGTAAGACGGATCAAATGTTTGTCCAGCGTACCTTGGAGAAATAGCATTTGCGCTGACATTAAAACATACATGTTGGACTTAAAATCCTTTTTTTCTATGAGGGGTAAGAAGTGAAAGACAGGATCAAATATATCTTGTGAGATGGGCAAGGTCACCAATCGCAACGAGTAAGAGCGAGTAGGTTATTGAAAGATAACTGGATTGACAGATGCACCAAAGTGAACATAACTTTGGAGGATTTGCAATGACGTAGTTGTCAAGTATGGGGCGAGGAATGTGGTTGTTAAGCATCCAAGCTACATTCTATGATAAAATTTATATCTAGTCAAAATCCTCGAGAAATAACCCTTACAGACCTTAGAAAGCTCCACATTGATACAGATCCTTTATGACAACAATAATAAATCCAATATACTTTCACTGCGTTCAACGACTCTCTGTTCCTCCCCTCCAAAACAGCAAAAGATACGAAATCGAAGTAATGGTCAAAGTAAGCATCGAAACATGAAAAATCAATTTTAGAGACAAAATAAAATCCTATTAAGCAATGATGGAAGGATGAATCCAAAGAGGAACAAAGGTATCGGAGAGTCAACAAGAAATTTAGATCAACGGCAGTACCTGCCTAGCTCTCAGGAGAAGGTAAGAGTTCTATTGACAATGATATTTGGAACCAGACTGTTCCTGTTTATAAATGAAATAACAACTTCTGCGTTAAGAGTGTTGTCATGATATTCGCTTTGTTATTCCCTCTGACATTACTATACCGACATTTTAAGAAAAAATTTCCATGCATGACAAATAACCAATTCTTCCCAAAACCATTCATGTAGAATCAACCGTGTTAATATTCGTTCTAAATTATTAATCAAGGCAGAAGGAGCTGACCTTAATGCTCGGTTATAATGTTTTCAATTTGGCAGTTATCCTATTCATTGACTATCCTTTCTGATTGAGAGTTGAGAAAACACATTCTAAAAAAAGTCCACCTTAAGAAGGTATCATAGATCCCACAGTGGTAGCCAGATAACCTAGGTACAACAACACTACACTCTTTAAAAAAAAGAAAGAGAGATTACGAAAAAATGGTAATTAAAACTTACTGATTCCAAACTTCTTAGAATGTACTGTTTCTTATGACATGACATATTTATACGATGTCACATATTTCCATATCGTAAGACAGTTCCCCAATCCTCCTGAATTTCCCCTTAGCTGAGTTCTTCTAGGATTTCAGAATTTGTAAACTTTTTTCAAATACATTCTCAATACCGTACTTTCAATATTCCTCACGATTCTAAACGTCCCCATTCTACAACTTTACTATTCATCTTCTTTGCAGGAGTATATATCCTCATATCCTAAGTTCCTAGCTTCATCACCTCACAAAGTTACTCATCCACTTCGACAAATCCTTTCCACATCTGATATCACACTTTCTTCCATTAACTCTCATCAATACCAACTTGTATAACATTCCTTGATACCCATCGACTAATTCATATACCCTATTTTCTCAATAACAACAAAAATATAGAATTCAAATTAATACTAACAATTCAACCATGATAATAATAATAATCAGATAAATTAACTTAGACCCCAATCAAACAATACCCAATCAAAAGAGAGTTGGAGAGAATCAAACCATTGCATGTCGTTCTCCGGATTGAAATGATAGTTTTTGCTGATTCATGGCTTGCGAGTAGAGTTGAGAAAGAGAGTTTGCAGCGCTGCAGAAGGTGGAATACATGGTCCGATCGACCTCATCGAGACGAGTTGCGACGGATTTCCTCTTCTTTGCCATTAAAATTAGGTTATATTTGATCTCAAAACCCTAAGAGAGAGAGGTCTCTGTAAATAAACGTTATATTGTTTGTTGTTTGTTGTTTGGTTTGCCAAAAAGGGAAGGGGTTTTCTATTTTTATGGAGAGGGAGGAAAGATTGCAAAGTGGGTAACGGGACAGGATAACTAGCGTACACATACTCTCCCTCTTTTTTCTTTTTTCTTTATTGGTAACCCCTATAGTATATTAATAAGCAAAATTTGTTACAAAAATGGTACGATCAACCGCCAGATATGGATGCAACCACTCAGGGGAAGAATCATACCACGACCAACTAGAACAAATACTCATAGGCACCAACTAGAACAAATACTCATAGGCCTAGCCGCAATAGCATGGGCAACACACTCTCCATCTCTCATGTAAAAATGCCCCCCCCCCCCCCCCCCCCCCCCCCCACACACACACACAAAATACAAAATATTTTACCTTCATTACTAGTGACCCGAGAGGGTCGATCTAATATGCCGCAAGAGATTGGAGAAAAGAGAAAGATTGGAATATGAAAATGGATTCAGATGAAAGATTGACGGATAGAAGGACGAGAATTTTGTGACATCTTTTGATTTTAACTATGCTTATTAGAAAAATACACTCTACAGTTGATAAATCTTCCCTTTTATACACATTTTGCGCATAATTTCCCAGACTTTGTGATAAAGGAAATTAAAGATATTTTTGAAAAGCTCTAAAGGGTGCCTTTCTAAAAAGGCATAATAATGATTCATCAGCAGTTTCAACTGAATCTTTTAATGATTTAGAAAAAGTTTAAATAATTATTCTAGTTTACAATTTTTTTATATGTTCTAAAATGATATGACATTTTTCAAATGTTTCTTCTTACGTGAATGAATACTTGTTGGGCACATAACATGTAAGAAAAATGCCTGCTCGGGTTGCTCTGATACCCTATAAAAATTGGATGTTCCATCTCAAACCAATTGGCAAACAGAGGAAAGGAGTAGTCTCGAGATCTTATTATGGAGGTGCAAGGCTTGATATCCTATATGGAACTAAAAATCTCATAATCTTTTTCTCATTTTTGTGTTTGCCCACTAGCACAAAACTTCGACGTTGAATATCATCCCAAAGTACTCAAAGGCTCAAAGATAGTCCACCCTCAAAGTGGTAGGGGTAGCAATGTGAAACCAATTACCCGAACCCAAACCGAAATCATTTGGGTCGGGTTCGGATCATGTTTTTTACTAATTTAATATGGGAGAGGATTTAGAGACACTCACAAACCAAACACTCAAGTCTTACTCAATACCAACCACTCATCTCTTTTAGATGAGTGGCTCTCAAAAATAAAGAGGTGACAATTGTTAATAATAGAGAAATGAGGTGGTAATAAAAAAGTGACTCGTCACTCCTCTCTCTCTCACTCTTTACGTGTTCCATTTGTTCACTCTTTTTATTTGAAATTCAAATCATCTCTCTCTCTCACCATAAGGAACAACTCACCCTCTCTCTCCATTTCAGACGGGACTCTCTCTCTCTCTCTCTATCTTCAGGAGCAAATTCCTCAGATCTTCTCTCCCATCTAACAATCTGGGTTCCCATCTAACAATTGTTTTGAATGATGCGATTCATTGTGGAGACTAGTTTTTTTTGTAATTTTTTTTATTATTGACTGTGATTTGGGAAGATATCTGTGTCTAAAGTACTTTCTTTCTCTTTGATCTACAACAACCTAAATCTTGAAAGTGAGTGTGATACATTTGGTGGATCATCGATGTTGGCTAGAGTTTCACTCTCAAAGAATCATTGTTGTCGTTTTGTGAATCTTTTGAACTTTATATATATCTCAAGAAGAAATCCTCGGCTTTGAAGTGTTTATCTCAAACGTCTTTGATCAATTGTGCATTTTTGTGTAGAACCAAATTTGGGCTTACTATCATTTCCCTCATTCTTCAATGTACTGGGACGACATAATTTTTGAGTATGTGAAATTTGCATAATCTGAACTGTACCCAACAAAAATTGTTGATCTGAACTGTACCCGACAATTTCGAGTATGCAAAACTTGCATAATCTGAACTCTACCCGACAATTTCGAATATGCGAAACTTGCATAATCTGAACTGTACCCGACAATTTCGAGTATGTGAAACTTGCATAATCTGAACTGTACCCGACAATAATTGTTACAGATAAACTTGCATAATCTTACATATTACTGTACTGGATATTGTCGATGGCGTAGTTAGTCGACAATATCTAGATGGTTTATCTGTAACAATTTGGACAGTAATTATCGAGAGATCCATTACTCGAGATATTTTTGAACCAATAGTAGAAAGTAAGATTCAAGGTATTCCCATTCACAGGTTCATTCAAGACAATACAATCTAAAACCAAACCAAAATAATAAGAATTAAACAAGGGATCCTATTAATCCTTAAACCACTAGCTAGTACAAAATTCCTCTCAAATTACATCGTAATCTCAAAATCTAAGTAACAGTGCTACCAATAATCTGCGATTGTGTCTAGAACGGAGAAGAGAAATTTTGATATGAGTACATAAAACGTTGGTTCTGGTTGTCATCGTTCCTGAGAGTGATCTTCTCTAATGGGAAGCGAGAAAGAGACTTCAATTTGTGTTTTACACCGATCTTCATGAGTAGAGAGAGAAAGAGAGATAGAGAGGGAGAAAGAGAAAGAACAGATCTGAAGTAAAAGAGAGAGAAAATGGTTGTTTTTAAATTAGAATTGAAGAGAGGAGTGAGAGAGACAATTTTGGCAAATCACGTGAAGTGAGAGAGAAAGTCTTCCACCTCATTTCCACCTAATTGTTTCATTTCTCTATTTGCTACATTCCTTATTACGTGAGTTACTCATCTAATAGAGATGAGTGGTTGGCATTGAGTGAGACTTAGTGTTTGGTTTTAAAGTGTCTCTAAATCCTTCCGCATTTAATATTAGGTTTTTTTACATGACCCGATAGGGCTCAAACCCGATAATATATAACCCAATGGGTATTTTAATATTCGGGTCGACCCGATTAAAACCCAAGTTAAAATTTAAACTTCTCTCTTGTCTCTTACTATCCAATCTTCATACTGATAATACGGTACCTACTATCAATTTCTTCTCAAAAGTAGTCGGAAATCCTTTGATTTGCTCCATTTCTTGTGAAACTCAAGGATGACTTACCTATAATCTTATTGTATCTTTGATTTGCAAATAAAGATATTATTCACCAATTTAGACAATTCTACAAGACTATTATGGGGATGTTTTGAAACTTATCTTGAAGATAATACAAATGGCTCCCAATGTTGCTAGACTAGACAAACATCACCGATGATACTCTTGTGAAGCAGTTTTTGATGTATGATTGAATCATTTTACGTATAGTTTTCATAAAAAAACATAAGAGTGAAGAAGTTAATGTACTTAGAGCATCTGTAGTGGACTCTTTATATTGGCTTAAAGTCAAATTTGGAGAGCCAAATCTCTATAAAACACTTACATCCGACTCTCTAAATTCAAGTCAAATTGCCTAAAATCATATTTGTCCATCAAATTTGACTGTTTTTTTTTTTTTTTCACTCTTCAAACCAAATATAATGAAACAAAATCTACCCAAAAATTAAAGATTTTATGGAAAAGTTGACATGTGGCATTTAACGAATATTTTTTGAGAAGCCAGATGTAGTAAAAAAATATTTGACTTTTATTAACCAATCAAGCCAAATTTGGTGGCTAGAGTTATCCAAAATGTCTGAGCTATTTTTTTAATTTACATATGTTAATATTCATCGTATAAAAAGATTTTATTTTTATTGGAAGCATTAAGGGTTGGGACGGCCTTGTTTATTACCCGAACCCAATAAGTCTGGTCCTGAAGTAGCAAGACCCGAGCCGAACGCGACCGGCTGCCACCCCTACAAAGTGGCAAGACTCAAGCTAACATTTGCCAAGTTGCAAGCCTATAATGGTTACAAAAAACTAGTTCATATTCACTGTTCATATATTCTCAATCAGCGTGCTTGTTAACGACAAAGAGTTGCAGCATTTTTCATGAATTAACTAACAAATGAATTACTGAGCCTTAAACATAAATAAAGGAGATCACTTACAAATATCAACTCAACAAAATAAAAGATTAGAGTGAGATCATAACTGAAGAAGAAAATAAATCTATAAATGATGATCATGTAATTTTAGGGAATGCTACACCCTATCTGACTCATTCATCCCTCCAATAAATTCAAGATCCCGAACAAAAGATCAGACTATTACGAAAAAAAATTAAAGAAAAAAGAAGTGTTCTTTAATCTTTTGGTGTTAAGAAAATCCTTTAGACTTTTCCATCTACCTCATCTGACTCATGTTTCTGTGGTTTAGTGATAGGGATCGCATGGCTCTTGCGCTCCTTCCCCCCTGGTTTAGACGAAGCGTTGCCGTACCATACCATCCCCAACACGGCTATAAACATTCCAATAACAACTTGCAGATTGAGACCCTCCTTTCCAAAGAAGAAGAAACCTAAAACCAAAACGAGAATAGTCTTCATGTGACCAAGAACTTGAAAGGACACTGCTGTGAACCTTCCAATACAGATGAACTGGCTAAGATTTGTCCCTACTGCTATCGAGCATGACAATAGGATAAACATCTGCAAATACCAAGAAAAAGACAGATTTCTTAGTACAACACAAAATATATCAACCATTCATGTCAACATCCAAATAGTGAAGCGGTGAGATTTCTTAGTACAACACAAAATATATCACCTATTCATGTCAACATCCAAATAGTGAAGCGGTGAAGAAAGAAAATCATATATGAACAAAGAGAAAAGATCAAAGTACAGTCAAGCTGTTTGGAGAAAACGAGATATTATCAATGTATGATGATAACCAAAGATATTAAGACTGTATTGCGCTGCCAATTTTATCATATCTAAGGCATTGACCCGTACTTTTACACAAAATATAGATTGTTATATTCATATATTAAAGAAAAAGTCATTTTAAATCCTTCATGTTAGAAATATTAATATTATATAATAACTATATATGATATATAGCAGGTTTTGTAGCAGAAATTAAAATTTTAGATATAAAGTTCGATACTGTGAACAAATTTAAAAAGTTATGTATTCATAAATACTGATCTGGCTGGAGATTTGGAGGCCAGTTTTGCTAGTTGCAAAGATAAGCAGACAAACGCAAAAATAGAAAGAGGATCGTGTATAATTTTAAGGTCATGCAAAATTTTGCAGAAAGCCCAATAGACTTTCAATCTTCCCTACAAACCTGCCATTTGTGTTTGCGAGGTGATAAATATGGGCATTATGTAGTCTGAAAAACGTAACTAAATTCCAGAATATGAAATACTAGCTAGTTAGAGCACTTACTATAGATACAACATTATAGTCATAGGCGTCCACCCTTTTCTGCGTCATCCAATAATCCAAGAAAGGCCCTACTAAAATTAGTGATGCTGCCTGAGCAGGTGCAGTATGGCCCAATAGGTTGAAGGAGCCGAGAGAATACTTCCTTTGAAGGTAATGCACGTACTGCAAAGGTCCAAAAAATAAACAGAATCACAGTCAGTCAAACTTGGATAACTGGCAAGACTTATTATCATTGGAAAAATGGAGTATAAGAATGGAAAATTGTGCTTTATGTAGATTAACTTACATATTGTTGCAGAGCTGTACTCCAAACTGCCACAAATGCGGCAACAAAACCTTTGGTATTGACACTAACATCGGTAACAGTACAAACAGCAACACCGAGGAGAACCACTGATATGCTGAGTTTTGTGTCTCTTGAGTATCGAATCTTGTCCAACACAACTTCCAGAAAGCATGACACAGGGATCATACTCAGTTTCGCAATCTGAAATTTAAAAATACAATATCAATTATACTCCACAACGTACAACAAAAAGAAAATCATGACCGAGTATCCCACATAAACAAACCTGATAGAATCCTACAGAGTTCCACATTAAGCTCACATTCATTCCGACAATAGAGAAGTTTGCAAAGAGGACAAACTTTAGAAGCTCAGGTAATGGTAGGTGTGAGGGTTGAATATAGCCCAGCCACCTAAGAACAGCAGTCATTAAGGTCGTGGTAACAAAATGTAGACCGGTCAATGTTGTAGCTGCATGAAATCACGTACAATGTCCAGATTAGAAACAAATGTACTAGCTACATATAGAAAGCATAATGCTATTCAGTGCTAAATTTGAGCGGCACAAAAAATGTGGAGAAGATATTCTTGAAAATATACTGATGACGCAAAAGACAAAGTAAAAACTCTTTCCAATATGCATTTTTTATACATGAAAAACTACAATATCCTCATTGAATGATTTATGGTAAGTGAAAACTATCTTGCATACCAATATAATTTACACAACCTTCCATTTACAGTAAGCATGCTCTTTATCTTATACAAGTAAAGGATATTACCAATTTTGCAGTATACAAGATGAGTAACATTTGTTAGGGTTACATCTATTGTAAGGGTAGTTTAGTCTTTCCTTCTTTTTTTTAGGTTTTTGTACATATACTTCTCTGTAGTGAATCTGGTTTCTATAACTTTGATAAAGGATACGATTGTTATCATGGTATCGAGCCAAACGTGAAACCTTTGCACATCCGATTTAGTTGGAGATCTCTTTCTCTCTGTTTGTAAGATCTTTGATTTTTCTTTCCTTTACTTTTCAAATCTGATTGGGGGTTCTTTAAAACCCTAGAATCTTGGTGTGTTTTTTTAAGTCTAGTTGCACAACAAATTTTGCTTCAAGATTAGACGATTGGGTTGGATCGTATTGCTATCTTCTACATCGTGTGCATATTTTTCTTGTAGTTAGTTTGCTGATTTTTTTAGGACTTTACATCTCTCTTTTGGAAGTTGTTTGCAGATTTCTACTTGAAGCTGTTTGATCGATTAAATTTGGTAGTCGGTGGTAATCTATCTTTAATCTCTTTGATTTGGAATTTGGGATTTGGGATTTTGTTCGAAATAGTTATTTGTTTATTATGGCTGCTACTCGCGAAGATTTTTTTCATGTTATTAGTGCGAAATTATCGGGTGATAACTATGCTTATTGAGCGTATGTTATGAAAAAAATTTAATGGGTAGAGAGATATAGGGTTATATGTCTGGGACTAAGGAAACTCCAGCTGATACTAAAGCTGAGAATTATGCATTATTATTTTCTGTTTGGGAGATGAATAATTCCAAGATTATTACTTGGATAAACAACTCTGTTGATCAATCTATTGGAGTGCATCTAGCTAAGTTTGATACAGCAAAAGAAATTTGGGATTATCTTAAGATGTACGTACAGTCCAACTTTGCCAATAGATATCAGTTGGAATCAGACATTCGGTTAGCTCTACAAGGGGAGAAAAGTATATACAAGAATTTTACTCTGTTATGACAAGGTTTTGGGATCAGTTAGCACTCACAGAACCGTCTGGACTTGGTGTCATAGAGTTGTATTGCACATACAGAGAACAACAGAGGTTGGTTCAATTTTTTATGGCACTTCGCGATGATTTTGAGGCACTTCGTGGTTCCATTCTTCACCGTAATCCACTTCCTTCAGTTGATTCGGTAGTTAACGAATTAGAAGTACGTCTTCAAGCGTACAAGGGAAATGGTGTTCTTTCGTTACCTAGTCAAACGGTCTTGGTCGTCCCGCACATGTCCTCTTATAATTCACAGAACCGGTAACATACTAGAGTTGGTGTTGATGAATGTAGCTTTTGCAAAAAGAAGGGTCACTGGAAAGCACAATGTCATTTGTTATTGAATAGGGGACAACAAACTTCAAAGTAAAGGGATTATCGTACCGCAGCAGTTGTGCCATCTGAGAATGGGTCACCTTCACCTTCACCTTCACCATCATTATCTTTTATTGTTGAGCAGTTGCAGAAACTTCTTTCTCCCCATACCGCAGCCATTACAGTCTCTCCATCTATAGGTTTGACCTCTTTAATTTCTTCAAGTATATCTCATTCTACTTGGATCTTTGATTCTAGTGCTACGAATCATATGGCTAATGATTCTTCTTTGTTCACATCTCTTATGTCTTTTCCTTCCTCTTTCCCGGTTTTAACTGCCAATGGCACTCCTATGTCATTGGTAGGTATTGGCTCTATTATTTCTTCTAACTTATCTCTTTCTGATGTATATTGTATTCCTCAACTTGCTGTGAATTTAATATATGTTAGTCAATTATTTGACTCTAGATATTTTATTTTGTTTTCTTCCACTCGTTGTTTTGTGCAGGATCTTCGTTCCCAGAAGCTTATTGGGACAAGCCGTAAAGAGGGAAGACTATATGTGTTAGAAACGCTCCATATCCCAGCTATTGCCACTTTTGCATCCTCCGTGGACCTTTCTTCTTTTCGTTTGAGTCCTAAGTCATCTAGTTTTTATTTATGGCATTTTCGTCTTGAACATGTTTCTAGTTCTCGCTTAAAATACTTAATTGCTTATGGAGTTTTGGGGAATTTACCTAGTCATGATATTTCTTATTGTAGTGGTTGCAAACTTGCCAAATTTTCCGCATGACCTTTTAATAAAAGTACATCTGTTTCTCTAACACCTTTTGACTTAATTCATTCTGACGTTTGGGGACCCACTCCTATTCCTACTAAAGGAGGGTCAAAGTATTATGTTTCATTTATAGATGATTATTCTCGATATTGTTAGGTTTATCGTATGACCCGTCGTTCTGAGTTCTTGTCTATTTTAAGTCTTTTTGTTCTATGATTCAGACACAATACTCTTATACTATTAAATGTTTTCGATGTGATTTGGGTAGCGAATATACGTCTCATGGTTTTTCTGATTTTCTAGCCTTTAATGGGACAATACAACAATCTTTTTATACTGACACGCCTTAACAAAATGGTGTTGCTGAGAGTAAACATCGACACATCATTAAGACCTTTCGATCTCTTTTGTTATCTGCTAATGTTCCAACTGCATTTTGGGGTAAAGCAGTTCTTACTGCTGTAAATTTAATTAACCGAATTCCAACTGCTCTCTTATGTCTGGTAAATCATATTTTGAAAGAATGTGTGGTAAGCTTCCAAATTATTTTAATTTAAAGATTTTCAGTTGTACTAGTTTTGTTCTTCGTCCCAAAGTTGAGCGTTCAAAATTATCTGCTCGTTTTGCAATGTGTGTGTTTCTGGATTACGGTGAAGGACAAAAGGGATATCGTTGTTATGATGCTGTTGCACACAAATTATATGCTTCTCATCATGTAGTTTTTCTTGAGCATATTCATTTCTTTTCCATTCCTGCGAGTTCTAGTACATTGAGTAAGTCTGATCTTCTTTACATTGACCCATTTCCTGATGATGGGTCTAGTCAACCTTATGCTCATAAGTTACCTTCTACAATTGCTCGTCCGCCGATTATTCACACTTACTCTCGTCGAGGAAATGATGTTTCTTGTGCAGGTACTCCTCTATCTCTCTCGGCAGACTCTTAAACAGTTTTTGACAATGTGAAAAGTTGCTACCCTCCCCGCAATCGTAAGCCTCCTGATCGTTTTGGTTTATCTAATTCTTGTTATTCTACTAATTTTTCTTCATTTTTAGCATCGATTCTCTCTCTCTCTCTGAGCCTACCCCCTATAAGGAGGCTGTTATTGATCCTTATTGACAGCAGGCTATGGATGAAGAACTTACTGCTTTGCATAAGACTGGTACGTAAGAATTGGTTCTTTTGCCTTGTGGTAAAACTGCAGTTGGGTGTTGTTGGGTTTATAAAATAAAAACTAAGTCTGATGGTTCCGTAGAGCGGTATAAAGCTAGATTGGTTGCAAAGGGATTTGCACAAGAATATGGGATTGATTATGAGGAAACTTTGGCTTTTGTTGCCAAAATGAAGACCGTTCGCACCTTGATTGCGGTTGCATCTATTCGTAAGTGGGTTTTGTCACAATTGGATGCGAATAATGTTTTTCTTAATGAAGACTTAAACGAGGAAATTTACATGGTTCCTCCTCTAGGTGTTTCCCACAATCTCGCGGAGGTGTGTAAACTTCGGAAGGCATTGTATGGTCTCAAACAAGCTCCTCGAGCTTGGTATGAGAAGTTTTTTGCAGTGATGGCCGCACTTGATTTTCGTACTACCGTTCATGAACCAACTTTGTTTATTCGTTCAACTTCAAATGGACGTATTTTTCTTCTTTTATATGTGGATGACATGATTTTGACGACTGACGATATTAATGGTATTGTTTCCTTGAAGTTACAGTTGCAACAAAAATTTGAGATGAAGGATCTAGGGTTTCTTCGTTATTTTCTTGGCATTGAAGTAGCCTATTCTCCTAGAGGATATCTTCTTTCTCAGTCCAAGTATGTTCAATGGACAGCAGTTCTTCGTATTTTACGTTATCTTCGTGGTACTTTATATCAGAGTTTGTTACTTCCTTCTACATCTGCTTTAGAACTTCAGGCTTTCTCTGATGCTGATTGGGCTGGTGATCCCACGGATCGTAAGTCTACCACTGGTTTATGTATTTTTCTAGGCGACTCTCTTATTTCCTGGAAAAGTAAGAAGCACTCGTTCTTCTATTGAAGCTGAGTATAGTGTTATGGCTTCGACGACTGCAGAGATAGTTTAGTTGCGTTGGTTACTTGATGATTTGGGCATTTCTCTTCCTTCTCCTACACCTATGTATTGTGCTAACAAGAGTGTTGCACATAACTCTGCCTTCCATGAACGTGTCAAGCATATCGAGATTGATTGCCATATTACGCATCATCATTTAGAGCATGGCACAATCTCTTTGTTGTTTGTCACTTCTACTATGCAGTTGGCTGGTTTCTTCACAAAGTCTCATACTATTTCGCGCTTTCGTTTTCTTCTTGGCAAACTCTCAATGCTTCACACTGTACCTTCGTGAGTTTGAGGGGGGGGGGGGTTAGAGTTACATCTATTGTAAGGGTAGTTTAGTCTTTCCCTTTTTTTCTTTTTTAGGTTTCTGTATATATATTTCTGTGTAGTGAATTTGGTTTCTATAACTTTGATAAATGATACGATTGTTATCAACATTAACCTTCTTTTTAGAACCACAACTGTGGTAAAGTTAAAACAGTTGTAAGTGTGTGCATAGTTCACCATATCTAGGTCTTTTTTTTTTCTTTCCAAATATAAGGAAGTGGGCCATCTGAATATTGGTATACAACTTTTTTGTACTCTATTTTAACCTTTTCCCTCTTTTTCCTTTTTTCAATTACTGTTGACAATGTGCAGAATTGTATGAGCTTCACTTTTGCATGTTAAATGGCATCTACATTGCACTTGTATTTTGGATTCATAGCTTCAAATTTTGAGAGGTTTGTGAATGGGAGTTTCTCTAATTGACAGAACACAAGCCATTTCGAGACTGTTGCTTTTTCTTGACTGTTTCAGCTACTAAAGCAAGGACAAATGAAAAGATTGTTTGCTCCTAGATTTGGATGATATAAGGAAGCAGGGAGGAAAGGGATGGGAAACCAAGAATAAGTAGCCTACAAAGATTTTTAAAATAACTATAAGGCTAATGGTGCAGGTCAAGCTTTTAACTGCCACAGTAAACCACATTACACGTCCAATTCATGCTCTAACACCGGAGGGAAGTACATGACTTATTTTTAAAATGTGATTCTATGACTGCAGCTACAATGCGTTTGCCCGTTCTCATAACTAATATTTCGCATGCAACCATATGAGGGGTACTACAACAGAACTGCTAGAGCACTTCCAGTAGAGTTAGATGACAGTGTCTGGAAACAAAACTACTAGTCTAGGTTACACAGCAATATACTCCTTTTGAGTACCTATAAATCAGTTTAGCATAACCAAAATCACTAGAAAATACAAAATTAAGTTCATGCGGTACAACCGATAAAATAATAACTAAATGAAATTCAACAAAGATAATTGACAAGGGAGCAGTAGGGATTTTACCAAAACTGAAGCCATATGTGGCCATTAAGGCTTTATTGACAATAATGATTCCTACGGAAGTGACAACGTTGAACATCCATGATGCTGCATCTAATGCTGCCTTCCTATCAGCTTTACTAGCTGGAGCCATCTTCACTTATCTCAAAAGTCTTTACACTTTAACTATTCATGAACCTACACCAATAGCAATACCAATAGCTTTTTATGTTTATGCCGCCAATTTTGATGGAAACGTACATATGTACAGCAAACAAAACAGAATTATATATTACAATTTCTGTAAATTACAATTGCACTCTAAGATTCACTAATAGCTTTTGGCAAATTCTTCTACCAAAAACTGAAAATATTATTTTAGGATTCCCAACTAAAACTTTACAGATTTGCAGCAAACTTCAGATTCTGGATTGCAAAAAGAATTCCAAAGAGACACCAAAAGAGTTCAAGTGTAAGCCAAAATAGATGCATATGCTTTACAAGTTTTAAACATCATATTGCACCGACACTATGTACATTTCATTTTATGGCTCAGCGAATTGTGAGGAAAGCGGGATGGCAATTTGCCCCGCCCCGCCCCGTTTGGAGAGGATTTGGGATGACTATATCGGGTATGGGTTGAGCTGGTAAAAATCCGTCGGGGATCGGGGCGGATTTGGGGCTGATAAAAAAAATCCGTTATCCGCCCCGCCCCGCCCCATGTAAATACCTCTTACTATATTTACAAGAAAACCCTTCATATATATAAGAATTTAAAAATCAAACATAACCCTAATTGCATAACCCTCAAGCCCCCCTCCCTCAACTCAAGTCTCAAACGATCGAATCGAAATGAAACTATAAAATTATCTCTGTGTCTGAGCAATTCTTCGAAAAGATGCAACAACACCAATTCTTCGAGAAGATGCAATTCTTTGAGAAGATGCAATTACCTCTGAGTCTGAGCGATCGAATCGAAATGCAACAACAACAATTCTTATGTTCTTCAAATGCAATTCTCCCAATTCAATCTGACGAGAGCCGCTCGGAACAAACGGTAATGATAATAATCTCAAAACCTTTTTATGCACCGATGAATCAAGGTACAAATATTTTTCTTTCATTTTACGATATGGTCTGGTTTAATAACTATGATCATATTTGCAAATAAACATTTCGTTCGTTATAATTAGAATTTGTGCTTGCTCTTACCCAGGTCTTCCAAGGCCAGTGATGTGGATAAATAGATTTACGGAAGTGTGGTTCCCATACTAGATGGTGAAAAAATTTTGTGAGAATACTGGTAAGAATTCGATTTTTAGCAATTTTTTGTTATTAGAGGACCCAAATGTGATTCATAATCGTAAAATTCGTAAATGGGATTAAGAAAATCAATGTTGCTAATGGGGTTTTGATATTTAGGTTGATCACTCGATTGTTGAAGCCTTTGCACAAGGCGGACGTACGTGCATTATGTCCCGAGTATATCCAACAAAAGCGATAAACAACGACGCTCGGGTATTCCTATTTAACAATGCCACCAGAGCCAGGGTTACCGCAACCTCTGTCAAGATATGGCAAATGAATAACACTTTTGATCACCCACAGGTGTGAAAATCAAAATTTGTGGAAATGTGTTTGAGTTGTTGTTGTATAGTTAAATCAGTTGTAGGTGTTCACTCTATTTTTTGGGCTGCCATTTGATTCAGTAGGTAACCCCATTTGGTGATGTATGAAATGTAAAGTTTTTGTTGTTGTTGTAGATGACTAATCCGGAAAATGTCGTATTAGCGTTATCGTTTTTACCCAATGATCAATTAGGCTCCACTTGATATCTCGGGGAACACTGGATTTGTTGTTCAAAGCCCAGGGATGCCAAACAAGCCTTACTGTATTTTATCTATAGTTTTGTTGATTTTTTTTATTATTAAACGGGGCGGGGATGGGATTAGGGTTTGTAAGGCGGGGCGGATTCGGGGAATCCCCGTTTAACTTAAACGGGGATCGGGGAGGGGATGGGGGGTTGAAACCTAAGCGGGGATGGGGATGGGATTAGCTCCCCCGGCCCAACTCCGCCCCATTGCCATCCCTAGGAAAGATTGGTAGTTCACGTTGTCAGAGTACGAGTTATTCAAACAATTCCAATACCCCTACACCAGTTCGCAAAATCTACTCCTATTTTTTTTCCCAAAAACGAAAACTTACTTATGCTTCATTACATACCACACTCGTCACGGACTCACGGTAGAAATTTTTTGGGGTTGCTCACTAGTTTTGTAGTAATTACACCGATGCTAAAATCACTATCTACAAAAGGGATCGCTACAAACTTTCCCTTAATTTATTTAAACTCAGATTAAGCAAAAGCCCGAAACTTCAAATTCCTAATTGCTGATTTTAAGATCAAATAACAAAATTCTCCTAAATCCAAGCAGATCCACCTCACACACTCACACTACTGAGATCCCACAATTAACTATATATCAAATTCACAAACAAAAACAACCCAAATTCCCCAAACCAATAACACAGATCTATCACGCAATCTACGAAATAAAACACAAACCTCATAAACCTAAATCAATTTCATTGTTCTTAGAAGAGTACCTTAAGAGAGAGGGAGAGAAGAATAAGTAGTGCACTGTTGGAGATCTCAGCAACTGAAGCTCTCGCCTTAAAAACTGTGCCCGAAAGGAATATTAAGGTTTGATTTAAACTTCTACAATTTCGAGGCTTTCGTTTTCGCCATTAACGAGAGAGAGAGAGTTTCTTCTCGTGTTCTAATTTCTCGAGATCTAGAGAGGTAGGAGAGTGGGAGCTCTTAAACTCTGCATCGAGATTCAACTTGTATAGATCCCGAGAAAACGTGGACGGAAGAGTAAGTTGGATCTATCGTGAGAGAGAGAAAGTCTGTTATGAAGCAAGTCCGGCGTGGAAAGACGAGAAACGGGTGTGTTTTTAACGTTTTAGATACAAAGGCCAATATAGCATTCATATTTATTTAAATTTACTGATGAGTGTTGTTTGGTTTTGATGTAAGATGAGGGTGTTTTGGGGATATAATATAAAGTAGGTGCTTTTAATGAAAAGAGCAGCAAATATGCGTGGATCTAAAATAACAGTGTAAACGGATCTCAAATAGTATTTGTTTTTAAAGCATTGATAACTCCAGACAACAAATGAATCAAACTTGTTTTGATAAATGTTCTTATAACTGAATAATATTGTATCCAATTGGGGTCGAACAATGAACGTGGCTCCGGTTGGTTGGGTCGATCTCTGATGACCAGTTGAAATTGTTATATATGTAAGTGAGCTGCACGGATATTTTGACGTTATGATGCTTGATCATTTCATGCATTTTAATTGTCTCAGTTTGATTCGCTGTAAATATGATGCAAATGCAAGCAATTCGTGACATTTAAATAAGTTTTATGGCACCAATTTGTTCAAGTACTGCACTACTGATTGCCTGAACTAGAGCGATTTTGTAACCCCTATATGTACATGTCAGTATTAATCCTTTTAGCAGACTCCAGACATCACGGATGGCTTCAGCCGACCCAAGTTGCAACCATAGTTTTTGTGAGCTATACACACTAATCCTCAACTACTAGCACTTTATTTTTTCTTTATAACAAGCTAACAACACTATATGGCTCTTTAAGGTGAGATATAGCGTGCTTCTTGAAAAGAAAAGAAAAGAGGGCGATACTAAAGCCCACCAAAAAAGAAGAAGAAAAAAACAGGAACGAATAAATGTTGATGATAAAATAACTCACTACGTAAGCCCATGATCAAGCCCAAAGTCTGGGCTTAAGCAAAGGCTCCACCCGTCACTTAAAAAAAGACCAACTAATAAATACTCAAAAAGAGCGAAGGCAATTTCGTCTATTCAGTGTCAGACATATTACAGATGTAACGACAAGAAAACACTGTTTTGTAGTTACCGAACCCAACTGGATAAAATAATTTATTACAGTCTAATGTACCAAACTACCCTTGACTCTTCTAAGCTCAGTCTGGAATCTTAAGGGGTAAATAGTAAATTTAGGTAAACAATCTAATCAACTAAATTTACTTGTCAGGTGATTTATCGAATGTGGTCCCCCCGACCCTGAAGCAGTGATGGACCCACATGACTCATAAGAAAGTGGGACCCATGTGTAATAAGTCAAGAACTTTTTATCTGGTGGGACAGACCTACAATTATACATTGCTGTTTTATCTGTAGTGAGATTAAGTTGTGATTACTTGAGAATGATTAAAGGGCTTTTGTTGTAATCAAATACAAATCATCCCCAATGTACTACTACTACATATGGACCTACAAGCCTTATGGGCAAATATCTTGTAATGGTTGGATGAACTTATCTGGATTAGGTCAAATCGGATCGAAGAATGAAGGTTCAATCATTAAATTTTGTGAAAGTGGATTGAACAGGATTATAGGATTTGGAAATGAAACTAAATCGATATTTAAGCATATTCCATCAGTAAAACCGGGTTAAATGTGAAGTGAAGTGAAATACATTGACAAATTTTGGAATTTGTAGGTAAATTGGGAATTGCCCATTTAATACATAAATTCCAAAATATTAGTTATCCTCCCATGCCAAAACCTACTTTTGGAATTTTTATTTATTTTTGTTTGAATTTGTTAATGTAAGAAATATCTCTTCCACTTTGTTCCTAATAGTGTCTTAATGTCTAGATATCCAATAAAGCACATTTTAATCGACCACACTCAAGTTAAAAAAATTGTTCTTGAAGAAATTGTCAAAACACACATGTGAAATGATCCAATCGGAAAAATCAAATCAAATCAAATCTTCAATCAAAATCGACCCGATCCATCGAAACCCTAGAAGTATAAAGCAATCCCACGTGGATAGCATATAAACAATAGGAGTCAATGTATATTGATTGACTCGAGAGCACATAATCAAGAAATATACATTAAATTAAATAATAGTGTCCCCAGATCAAGATCGAGACTCATAAAAAAAAAAAATTAAAAAAAAGGGTGGGACACTATCCCATGTGACCAACAGCTGTGCCCCCCTCTCCTCGTCCCCGCCTCGATAAATAACGTCTTACCTTCCTCCTTCTCATCCTTTTGACCCTCACTCAAACACAACTCTAATGGTTCCACAACTAAAACCCTAATCTCTCCCTCCCTCTCTCTCTCTCTCTGCGTGTTTCTCTCTAATGGCAGAACATAAGCTTCATCAACACCTTCTCTTCTTTTACTACTACTACTACATACCCTTCTTTTTCTTTGCTCTGTTTCTAACAGTACAAGTTTCAGCTTCAGGGGAAAGCTCTAACTCTTATGGTGGAGTATTTAGAGATACAGAGGTGTTGTTGTCTTTCAAAAGTAACCTTAAAGACTCAACTTTGCTTCAAACATGGCAAAAAAACACAAACCCGTGTTACTTCAAAGGTGTAACATGTAATGGAACTCGAGTTTCATCGTTAGATCTCAGTTTTGTGCCTTTAAGTTTAAATTTTCGTTTGGTTTGGTCTAGTTTAATGAGTTTGGAGAATTTGGAGAGTTTGGGGTTGAGATTTGCTAATTTAAGTGGGAATCTGGAGTGGGGTGATAAGGGTTTTGGGTGTAGTAGTGTTTTAAGTGAGCTTGATCTGTCTGGGAATCGTTTAGAAGGGTCGATTAGTGATTTGAGAAGTTTGAGTGTGTGTAAAGGGTTGAAATCTTTGAATTTGTCGAGGAATTTGTTCGGGTTTTCGACCCCTGCGAAAGGGGTTGTGGGGTTGGGGTTGGAAAGCATTGATATTTCTTTCAATCAGATCTCGGGCGAAAACTTTGTTTCTTGGGTTGTTTCAGGCAGTTGCGAGGGGCTCAAGTTCTTGAGCTTCAAGGGAAACAACATTGAGGGGAATATCCCCTTATCAAATTGCCCGAGCTTAGAGCACATCGATTTATCATCGAATAATTTCTCTGGTGGGATACCGGTTTTCGGAAAGTGCGAGTCTTTGAAGTATATCGATCTTTCGGAGAACAAGTTTACGGGTGAAGTAGGCGATGTTCTTGCAGGGTGTCCTCAGTTAACATTTTTGAATGTTTCGAATAATCAGTTAACCGGGGAAATCCCTAGCTTTTCCAGTGAGAATTTGCAGTATTTGTTGCTGGCGTCGAATAAGTTTGAAGGAGAGATACCTTTGCGACTTGCTGGTGATTGCTCTGCTCTTGTGGACCTTGATCTTTCCATGAATGATTTGTACGGTATGGTTCCTAAGTCTTTAGGTTCTTGTGCTTTGTTGGAATCTATTAATCTTTCGACTAATAACTTTACCGGTGCAATCCCAATTGAAACCCTACTTGCTATGACTAAATTAAAGAAGCTAGTTCTTTCGTATAATCAATTCGGTGGAGGTTTACCTGAAACATTGTCCAAGTTGGCAAATTTGGAGATGTTGGAACTGAGTTCTAATAACATTACGGGGTCGATCCCGTTGGGGTTGTGCGAAGCTAATAGCTTGAAGGAGCTCTATCTTCCGAACAATCTCTTAACGGGTACTATTCCCGCTACAATCAGTAATTGTTCTAAGCTGGTTTCCCTCGATCTTAGCTTTAATTACCTCAAAGGGACGATCCCCTCCAGCTTGGGATCACTTTCTCAGCTCAAGGATCTGATAATGTGGTTGAATCAACTCGAAGGAGAGATACCCAATGAGCTCATGTACAACAGGTATCTTGAAAATCTTATTTTGGATAATAATGACTTGACGGGTGTGATTCCGTCTGGTTTGAGTAATTGTACTTATCTGAATTGGATATCGTTGTCTAGTAACCGACTGAGCGGTGAGATCCCGTCGTGGATTGGTCAACTTAGTAATTTGGCGATTTTGAAGCTTGGGAACAATTTGTTTACCGGGAAGATACCGCCGGAGATTGGGGAATGCCGAAGCTTGATATGGTTGGATCTTAATAGCAATCTTTTGTACGGGTCTATTCCTAGTACCATCTCGAAGCAATCTGGAAACATTGCAGTTGGACTCGTGACGGGTAAGAGGTATGTTTATTTGAAAAATGACGGGAGCACTGATTGCCGTGGAGCTGGAAATTTACTTGAGTTTGCCGGGATCAGACAAGATGGGCTAAACAGAGTACCCACTAGGCGATCATGCAACTTCACTAGGATATATATCGGGAACACCCAATACACATTTGATCACAACGGGTCAATGATATTTCTCGATCTTTCCTACAATATGTTGCAAGGGAGCATTCCGAAGGAGATTGGAGAGATATTCTATCTATCAGTTCTTAATTTGGGACACAATAATCTCTCTGGTCCAATCCCGCCAGAGCTCGGTTATTTGAAAAATGTTGGAATTCTTGATCTCTCACATAATAAACTAGATGGCCTAATACCCAGTTCTCTATCTGGCCTCAGTCTTTTGTCCGAGATCGATCTCTCGAACAATAACCTCTCTGGGCCGATACCGGAAACGGGTCAGCTAGCAACGTTCCCGTCTTTCAGATATTTGAACAATACAGGACTTTGTGGGTACCCGCTCAATGCCTGTGGAGATTCACGTTCGAATACATCGTACCCTCTTCATCGGAAGTCTCACCGCAGACAAGCGTCTGTTGCTGGAAGCATTGCTATGGGCTTATTGTTCTCTCTCTTCTGCGTATTTGGTTTGATTCTTGTATTAGTAGAGAGAAAGAAGAGGAGAAAGAAAAATAGTGAAGCCGTAGACATTTATGTCGATAGTAGGTCCCACTCGGGTACCGCCACCGGAAGAAATTGGGCAGGAATAGGTTCTCGAGAAGCTCTGAGTATCAACCTAGCCGCATTCGACAAACCACTCCGTAAGCTCACATTTGCGGATCTGCTAAATGCCACCAACGGGTTTCACGATAAGCTCATATTGGTTCTGGGGTTTCGGAGATGTGTACAAAGCTCAACTCAAAGACGGGAATGTTGTAGCCGTGAAGAAACTAATCCAAGTTAGTGGGCAAGGAGACAGAGAATTCACAGCAGAAATGGAGACAATTGGGAAAATCAAGCATAGAAACCTTGTTCCGCTCTTGGGTTACTGCAAAGTTGGGGAAGAGCGGTTATTAGTTTATGAGTACATGAAGTTCGGGAGCTTAGAAGACGTTTTACACGATCGGCGTAAGGCAGGGATAAAACTTAACTGGTCTGCGAGAAGAAAAATTGCAGTCGGAGCTGCGAGAGGCCTAGCTTTCCTCCATCATAACTGCATTCCCCATATTATTCACAGAGACATGAAGTCTAGCAATGTCCTTCTCGACGAGAATTTGGAAGCACGGGTATCAGATTTTGGAATGGCCAGGATGATGAGCGTGATGGATACACATCTGAGTGTGAGTACACTTGCAGGCACTCCTGGTTACGTTCCACCAGAATACTATCAAAGTTTTAGATGTTCCACCAAAGGAGACGTCTACAGCTACGGGGTCGTGCTTCTTGAGCTTCTCACAGGACGACAACCAACGGATTCACCAGACTTCGGAGACAATAACCTTGTCGGTTGGGTGAAGCAACACGCTAAGTTAAAAATAAGCGACGTATTCGATAAAGAAATCATGAAAGAAGATCCTAGTTTGGTGGTTGAGCTCTTAGAACATCTAAACGTTGCATGCGCATGTTTAGACGACCGGCATTGGCGAAGGCCTACAATGATACAAGTTATGACAATGTTTAAAGAAATCCAAGCCGGTTCAGGAATCCACGACTCCTCAGCTACAACAGTGGAAAGTGAAAGCTTTGGTGTTGTGGAAATGAGCATCAAGGAAAGTTCAGAGTCAATCAAGCCTTAATAGATGAAGAAAAGTTTCAGGAAAAGAAAATTTTTCTTCCACACACGAATTCTTGGAGAGGAAGAAGGTCTCCCACAATTTTCTCTTTCTTTTCCACTCCTCAAATGGTATAAAGATTGCATTTGTAATTGTATTTCCCACAATCATTGTATATGTATCATACATAAATTTCTCTGAAATTCTTGTTATTTATACATCATAAAGAAAAGGGTTGTAATTGTTTGTTTGTTTTTTTTCTTCTCTGAAAACTTGCTCTCTGTGTATATACATACATGTACATGATGTATATTAGTGGATCTCTGACTAAGTGGTAGGTCCTTTTGGAGACAGACATGGAGTCTCTATCTTTTCCCAAATCCAACTTCAATTTATTTATCAAATGTTTGAGCTATGATTGAGTTTTTTTTTCCAGGGTTTATACACCTATTTTTGGTCTATTAGAAAAATATTTCATTATTGCATTGTTTCCTGTTCTTGTTGCCAACTGAGAGAGATACCCCACTACCTTCATTTCATTTTGTCTTGATCACAAAAGCAACCCCACCTGGCCCTCTTTTCTCTAAGCCATATTATATTAAGACTCCCCTGGTGGTTCAGGATTAGGCTTCTAAACAGGTTTCGTTGCTAAGATGAGGGTATTGTAATAGTCTGATAACTCTTGACTGAGGGAGACTTGTACTCTCACTTAGCACTGGGCGTTTTATGAGATAGAATGCAATTTTATGGCTCTTCATGAGATTGTGATAGTCCCGCAACAAGCCAAGATTTTCTAGACATGAACCTTTAACTTGTACTCTCACTTGGAGCATCTCCTAAAGTACCTAACTCAGTAAACCAAAATTCAATTGAGTGAGATCTAATTTCATCCAAGAGTAACTCAGTTTGTTTTTTGAACATACGTTTCATTTTTATTTTTTAAAAATATTATTTATTTATTTATTATTATTTCATTAGGCTCTTAATTGTCATACCTAATTTGATTTAAAAAAAAAAAAAAAAACAATTTGGCGCCCAAATCTTAAGTGCCCGATTAAAAAACAAATAGACGCCTAACACTTGGGCGCTCGATCATGATATTAAAAAAAAAAAACAAGGTTGCACTATAAAAAATAAGGCTTAGCCTTATTTTTTGAGGAGAAAAACCAAGTAAGTGAGGTATTGTTGGAAGACGAAAATCTTACGTGGTATCTCAAAAACAAAGTGAGTAAGGTATTTTGGGAGATGCTCTTTAGCACATAGGTGCTAAGCTGAGCCTGCAGCCGCCATGCCGGAGCTCTTTTCTAACGTGATAAAGACACGCTTGGATATATATTAAAATTATTACTATGGAATGAAGGGGGCCCTAAATAGTGTAGTTTAGGAGGGAGTACCCTACAAGGCAACATCAGATGTGATAAACAAGCTAAACCAAAATGTCAAAGTACACCCACTCTCATTGGTTGTGGATTATGTGGTTCTTGATAAACAACACATCTGATCTGACAGTAGCTTTCGTTAACACGCGCAGTGGTGGGGAACTACTGGCCACATTAAGCTTACGCCTTGCTGTGTTTTTGCCTGAGGGGCTACCATACAACGTCGTCATCCATATTACGTTACCGTCGTTGTCTGTCGGCTAACTATTGTTCGCTTGAATTGACCTAAACAACAAATAATTTCTACTTATTATATGCCATATGAAGCTACATTTCTTCTTCCCCGTTACGTCCAAGGAAATCATTCAACAGGTGGTTAATTGCGAAATCTCACATAAGCCAAAATAATAATAATAAATGTAGTTTTCAGAAAGTAAAGAATATCCTCTACACCATGGTGGAGAGAATCAATCTCTACTTTTTTCCGTGCAAAAATAACCATTAAAATTACATTTTTATCCTTACCCGTTAAAGCAATGACTTCTAGCTCATGATTTTGCTACATGGCACAGAAAAATTGTGAAGGAGCAAAAATGGATCTTAACTATAATTGTTTGGATTACAAATTGCAATGATATCATTGCGTCTAGGGTGATGGCGGGAAGAAACAAAAATTACAGTTTTCAGTATTACCAATGCCGGTGGGAAAACAATCAGCTCTATAGATTTTAGTGGATGAGTAAGCATAATGAAGACAGAGACGGGATGATATATTGTACCAAACACACGTATTTTGTAATGAACGGTTGTTTTAACGTATAGTTTGGTACTATGAAAAACTCCCTTCTGTCATGACTTTGCCAAACTAACTAACACAACTCATTTTCTCCATCGAAAACATTATTCTTGACCAGTTGGATCAACCTAATTATCATCCTAGTGCTAACCAGATCAACATGGGCAATGTAAACCACTCAAAATCTTATTAATACTATAGTTTAGCACGTCACACGTGCTAAATTAAAATACAAAAACCATATATATGGTGGTATAAAAATGATGACCCAAATACAGGAACGGGCAGCAGACAGGTCAGAATCATGTATGGGAGCAAGAGGGGCACGCGAAATTATTGAAGGTCCGGTATTCGGGTCACCCTCGATCCACCCCACGTGCAATACTTCCATCAATTGGGTCCCGTTGATAAGGACGAAACGACAAACTAGAACAAAAGCGACGTGGTCGTTTTATTATCTTACTATTTAATTTAACTTATCTTCCTCCTCCTCCTCCTTTATTAATGTTTTTGTATTACGCCCCAAATTTGAATCATTGTTTATAGAATGCAATTATGCATGAAAGAATATATTTTTCAATATAAAAACGCGTTGTACAATAGTTTTATTATAAGAATACAAACTACATTCTCTTTTACAATACAAACTCTTATATTGTAATAAGAAAATACTAAATAATTATTATATTAGTCTGTCTTAACCCTAGCTTACCTTGCAAAAAAATAAAAAAATAAAAAAACAATTTTGTTAACTGTGGATCCCAATATTTTTATTTTGAACGGGTAACAGTGTTTTCACATTTATCGGTCATCGAACACATTTTAAGCAGCAATTGAAGTCATTTATTTATTTCTGTCTGTTATGGATTTATAATTTTCATTTACAATTCAAATATAAGTTTAAATGAACACAAAAATAAAGAAGAAAAGTTTGGATTTGTTGGGCAAGTTGAGGGACAATTAATTAGACAGATTAGACAATGTAAGTGAGATTATGTACCAAAATGAGGACACCAATGAAGTCCTGTCACAATTTATGCTTTTCTACGACTGTTCCCAATGTCACGCTCCATCATTATTAATTTAATTTAATAATACGACGTACTTACAAAAATTAAATTCTTCTAATAATAGTATTGTCCTTGAAATGAGGGTTTGAACGTGCGGGTCACGAGGGACCACGTGGTAGTCTTTGGTTAACATACATTGAAAGAGAGGAGAGAGGTTTAGTTTATTTAATGAAACCTCCTTTTCAAAGTGGGACCGATTTGTGTACAAATTAGTTGATGTAATAATCAAGTGGAATTTTTTTTTTAAAGTTTGTGCAAAAATATGTAAACATTGAGCAGTTTCCGACTAGGTGGTGAAGGGCCCTAAACATACCTAACATTGAGTAGTTTCCAACTAGGTGGTGTAGGCACAATGTGATGATATACCCTGTACCTACGGCGGATACACGCAGTGTGATGTTTTATTCGACGGGGAAGCAACTTTCCGACGGTCACCCATCCTATATTACTTGCCAGAGCACACTTAACTGTGATGTTTTTCTGACTCCCACAACCAAGCGGGCTTAAAAAAGCCATGGTGATAGTATATAAGGGATAATTTCATTTGTTCTCAAGTTCTTGACCGATCTTTCTACACAAGGACAATGTTGTTGCCACCGGGGGTTGAACCTTAACAATTTGGTATCTAAGCGTATCGGCATATCTTTCCAATTATTCGAGGTGAAGCTCATGTACACTCTCTGTGGTGCAAATAGTTGAACCGTACCAACCTAAAATTATGGGATGTGACGATTGTTGTTTGCCTTACGAGAAAAAAGCCTCTTTGGTTATAATAAAAACATACGCAATGTTGCTGGGTTTTTTTAGAAAAAGAGAAAAAAATGGTACAAAAGAAAGGGTGGAGAACGCGGATGTATATCAATTTTTGGGGAAATGCAAGGCCCAACAAAAAGCCCATTATATCTTCGGGTCGGACACAATGGTAAACAAGTTGTTTGATAAAATGCAAGCTCATGTCCACCCTCCGTGGTGCAGATAGTTGAACCGTACCAACCTAAAATTATGGGATGCGACGATTGTTGTTTGCCTTAGGAGAAAAAAAGCCTCCCTGGTTCTGAGATAATAAAAACATACGCAATGTTGCTGGGTTTTTTTAGAAAAAGAGAAAAAATGGTACAAAAGAAAGGGTGGAGAACGCGGATGTATATAAATTTTTAGGGAAATGCAAGGCCCAACAAAAAGCCCATTATATCTTCGGGTCGGGCACAATGGTAAACAAGTTGTTTGATAAAATGCAATGTACCATATTCTTCAAATTTACTTATGTATTTAATCTTTCTCAATGTAACAAAGTGAGTAACTTGAGGTATTAAAAATCTTGAAACACAACTTACATTACATGTTTAAGCTAAGAAATGAGATGCTTATCAATCATCATAGAAATGAAACGACAATCAAGAATGACAAAGTGGCAGTCTTGGAGGCTGAACTAGCACTAAGTGAAAATTGGTTATTAGAGTAACTCCAGCAGAAAGTTTGGGTTTGGGTTTGGGTTTGGGTTTGGGTGTGGGGTTTGACAGGGGGCCCACAAAAAATCCAACCCACACCCAGCCTCTCCCAGCAGCAAGTTTGGGTTTGTGACGTGTATTTTTTATTTTTTTTATTTTAAAGAGTTCCTTTTATCGCGCGGTGTTCCTTTTACCGCCGCTTCAACTGTTTTAATTTCATCATTCCAACTCGACTCATTTACATTTTACTTCCTCATCTCTCTCAATTCGAAGGTAAAAAAAATTCAATTCCTTTAAAAATCAAATGAAGATGCCAGAGGGAAATCCACACGCCAGTATATTACATGGGTTTAGAGTAACAAGAGATCCAGAGTGAGCCGTAACTTGGTCGAGGTCCGGAAGGAAGAAAAAAAGAGAAGAATTTGAAGTTGTACATCAAACCCAAGGAGAACCATACCCACCCTAAGAAAACTACCCACGGAGGTTTATTACCACGCTCTCAGACGGCGTCAGTCATATCTATTACACTGGCAAGGAACTCACGGTAAGTTTTTGTTTAATTGTGAATATTTTTGTAAATCAAGTGTTTGACAAAATGCTTTAATGAACAAAATCAGGATTCGATGCGTCCGCACAACACATTCACTACGATGATCAAAGTTTGGAAGGAGATTTCCACAATTTCGACAATTAGGGATGCCATGGTAAAAATATTTGGTAGCTTTATGGATATACGCTTATGTAATTCCGATAATCGGCTAATTCAGGCGCTAACAGAGCATTGGTGGCCGACAACGCACACTTTTCTGTTCATGTGTGCAGAGATAGGGGTCACTCCATTGGATTTCCATATGGTGACATCATTGTCAACCGACCGATATCTGACACAGGTGCCGTATGACGACGCATGAAGTATTTTATCCAATGCGAGGCAATTGCTCTCCCGTATTTAATCCAACAATATAAAGAGTGGGAACGTCAACATTTCACATTTAAGGACGTACTTGACCATCACATATGATCGGGAGGATGATATTACCATTATTCGTACTTTTATCCTCTTCATGATGGAACATTTGTGGTTCCAAACAGCCAACGACACCGTCCCGCTTGGATATATCGCGGCCGTGGCCGATTTGGACGAAGATGCCGAATATGACTGGAGTTCTGCTATTCTTGCTTCTCTGTACCATGGTTTAGATACCGCAGTCACGACCGGGGGTACCATCACTGGATTTTCCCAACTTCTTTAGGTACACTAACATTTTTTTCTTACAAGCTACAAATCAAATATATTCCAATAAACGTCTTAAATATAATTTATAATTGTTTTTTATGTTGTTCCGAAATGCAGTATTGGTTCTACGAGTATTATGGGGTTGGTCACCCTATTGTCAAGGAAGAGGTTAAGTTCTTGTCCTATCCGTACCTCAAAGCATGGGAGAGGAGGAATAAGAAGAAAACAAATGACCAGGCAGCCAATTTGTTTATTCAAGGCAAATACCACATTGATCACCGGACTATTGAAATGATCAATTGGCAACCTTGGTTGGATTCTGCGGTGTCTGGTTTAGATGACGTACGGACTGCGTTGCTCCATTCCCGTAAGAGGATGCCACTTCAAATCCTATATGAAAACTGCGAGTATTACTTGGGGGATAGATGTTGGAGGCAGTTGGCTGGTACTGCGGGTATTCTTTTGGATCTTCCGCTTAACATGTCGTCACATCTTAGTCCAGCGGATTTACAGGCGATAAGACAGGCCAGCATCGTTGACTGTGACCAGTTTGTGATAGGGGAGGAACGAGAGATTTACGTCTCATACTGGGTTGGCCAAACTGATGAGGTAGACCACCTATTGACAGATTCCCAAAGGATGGGGAATGTAGATCTGTTCGGACCCACTACACTCAGGGCTGGTATTACACCCGTGGTGGTTACGTCATTAGAGGTTTATAGCTTTTCCCAGGACTTCAGTTTATATGGTGAGCCCGAGGGGCCTGACCCGGGGTGGCACATGGAGTGAATATGGAGGCGTAAGATGCTCCTCATTCACCACTTGAGGGACCCACCACCCATGTTTGCCTCCTACGGAGTAGAGGAGCTGTGGCACCTAACTCATGGTATACGACAACTTTGCCTTGCAGAGTCTGCGCGGGACACCCAAACGATCCAGGAGTTGACTGATAAAAACGTTACTCTGAGGAGGAACATTGACAGTGTAGACGACCAACTATATTCGCATGTAAAAAATTTATTTATGTATTTTTTTCTTCGTAATATAATATTTATTTTGTCAAAATCTAAATAATTTTTTTTGTCCTGTTCAGAACCATCATCTGAGGATGGGGCGTGAGGTACGGGTGGTGCTGTTACCATTTGGAGGTGGCGCGAGGACGAGGCAGGGGACCGGTGGACCTGGTCCGTGAACCAGGGGAGCCGGTAATAGCCGCAAGGGGCCGGGTACTGGAGATGATACTGACCCGTCTCAATAGATATAAGTATTTTTGATGTTTTTGTAGACGTAATCTTTTATTGTAAACATCAGTATTGAACAATTTATATTGTAGAATTTTACTTCTCTATATAAATACTTGTAGGACCTGATGTCCCATTTTTTTATATAAATTAATATTAATCCATTTATTTTAAGTCTTGAATTTAAATAAAAATGCAATTACAAGTCTTAAAATAGTAGTTCTGCGCACGAAATGAAACTCAAAATAGATACAATTGCACTTAATTCATCATTCACGACTGATGTAGGGATTAAACCAAGACCATTCAGTAAGGGGGAGCGAATCCCGTCCATAGTTGGAAAGTTGGTAATTTTCTGGAAACTCATCAGGCGGGATGTAGTTTCGGTAAAAAATATCGTATGGAGTCTCGAACGGGAACGGTTGGTTGTATTTCTCATACCATTCATCTCTGGCTTCGCGAAATATATAGGCTAATGGAACACCTCTGACCGTCTATCAATACTATTCCGTATCTCACGAAACTCATCACATTTAGCCTTAAGAACATTCCACCTGTTGCATTAATCTCCAAGAGGGTATTAAAATTATGTGTACTCCCTAAATTTGACATAAACTCTATTTCATAACTGATTGAAGTTGAGTTGTCAGAGAGGTGGATTATCAACAAAATACTGCTAGGACGCGGCCGGGGCGCAGTCTTCATTCCAACCAAATACCACCGAAGAATCTTGTGTTAGAGGTAAAAAAAATCAATATTGTTGAGTTCAAGTAGAGGACCTGTTGTTAGAGTATCTCCAACAAATATATATATAAAGCAAAAAGTAGCCATTGTGATCCAAAACTAGCCGTTGTGAAGGACCCACCTGGGGAAGTAGCTGTCATTGGAAATCAGTGGAGGCGGCGGTAAAAAGAATACTGTGCGGTATTCTTTATACCGCCGCCTCCACTAATTTCCAGTAACCACTTCTTCTTCTTTCCCCTTTTGCACTTCTCTAATCTAGAAGAAACTTGTTCCCCCTTTACCGTAATCACCATTCTCTCAACTCCACAACCTCAAATGTCTTCCTCATCATCTTATTCATCCATTGATGATCCTCTACGTGTATCATCGTCCTCCTCTGACGATCTTATGTTTAATTGTGCGGCGGTAATTTACGTTTTGCACCAAAATGTAATAAACCTAGTAGTACATAATACAACTTCGAGTCACGGCGGGAGTGTCATGGGCCGTAAGGATAAGAGAATGAAGCGAGATCACCCATTGGAGAATTATAACATTATACGGGACTACTTCAAGCCGGGGTGCACATATTAGCCGGATGAATTTCGGTGACATTTTCATGAGTAGAGACATGTTTATGCGTATATTCGATATAGTCGTTGCACATGATCACTACTTTTTCCAAAACCCCAACAACGCTGGTACTATGGGGCTATCACCGTACCAAAAGGTAGTCGCGACACTACATTTCCTAAGCTATGGTATTGTGGTAGATATTTTTTATGAGTATATCCAAATAGGAGAAAACACAACCTTGTTAAGTATGGAAAGGTTTTGCGTTGCAGTTATACAAATTTTTGGCAAGGAATATCTTCGAGCACTAAACGCGGTCGACGTTGAAAGGTTAAAAGTGATCGGAGAGTCATGGGGATTTCTCGGCATGCATTGGATATGGAAAAATTATCCCATTGTTTGGCACAGTCAATTTACTGGTCATTTCCCCAAGGCAACACTGATTCTTGAAGCGGTAGCTTCACACGACCTTTGGATTTGGTATGCTTTTTTTGGGTTACCAAGGTCTAACAATGATATTAATGTCCTGTAATAATCATATATTTTCACCGACCTGGTCGATGGTATTGCCCTGCCTTGCAATTATACAATTGCCAGAAAAGCTTATGATATGGGGTATTACCTAACGGATGACATATACCCCAAATGGGGAACACTTATCCAAACAATACCCAATTCGGTTAAAGCGAAACAATTTTTTTTTTCTTAACAACAAGAAAGTTGTCGAAAAGACGTAGAATGGGAGTTTGTGATTTTACAATCACGATTCAATATTGTAAAAAATTCGGTTAAATTGTGGAAACCTAAGGTTTTGAACAATGCCATGAAGGCGTATGTGATAATGTACAATATGATCATCGAAGAGGAACGAGGTTCATTCCCATCATACTTAGATTACAATCCGGCCGATCCTTCAACTATCGAAGGCGAGCGGTTCAATATTGCACGCGAACGCGGAACAATTGAATCTTTTGTATCGAAAATGAACCGCATTCGAAGTCGAGAACTGTACTTTGATCTAAAAGATGATCTAATCGAGCATTTGTGGGTCGTGAAGGGAAATCTTTAAACCTAATAATCTATTTCTTGTATTATCTGAGTGTTTTTGATATAATTTAATACATCTTGTTGTACAAGTTTATTAAACAATAAACATATATTGCATTAATCTTATATTTGTTTTAACGCAATATTCTCGGAAATAAACATTTCGAAAATAAGATTACATTCTTACATTCTTCAATAGCAAAACACATTATTCAAACGATTACATTATTGGAAGGTAAACTACATTCTTGGAAAGAAAACTTCTATATACAGCAAAGTTAAATTACATTTCATCACTACTTCAAGTACCTGGTCCTCCCCTCTTGACCAGACGTTCTATGAACTCAGCTTGCCTTTGCAGATAGTATTGCAATTGATGTCCAAAAAGATTACTCAGGTCTTTCTCCATGATTTTGTAATCTTCCCTTGCTTGTTTGAAATCCAATTTGGCTTGCCGTTGTTGAATTGCTTCCGCTCTTCTTCTTTCATTTTCTTCTTTTGCTTGTCTCTTCTCCAACCATAGTTCATCCAACATTGTTTGGATATCGCTACCAGATGCAACAACACCATCAAAGGCCTTTTGTGTTGTAAGGTTCTTTTTAAAGAGTTTTTAGCCGATGGGCTTGCTTCCACCCTCATACAACGAATTATCTAATTCAAAATTTTGGCCCACAGATTAAGGTGTAGGTGGGTCATTAGGGTCCTCCGATAGATTGTTTGATCTGACCGAGTTCCCCAAAGAAGAATTGTCCGATGTTTCTTGGCTACATCTCTTGGTACATTCCCCGCATAGTTCAACTCATCATTCCTTTGGTTAGCCTATCGTGGTTCTCATACCAAAATGTTATATACATTTCATGGTGTTTGAAATCATTGTCGCCATTTATACCTTGATAGATCTTGTGAGCATTGTTTTCCTACAATTCACAAAATTACCAAATACAAATAAATAATGTGTATATCCAAAAACAAAAACAAAATTGAGTTAAAGGAAATTAGAACGTACCCGATCTTCTTCAGTTTTCTTGTTGTCTTGCTGAAATCGTACTTGAGTAACTATCCCCTTGTACGTCACACATTGTGCATTAAGGAGATACCACTAAGCTTTGGTCGACCCACTTGATCGTCGTGTGGGGCACTCGGGGTCTCTGTTAAAGGCAATATTGACATTTTGATAGAAAGTGAAACCCTTTGTGCAGCCCACTGTCTGGACAAAAGCTATTATCCACGCCCTTGTGAGACACGTGAAATCTGCATCTGTCCAATGCAGTCTAGCATCATCCGTCCCGTCCAAAAACTCAGCATCTTCTGCCACATACACGCTTTGTCTTTGTTTTGCGGGTGTTATTTTCCTTCTTCCTTTTCCTTTTTCTTTCTCGGGCGCCGTCGCTTCAACAGGTATTAACGCATTTGCATCACTTTGATTGTGCTGAGTAGATTCACCATTCCATAGCTAGTTCTGAAATTAATTTGAAGGTTAAAACCCTTGAGGTTGAGTGAGCAGATAGGGTTGATAATACGAGTTAAACGCCTGAGGTTGCGGTTGAGAGACTGTAAATAGATTTTGATACTGTCCTCCGAAGGTATCCCCTTGCGACATTATAAACGGAGGTGGGGTCTGTGATTGGAATTGAGGTTGGAATTGAGATTGGTTCTGGTAGAGGTATGGAGTAAATTGTGATGATGGGTGTTGAGAGAATGGTGTTGAAGGTGGATTATGGGAGGATGGGGTCGACGACGTTGAGTTATTACTGCTGGTGTCGGAGTTTGCTATTTGGGGAGAGCATAGAGGTTCTCCTCTATTATACTTCTCCTTTCTGCTTTGTAATTGGGTTTGGGAGAGAAGAGTTAGCCACGGAGTGCTCAGGAAAAATAAATGAGTTTGGAGGTGTTTCTTTTACCGCGCGGTGTTCTTTTTACCGCCAGGAAAAATACTTAACCACCACTTGCCTTAATATTCAGAGAACGTGCTTCAGCATGATGACGAACTGTGGACAAGGCCTATATAGGGAAAAAGTTCCAGAAGAGACAGGGACCAGAAAAATACACGAGAAATAACCAAGAAAACCATATTTTTTAGATTCTTAAACACCAACTTCTTATTTACAAGATTAAGTATTCTAGTTCAAGAAATCACTTGTAATAAGATATTAGTCTCAAATAATAAAAGTCACTATTACTAAAACCCTCAACTCGAAGTCATGGTTTTTTACCTATTCAAAGGTTTTTCACGCTAAATCACCTGTGTCATTTCTTATTTTACATTAGTTTTTGTCATAGAAACATTGGTGTAAGAGCTAATTCCGAGCCACCTCGAGCTTACGGAATTAAGCCATTACAACCTCTAGAACATAGGCCGACTCTCATGGTACCACGCAAAACGTCTAACGACGCGGGAACAAAAAATCACATGCGACACAACCCGTACAATTTTGCCACCCATGATATTAAAAAAACACTCCGGCGATTACACGTACAGTACATTTGATTGTATCTGCATGTTCTCCACCTAATTTTATACATCTGAATTCTTCTCAAGCAAAAAAAACAAAAGTTATTGAAGTCCTTGCGGCCAATTAGATAAATCTTAGTCCATCCAAGGAACTTTAGCCTCAATTCAACATTATGGACTTGTGTAATTGTTTTGAATATTCAACAAAGGGGTCTATGTGGCAATATGTAATTGGTCTTGAGTTAAAGCATTTAATACATTGGAAATGCTACAGTCAGTTTACATTAAAAATAACAAGCAGTCGGTATAGCGTGTGCCTACAATTATTTATAAAATGACGACCTATCAAATATCAATTATACGTTCAACATTAATAAGATTCAATTCGAGGTAGATAGGAGTTTGGTATTATGCATAAAATCCGAGTTAGGGTAATCTAATCGTATGTTCTTCACCTATCGTATTTGAAATCTTTCTTTGATAAATCAAAATTAAGTAGAAACAAAATCGCAAAGTCCTTGCCCGAACTTAATATATTGTAGTCTGGCGAATGGTCTTAATTTTATCAATCCAACATTCTTTCACCTTATGTTTTCTAATATTAAATCAATCTCAAAATCTCCTCCTCCCAAATCAACATTTTGGCTTTGCTTCAAATTAGGGTTTCTAAGAACATAGGCCGACTCTCATGGTACCACGCATCTAACGACACGGAAAAAAAAAAAAATAAAAAAAAAAACTCACATGCACACAACCCGTACAGTTTTGTCACCCAAGATATTAAAAAACACTCCGACGATTACACGTACAGTACATTTGATTGTATCTACATGTTCACCTAATTGTATACGTCTGAATTCTTCTCAAGAAAAAAAAATAAAAGTTCTTGATGTCCAAAGAACTGTAGCCTCAATTCAACATTCTGGACTTGTGTAATTGGTCTTGAATACTCAACAAGGGGTCTATGTGGCAATATGTAATTGGTCATAAGTTAAAGCATTTAATACATTGGAAATGCTACAAAGTCAGTTTACATTAAAAGTTATTAATGATAGTAACCCTTTCACCCTCCATTAAACATAACTATTCAATCATATCCTAAGTTTAAGATTATATTGTACAAGTGCATGCCCATGCCTACTGTTAGAAATACGGCTCAAAAACTGGGGAAGTCGTTCGAACGACAGAGTTTCCGTTGAAGTCGTTCAAATGACTTCTGAGGTCGTTCGAACGAAAATAACTCTTGGGCCAAAATTCCAGATGATTGTTAAATGGTCGTTCGAACGACCTCATGACTCGTTCGAACAACTTTGACTCAGTTTTTTTGTTTCTAAGTTTGTTTTGAAGAGGATTTGATCCAAAACGATGAATTATCTCGTGATGCGTATTTCGGAGATGACCTAATGGAAAACCTATAAATAGAGAGTGTATGTTAAAGGCCTCTGTACTGTGAGAAAGAGTTAGAGAGAGAAAATTGAGAAATCTAGGGTTTAGCTCTGGAGAGGTTTCTTGGGGTTTCTTTATAGGGTTTCTTGCTGGGGATTATCTGTAAGGGTAGAGGTGAGGTTTGAGTGATCTCTGTAACTTCTTGTGACCCTTAGTGTGATAATATATTTGTCGTGCTTGTCGGGGGTGGTTTTGATCCTGTTTAGGGTTTCCACCTAATTAAACCTTGTGTATGTGTTTTATTGCATTTGTTTAAATTCTCTTTGATTAGAGTTAGTTCTTCGAGTTCTTGTTAATCGTATTGTGCTTCCGTGTTGCGATTTACCCCATCGGTTTCCCAACACCTACGCCACAACACAGGCCACAAACTGACTTTTCTTTACTTAGTGAGAGAGATACAGTCGAACTCAGGATGCACGGTATACCCATTAACCTCAGCCCCAGATCCACCTCGCAATAAGGATTATAACCAGATCTAATGAGAGGAAGATCAGACGGCCAAAAATGTCTCACTAAATATACCCCTAGGGCGCACGGTGCACCCCAAGCCGTTTTATATAAAAAAAAAAAAAAAAAAAAAGAAGAAGAAGAAGAGAGATATACTAAAAAATATACGTCATAATAAGTTAATACGAAAAGATTAAACTAAACACTTCATTTCTGAAAGAAGAAAAACATGTAGAAAATATCTAGCACAATGCATTCTTCTTTGGAAAAATAATTTTGCAACCAACAAACTTACTATAGAGGCGAGGAAATACTTTACAAAAAGAAAAAAAGAGGGGTGGCGGCCGACCGGGCCGCCGGTGGGTATAAAATAAAAAGGCCGTCCTCAAAGACAATTTTATTAGTCGTCTCAACACATATATTAGTAGTCTCTTGTGTCGTGCATCATTTTTTGAAAAATATCTTAATATATATTAGTTTTCATCCCATCATCCTATGACATTCATAAGCATGTAAATTTGAAAAAGATGTCCAACACCCCAACTACCATTGGAGATTGATAACATGATTTTTTGTCATTGGAAATGCTCAATACAAGTTTAAGATATGTGACATTAAGAAAGGTAAGAGTTTTTTTCTTCTTCTATTTAATAAAAATTTCAATTATAGAGTTTACACATGTAATAACTCCAAAACTAAACAGCAATTATCAATTTAAATACTCAAAGATGCATACTTTCCAAAATCGGACTCAGAGAACAATAAATTCCAAAATCGATACTGGAGATTTGAAAAGACATTTGTACCCCTACTAAAGTTCGATATTTATAGCAATTAACAAGCCTCAAGACTTTTACTTTGCAGGATAGTGGTCCTGGAATGGCCTAATTCAGTAGCTCGAAATGGCTCAAAATTAGCTCTTACACCAAATGTACCTGTGACAAAAACTAATATAAAACAAGAAATGGCACGGGTGATTTAGCGTGAAAAACTTTTGAATAGATAAAAAACCACGACCTCGAGTTGAGGATTTTAGTAATAGTAACTTTTATTACTTAAGGATGATATCTTATTATAAGTGATCTCTCGAACTAGAAATACTTGATTTTGTAAATAAGAAGTTTTGTGATATTCAGAATCTAGAAATTCTTGTGTTAGAGTCTAGAAAATCTAGTTTTTCTTGGTCCCTGTCTCTTCTAAAGCTTTTTCTTTATATAAACCTTACCCGTAACTCGTTATCGTACTGAAGCACGTCCTCAAAATAATGAGGTAAGTGGTGGTTGACTGTGTAACTATTTAGTTCATGGGAGACATGTCTCTTTGAATTGTTCATATTCTTCTGTTGTGCTCGATCCACGCTCTTTATCAGTTCGTGGTCAAGGTGGCAATGTTGACTGCTCATGTCACGTGTAAAATGCGTGAGCCTGATATTGAGATAGTTCAAATTCAGGTTAGGTCGAGGGATAGGTCCCTACAATCTTCCCCTCACAACTGAAGGCACGAGTGGCTTTGGTTGAGAAGGAACATGTAGATTGTGGTATTGAAAGTTAAAAATATATGATGTATTAATACGGTTTTACCTGTTGGGTATTCAGTATTTTTTTTATGGAGGGATGTATATGACATTTATGATGATGGAAAGGATTGATGTATTTGACGCTTGGGGTTCCAAGACTGGCTTTGCGTTGAATGATTACTGCGTTGGAAACGTACCTGTGCATTAAATATGAGATTGATATAAATAGGGCCTGTACTGGAGCATCTGGTAAAGTATTCTATTGTGGTAATATTCTCTGAGTAATAATGGTGAAGACCCGACAAATAGTTCTTGAAGAGAGAGTGTCTGTGGAAATGCAGAGGTTAAAGTTGAAATATTTTGGGGATTAATCGTTGGAGATGCCCACCCCAATCTCGTGCCACTGACGTATTATGGTATGTCAGAATATGAAGCGGTTGAAGCTGACATTGACTTTTACTGTATGTGGAGATTTTATTACGTTGTCTTGACAAACGAGTAGCGTTGGAGATGTCTCCGCATCCTTGCGGAGGACAAGGTTGAGGAGACAAATGTGGAGGCCAGCGTACATGCAAGGCATTACTGCCGGTATCCTAGAAAGGACTGGGTTCTAAGATAGGACTTCTTTTCGTCTCCATCAACTCTCAGTTGGTGGGGATTACGGAGGAGGAGACGATGGTGGTGGAGGAGGAAGACGAATATTTAAAGTCTTTCTGGTGGACTTTCATCTTCTCTTGTCGTGAAGAAAGTTCTGTCATTGAGGGTTGGTTTAAGCACTAACACTTTTGCTTCCTCAGTTTCTTGTAGAAGTAAATGCTGTGAAGGAAGAAGGTCTCTCAGTGATTTCCAGTTCCAATATTGCTTCAGAAGATTCTCGGAGTGAAACATCGCTGAAAACTGATATGATTTTGAGAATAAACTGTAACAGAATCTGAAATACTTGTTATCTGTAAAGTATCTGTAACTGATATTCGAGCTAGTGAAAAAGTTGTTATTCAAACTTTGTGTTGATAGATAGAATTATCTCTTTTGGCGTAATTCGAGCTTGAAGAAGTATAGATATGTATGTTAGAGGATGATAATGTAAAATGAAATCGAACTAAAAAATAAAGTTTTATTCAGTCGAACTGTGAAAAATGTATGTTAATACTCGTGAAAAATGTGTCTACGAAATAGTAGATGTGTGAAAATATGTATCAAACTGAATAAATTATAGACCTATGGGGGAGAATTTTTTTTTCTAATATAGAATAAACAGGAATTAAATATTTGAGCTTAGGGATATCTCATTTGAAATGTTTGATAGGGGGATAGATTGTGATGAGTAGGTCGAAATGAGGCAGAACGAATTCAAAGAGATCGATTTGGACAGATAAGTTCAAATAACTTTCAATCACGATCTTAGGGTTTCCAGTTAAAGAAAAACATAATATATATATATATATATATATACAGAATATGATGGATTTGAAGTGATCTTGAAGAATTTTATAAATATGATGGGCATGTGATTGAAAGAGGAGGAAGAAAGAGAATATGGTGAGGACTCGCTCTGAAAAAGTTCATTATGTTACCGAGGGACGGTTGGCGATAAAAATTGCAGAAGTGCGGGAAAGGATTTTTGGGTTGTTAGGTTATGATTCGAACTTGCCTGAATCTGAATGGCAGTTCGAAGGCCTGGATGTGAGGGAGAGGGAACTTGAGATCGGACGCCATTTTTACTTGGAGATATTCCGTGAAGTGATTATGGAGTCAACAACTCGAAAAGAGGTCATGAGGTAAATTGTTGAGGAAGAGATTGAGGAGGAAGATGTAAGGATTGTTGGGGGCGAACTGATTAGATTTGGCTCTGCACGACATCCGGGATGTTTTATGTGTATTATATCTGAGAGAGTAAATTGGAGGAGGTCGAATAACTGTAATTGAAATGTAGGTAGAATATTATTCTTTGAATCTGTCCTATTTTGTTACAAATACTGTTTGAAACTGTTGTGAATAAGATATTTAAATTTGAAATGTAATAGCTTTGGAAATGACGTCAACAATTCTATAAGTAGAAGAAGTAGGAATAGAAAAAGTAGGTGAGCTTTGATTTTTGTCTCTTGTAGGGAAAGTTCAATTGCGTATAGGTTTTGAGTCATCATGAGTGTGGGGAGGTCAAAGAGAGATTTATGTATGAGAGATGAGAATATATTATAATATAGAGTTGGAGGTAAAGATGGGAATGCATTTTCACCGAAAAGGTGCAAAATGTCTGACATTAATTGTGGAAGGAACGCCTCAGTTCCATAATCGAGGGCGGCTCGTTCGAGGCTTAATAACTGCTAGCGTTAGAGAGAGAAACTGTAAATAATACTTCATCTTCTTTATTCAAACATTTTTTAACTTAAAAAAAACAGAAGAGTAGTAGGAGAGAAGAGAAGAGAAATTGTAGAGATTCGCGTGAGAGATTTAACGAGAGTGATTATCCCTCAAGGAGAGAAAGAGGTACGGAGGTAGGGTCACGACGGTGGTTGTATAGCAGCGTTATGAAGGAAGGATTTGGCACTGCTTCAAATTCTCATTCAGACGTTGAAGGTTAGTAATTGGTTTATGATTGTGAATGTATGTTTTTTTAAAAGATTTTATGGTTTTTCAATTTTTGAAAGATTGCTATATATAGTAATTTACAATTTTTTTTTTGATTTATGCGAAAAAAATAGATATGTATATGATGCACGTATATGTATGATGAATGGATGGTAGATGTGTGTATGGATGTGTATAGATAAAAAGTAATTATAAGTTGACAGAATACCTGAACCTTTTTGTAGGCTGGGTGTGAGGAATATCTATGTAGAATTAAGCCTCATCCTTAGACCTATCATTAAGTTGGAGACTTCCCCTGATATGGAGGTGTTGACCTCTGGTCGTACGGCTAAGTCTGTGAACGCATGATCTATAAATATAAAGTCTGATTGGGAGGATGAAGTAGTACTTAATCCATTTCCAAACTTCCCTGGTAAATTGATATCGTACCCTCCGAACTCTGATGTATTTAGAGAACTCTATAAATCCAAAGCTCTTGTAGGTGGAAAATGGAGCAAATTTGTAGAACATGCCGGTAGGCTGTTTGGAGGATATACTGTAGCAACTAGGGAAGAATACTTCTTTTTGATGCCTGATTTAGAGAAGAAGAAATCGGATAGGGGAGTGGATGAATTGATCTCCTTGGAGTATTTTGATGGGAATGTCCAAGGCAACCTAGACGAGGGTTTTCTGTGTTATTTGTCTCAGTTGGAGTATGGATTGATGTTGCCCCTCAGCAATCTTGTTAAAGGTATAATGAATACCATACTGGCTTATCCTGCCCAACTAAATGGGAATATGTGGGAGGTGATCAATGTTTGTGAGACGTTAAATAGATTTTGGGAGGATAATGAGGTAGAGAGGAGAATAACTCCTGAGGTCATTTTGCAGTATTACGCTTTGAAACATTATGTTGCCACTAAAGGCACGTATTTCTGTCCAAGCTCATCTTGACCACTCTTCTTTGATCTAAACTCAGCAGGTCAAGTTTTGAATGATAATATGATTTGGGTAAAAGATGATTTCCTTCAGAGAGAGGACGAAGAGCCGGTGAAACTTTTGTATAGAACTATGAAGAAAAGTAAGAAATAGTGTATATTATCGAACTATTACAATTGAAGGTTGTTCTGATGTTTGACAATGTGTTGTACTTGTGTTACAGGTCGTCGGTCGTAGGTGAAAAGGAAGGAGTCACTGTTAGATATTGTTGCTCGAGAAGGGGTTGAGCCCGAGATGGTGTTGAAAAAGCTTGGCATCAGCAAAAATAAAAGATCTGAGAAAGTACAAAAATCTGAGGCCAAGATACTGATGACGGGATTTGGAGCCAACAATAAGTGAGGGGTGGATGGGGAGAAGCGTCAAGTTTTGCCGAGGGCTTCTGACGTGGATTTTAAGGATGTTCTAGAAGTGACTACTTCGAGCAAGCTCACTCTAAAGTTTCCAAAGAAGAAGATTGCGAAGGGTGGCTCGGCCTCTGGAACCACTGCGAGTGGGGAGGTCGAAAAGACCACAAAAAGAGGAGGGTAGATCCTCCTACTAAAGTGATAGAGGTTTCAAGTCGTAGAGAGCCGACCTGCTGAGGAAGATGAGCTATGAGCTGTGGAAGACAGGGTGAGGTTAGCAGCTCACAAGGGTACTGAGGAACTGAGTGCCTCTGCACAATTAGAGTTGGGCAAACTAGTAAGTTATGATGACTTGTTTATTTCTGAAAATTATATTTGGATTTGAGCTGAAAAATGTGTTTGATTTACTACAGGCTGCTAGTTTGTTGAAGGGGATCTGCCTTGGGATTTGCCTCGACATCGAGGAGGGAAAACTGAGCTCGAGAATGGGAAAGTCGAGCTTGAGAAGAGAGCTGCTTGACTTAAATCTGACTTGGCCCTGGAGGGGAAGCGGTTGGTTGCTGTGAAGGTTGCGCAGGAGGTGTTAATAAACGAGCTGACAAAAGAGACGTAAAGGAATATGGATGACGTTACACTTCAACGTGACAAACTCGGGCGCCAATTCTTCAAGGTAAGGTACACAAAAGGTGATGTTAAAGCCATTATGGATGGTACCTATGTCGAAGAGGACGAGGTGGAAGAGGAAGTCCCTGGCAACAGTGTGGTAGTATGGTTGGATTTGGTCTCTCCCAAGAGTAATCTAAAGAATTAGGGGAAGAATAATGAGAAGGTAGAGTGTAGTTGTTGTAGTTTGGTTGTCTGTTTTTGGAAAACTGTAATTGTATGAAGTATCGTTTTGTAGGAAATTTTTTGGATAGGCTAAGAGATGTTTGTAAACATTGCTTGTAGGAACTTAATGATATCTGCCTCAGAATTGAGGAGTTAGAGAATGAGCTTGTTAAGGAGAAAAATGTCTCAGCATCCCTGCTGACTTCGTAAGTGGAACTACAGGTTAAAGAAGAGCAAGAAATATTTGACTTGTATGTTGTATTACTTTAGAGCTGCAAAGTAAAAATTAGGAAATAGATATAGATCATAAATGTGTTAGCAATTTAGGGACGATGGGAATTATGCGTGTCTAGAAAATGCCAAAGTGTTTAGAAAATCAGAATATAGAAATGTGTACCTTGAAATTGGATGTAGATGTTATTGTCATCGAACTGGGATCATACTTCGACCTTAAGTTTAAAAGCAGTTTCACAACAGTAGAATGTCAATTTTTTTTTAGAAATTTGTTACAATTTTGAAAATCTCCTGTATTATGATTGATTGTATTTGCGGAGTGTTGTTGAATCGATCTTGATATATATTGTATCTGTGATGTAGGTCGAATTGGAGACTGTTCACTCGAGCGAATAACATGCGCTCTAATGTAACCATGAGTTTGCGGTAGAGTTTGATCGGATGAGGAAGGCATTTGAAGATAGGGAGGAGCAACATGTCAAAGTGTAGATTCAGTTTGCCAAGGTAACAAAAATTATGAGTGACTTGACTCTGCAGATCGAGGTGAAAGATGCCAAAATATAAAAATTACAAAAAGAGCTCGCGGAGTTAAAGGGTGAGACCGCAAAGTTTAAAAACTATAATGATGCATTGATGGTGAAAAGTGAAGAGGCAGACATGGCTCGATAACGCATCTGGTCGTTAGAAGAGACAGATAAAGAATTACGGGGTTTTTATGGCCAGTCTGAAGGGCCAAATAATTAGAAAAATAAATGAGCAAGAGCAGACTCGAGTTGATCTGGTGAGTTTCAAAAGTGAACTTGAGCAATTGAAGAGTAAAATGACTAGGAAGGACAACGAGCTTGAAAAAGCTCGTACTGATCTGGTGCGCTTTGAAAGTGTAGTTGATGAATTGAGTGGGGCTTTGCCTGCTAAGGGCATGGATTTTTGTATGGTTCAACAGCGTTGTGACAAACTAAATAAGAAGGTAGCCAAGTTGAAGGCGGATTTGGTTATGGCCAATGCGCGTATAAAGAAGGTCGAGGCTAGAGAGTGGTCGAAGAGGAAGAGAGGTGATGTTGAGGTCTCCATAGTAAAAGGGGATGTTGTTGATCTGTCAGCTCAAATTAAAGAGTTGGAGGGGGATGTAGCTTGCATTCAGGCTCACGTACAAAGAGGAAATGAACGCTTGAGGAAGAGCCAAAATTAGTTGGATATTGCTCTTCATAGAGAGTATGAGTTAGAGGGGGTGATCAGGGGTAAGGATCAGTTGATAAGAAAAAAAGATGAATTGTTAAAGAAGTCTCATGTTGGAGAATGTGAAGGGAGTACCAGGGAGCTTGAGTAACTTTGTGCTCAGGTGGCAAATTTGAGGACGATGTAAAAGGCTAAGTAGGATAAAACAGTTGAGAAGATGGTGGAGCATCATGAGATCATGTCACACACGGAGAAGCATATGATGTGGCAAGACGATAGATACAAAGACTTACAAAAGCACTTTCAGAGATTGAGAGAACGTTTTTCCCAGGTAGTTATGCTCAAAGCAACGCGCTCATAGGGGCTAATGGCTATTATTGCCTATTTTGTGGAGGAAGTAAGAAGGTTAGAGTTTGAGAGGGATACCTTGAACGACTATATGAATGCCATAGAAATGGAGCTAGGTTCTCGACCTGATGAATTGGTAGAGCAAGGCAGGATTATTGTAGCTGCTCGAGCTTCAGATTTTATGGTTGAGCGTCTTCCAATTATTGGGGAAGGCGTAGCTGACCTCCCATCAGTAGAGAAGAACCTTTTGAAGCGGCTTGTAGAAGTAACCTGTAGAAGTAACTGTAGTTGTAGACATATTGAGATTTAAAAGCTAGTTTTACCTTTACTTTATCTTATGTATGATAAAGATCTTTGATTGAAAACAAGTATTACCTTGGTTTTAATTGCAGATAAATGTATAGATGGGTGATTAAAAGCTAGTATTACCTTTGCTTTAATCTGTTTAGATGGGTGATTAAAAACTACTATTACCTTTATTTTAATCTGTATATAGATGTCGATTAAAAGCTAGCACTACCTTTGGTTTAATATGCTAGATGGGCGATTGAAAGCTAGTATTACCTTTGTTTTAATTTGTTTAGATGAACGATTAAAAGATAGCATTACTTTTGCTTTAATCTATTTAGATGGGCGATTGAAAGTTAGTTTTACCTTTTTTATAATCTATGTAATGTAGTAGAATCTACGTAAGTAGAGAGTAATATGGAGAAAAACTTGGAAGTTTTCATTGAGTAGAATAGAATGTACATTGTATGGAGATTAAAATCTAACTTTTGGAATGGAAAGAACGAGAATTTTGAAATGGAGAAACCAGTGATTTAACGGTAATACCACTTTAGTTGCCTAGTGTTCCATGGATTTGGGATTCGAACTCCTCGCTCTGTCATGAGATAGTATGATCCCAGACCAGTTCGACCAATAATGAGGAATGGATCTTCCCAATTTTTTTCCAGTTTCCCAGCATACGCTTCCTTTCTGTGTTGTGAGATCTCTGAGGAGGAGATTGTCAATTTGGAATTCATAGCTTTGAACTCTTCTGTTGTACGAACTGGCTAGCATATGGTGATATCGACCTTGGTTAGCAATAGTGTGTTCCCTAGTTTTATCAATCCAGTTCATATTGTAGGCCAATTCGAGCTCATTTTCTTCATCTATAAGCTCGTGATCTCTGACGAGATGGTGGTATTCTGTTGAAATGACGGCTTCTGTGCCATAGGCTAGGATGAAGGTGGTATAGTCGGTTGATTGACGTAGAGTTGTATGGTACGCCCATAAGACGTGAGAAAGCTCCCGTATCAAATTTCCTATTTTCTGTGATTGAAGCCTTTTTTTGAGTTTATCCACTATAGTTTTGTTGGTAATTTCGGCTTGGCCATTGCCTTGAGGGTAGTAGGGATTGGATGGTGAGTGGATGATGTTTTATTTGTTGAGGAAGGCTACGACTTTTTTACTAGCGAACTGTGGCCCGTTATTGATCCGAATTAGGTAGAGGCATCCAAATCGTGTAATAACGTGTTCCTAGATAAAAACGATGACCTCTTCTTCTTTAGTTCGATAGAGAGGAACTGTTTCTACCCATTTTGTAAAATAATATGTTGTTATGTGTAGGAATTGTCGGTTACCTGGAGTATTGGGAAATTCTCTAACGAGATCGAGCGCCCACAACTTAAAAGGCCCGAATACCTTGCTTGCATGTAGTTTGGGGGCAGGGGCGCAGATCATGTGTCAATGTCGCTGACATGTGTCACATTTACGTGAATAATCTTCTGCTTGCTTGTGGATTCTTGGCTAAAATACTCCTTGTGTAATCGCTCTGTTAACGAGTGGTCGACCTGCGGCATGGGAGCCACAAGTTCCTTCATATAATCTCTGAGCATTCCATCTGCTTTCTTCTTTGAGAGGCACTTAAGATAAGCCCCTGTGATTGAGCGGCAATAAAGACGACCGTTCTAAACTGTGTAACACTTCAAGCTTTTGATCAACTATCGGCGCTCTTTTGGATCTGTTGGAAGGGGCCCGTCACATTTGTTTCTTCAGGCCAGGATTGGCAACAACGGGATTTCCTCAATCTTCGTCCTCCTTTTCATCGCCCCTAGTGTTGATTGTGCATATAGAATGAAGATCAATGCTGGGGTTGATATTACTTTGATCTGTAGATATCTGGCTTCTTTGCCTAAGACCCCGGCTAAATAAGCCAAGGAATCGGCGTATCAATTTTTACCGCGAGGGAGATAGTCGAGAGTTCCTTTTACAAATTTGCTCATCCTATAGGCAATGAGGGCTGCATACTCGATCATCTTACTATTCTTTCTATATTATTCTAAGTAATGGTAAACGATGAGTAGAGAATCTGTATAGACTGAGAACTCGGAGATGCCAAGCTCGAGTGTAAGGTCGAGTCCATGGATTAGAGCATCGTATTCTGTGACAATTCTGGAGGCTTCAAAATCTAAGCGGATCAATTTCTCGATTCTGTCGTTGGAAGAGGTAATCAGTACGATACCAATTCCTGACCCTGCGAGTTCTGCTGAACCATCTGTAAGAAGTCTCCTCCCTTCCCTTGTAATCCATTTAGTTCGCTCATCAAATGCTTTGGTGGGTGGATCTTCTGTAAGGTCGGGATCGTGCTCCTCCCAATCGGATCTTCCACTGGAAAATCTATAAGAAAATTGGCAACGGCCTGACTTTTTTCTAAATGCCATTGTTCGAACTTGATATCATGTTCTCCCAAACTGACTGACCATTGTTGCACTCTTCTTGATTTTTCTTTTTTTGGCAAAATTTCTCGAAGTGGGTACTTCATCATGAATTTGACTGAATGAGCTTGGAAGTAGTGCTTAAGTTTCTGTAAGCTATAAACAAGAGTGAGAAGGAGTCTCTTAATTTTAGAATACCTCATTTCCGCTGGAGTGAGGGTTTTGCTAATGAAATAGACTTTCTTTTCGATCTTCCCTTAGAGTCGAATGAGAACCGAGCTGATAAAAGTGTCTGTAACTACTAGGTAGATGATCAGTTCCTCATTATCTACCAGGGTGCTCATGATAGGAGCCTTCCCCAGATAAGTTTTGAGTTCCAGAAAAGCTGCCTCACATTCTGAAGTCTATTGGAATGTTTCGTTGGGCTAAACTTTTCCTCGTTTGGTACAACCTCTGAGTAGTAGGAATAGCCAATGACAACGATCTAAAGACTTAGAAATAAATTGGTTGATAGCGGCAATCTTGCCGGCAAGTTTGTGTACGTCCTTCATTGTTGTTGGAGATGGCATGTTAAGGAGAGTTTGAATTTGATTTGGATCGGCCTCAATCCCCTTCTTGCTGATGAGATGGCCAAGGAATCGGCCTGAATATACTCCAAATTAATACTTATTTAGATTGAGTCACATTTGGTAAGATCGTAGAATGTTGAATATTGTGGTTAGATCTGTGATGTGGTCTTTTGACTGTAAGCTCTTGCATAGGAGATCATCGATGTAGTCTTTAACAAATTTTTTAAGGTGTGCTTTGAACATAGTCGCTATTAACCATTGATAAGTTGTGTCTCTATTCTTTAGTTTGAAGGGCATGACTTTGTATCAGTAAAGTCCTCTTTCAGTATTAAAAGTGGTATTTTTCTGATCTTCCTCCAAGAGAGGTATCTGATTATATCTAGAAGCAGCGTCCATCATAGATAAGAGTTCATAACCTACCGTAGAATCAAGAATTTGATGGATGATTGGAAGAGGGAAACTATCCTTCAGAGTGTGTTTGTTTAAATCAGTGATATCTACACAAACTTGAACCTTTCCATTCTTCTTAGGAACTGCGACGATCTTGGAGATCCAATCCGGATACTTGGCTTCTTGAATGAACCCCACATTGATTAATTTATCGATTTTAATGTTGACTTCATCTTGAAGACGAGGTGAGAGTCGTTGCTATTTTTATTTGATCACCATGACGTTAATGTTGATGGCCAATCTATGACATGCCTTGGATGGATTGACCCCGGGCATCTCTTTGAAAGTTCACCCAAAAATGTCTCGATTCCTTTGTAAGAAATGAATGAGAGTATCCTTATCATGCTGGACCAGATTGGTACTGATAAATGTACCTCGGCTAGGTCCATCAATGTCTATGTATTCTGTAGGTTCTTCTGTTAAAGGCTGATCATCGATGTGACCGGCTTTATGTTATTCTTCTGTGGAAGGTTGATCATCGATGCGACTAACTTTCTATAATTGTTATGCAGTGTATCTATATGATGTATCTAGAACAACAAAGACTTTCCTTGATTTCTAAGATGCCATCATTATGTTTGAAGCGAAGTGCTTGATTATAGGTGGAAGCGATTGCTTTCATGTTGTATATCCAGTAGCGGCCCATAATCCTAAGATAATGAGATTTGGCGTTGATGATGTAGAATATGGCGTCGATTGTGGCTGGTCCAGCGGTGATAGGTAAGAATATCTTGCCTATTTATTCTTCTTTAGAACCATTTAATTCACCGATATCGGTGTCGCTTGGAATGACTTGATCGGCTAACCCCATCTGGTCGATGGTGCTCTGAAAGAGAATCTCAATACCGCTTCTAGTATCGATCATCATTGTATGCATGACAAAGTTCTTCATCTTAAGCATTATTACTAATGCATCATGATGTAGAAATTTTACATGGCTGATGTCGCAATCTTCGAAGGAAATCCCAAGCCAGCGATTGCTCGTCTCAGGAAGAAGTTTGGCTTCTTTATCTTGAGGTGTGAGATCGCAACATTAAGATAATCTCCTGCGCTTGAATCTATAAGAGTTGTTGATTTGATGAATCTCAATCATGTTATTGTGCTACATATGGTACATATTTCACCTCAGCCTGATCTTCGATCTGGACTACTTCGAGCTGCGTCTTGTAGCTTCCATTCTTGTATGATTCCAGATTGATAATATATTCATACATTCTCCCATCTTTGAAGATAAATTCTAGCAACCCCTGTAAAGTACAGTAGTTGCCAGTAACATGATTATTTACCTTATGATACATGTAGTACAGTTTGCCTTCGATTGGTTCCAGTGGTTGAGATTGATGGTAGAACTTTTCCTTTGAAAGAATTGGAAAAATTGTGGAGATTCAGACGTTTAACTTGGGGAGGACTGGCTTGGGTAATAAATTGTCTTTCCGAGGTTTGCCAGTGTTTGTCTTGAAACGCTTTTGATCACCCTGATCCTCATTCGGTTCATCGTTTCGTTATGTAGTTGGACCTTTAAAGATTAGGACGGATTTAGTATATTTATGCCTTTCAGACATCATCCTTTCCTGGTCGACATACCCATTGACTTTGGTGATCATATCCTCCAAGGTCACGGGTTTGTTTAAGAAGAGGTACTTCTTGGCTTTGGAGTCGAGCTGGAGTGCGTTGGTAAAAGAAGTAACAATTATTTTATAATCGAGATTATCTACTTTTCACGCGAGCTCCAAATACTTCTTTACAAAGGCCTCAAGCTTCTGCCTTTGTGATTGTTTAATTATGATAAGAGAATATAAATTCTCCTCTTTGATTTTGTTGTGAGCATACGCCTTGATGAATTGTTTATGTAGCTAATCGAATGTGAGGATAAAATCTCCTGGTAGAGAGTGAAACCATCAGAGTAGTTTTCACTGTAGACTTGTTACGAACAGATGACATAGAATATGGTTGAGATTGGAGTTTAACCCCAATGAATCACAGTACCGTTGAATGTGCACTCCTTTGGATCAATGCCCTTGTACTTACATATTTTTGGAGTATGGAAACCTTTTGGTTCTTCCATATCGAATAAATCTTTGTCAATCAAACTACCTTGCAACTTGGTAAGATCGTCTTTATTACCGAGAACTTGTACTTCAATAAACTTTGATTCATTAATTCATATGCTCTTGTGTGACGTACTGACGTATGGCCTGTGTGACTTGGCGAGGTGGTTAAGGATTATGAGTGTCAGTGCCCTCACTCAAGTGATCACATGCTGGAATCCTACGTGGAGGCCGCTGCTCTTTTTCTTGACACTTGGAAGGTCGGAGACCTTTGCTGATATCGGACTGAACTTTGCCGCCCAAATAAATAGAAGGTTGAAGCTCGTGCTGAGCATTTTGGGAAATAGCTTTGCTGGTGGCTCCTCGAGGTCCTAACCTTTATGGTACAAAAATTTGGGAGTGCTACAGAACTTAATCACGATCTCTGGTTTGGGAAGCCTATTGAGTATCCTACAAAGCTTGTACTACAGTCTACATGGTTGTCATCTGTTCTTCATGTCGTTTGAATGCTGTCAAACGAGCTTGCCGCTCAGTTTCAAGCTATTTGTCGCAGAGCTCTCGATCAAAAGTTAACTGACGCTTGAGCTCATTACATTTCTTTGTTTCAGCGTGGAGATTCGCCCATAGTTCTGTAATCTGTTCTAGCTCAACTAAATGATCGAGCTGGATTCCTTTTGCTGGTCGCTTGGAAGTGACCATGATTGGAGATGTAGAGTAGAGTAAATGTATGCCTTAGGATATCATGGAAATGCCTTCTTTCCCACAGACGGTGTTAAATGTAATGGTCTAATTCTATAGCTCGAAATGGCTTAAAATTAGCTCTTACACCAAATATACCTGTGACAAAAACTAATGTAAAGCAAGAAATGACACGGGTAATTTAGCGTAGAAAAATTTTGAATAGGTAAAAAACCACGACCTAGAGTTGAAGATTTTAGTAACAGTAACTTCTATTGCTTGAGGTTGATGTCTTATTACAAGTGATCTCTCGAACTAGAAATACTTGATCTTGTAAATAAGAAGTTTTGTGGTATTCGGAATCTAGAAATTCTTGTGTTAGAGTCTAGAAAATTTGGTTTTTCTTGGTCCCTGTCTCTTCTGGAACTTTTTCTTTATATAGACCTTACCCGCAGGTCGTTATCGTGCTGAAGTACATTCTCCGAATAATGAGGTTAGTGGTAGTTGACTATGTAACTGTTTAGTTCGCGGAAGGCATGTATCTTTGAATTGTTCATATTATTCTGTTGTGCTCGATCCACGCTCTTTATCATTTCATGGTCTAGGTGGAAATGTTGACTACTCATGTCGCGTTTGAAATGCGTAAGTCTAATATTGAGATAGTTGAATTTAGGTTAGGTCGAGGGATAGGTCCCTACAGGTCCCAGCAAAAGTACAAATATCTTTTCATATAACATTTTAAGAGAGAGAGAGAGAGATATTTCTCAATTAAAGCTTTTAAGCGAGATATTTGCTTCGTAAGCGAGATATCCAATAATTTTAAACTTTTCTCATGAGGTTTGATATGATTTAAATCTAATATATTTCAATTTGGAAACTTAAGTGTCAATTTTGAGATGTGTTTTCGGTCTCTATCTCCTTTTCCTCTTATTTACTTGTTGGGCGCTGAGATATCCAATATTCTTTGAGTTTTTTCATAAGGCTCAATTTTGATACTTTGCTCTCAGTCTTTCTCTTATTTAGTCATACAAATGAAAATCAACGTACAAATGAAAAAAATCATTCTTATATACTTGTTGCAACTTTAATAACCACAATCAATATTTACTTGTTGGGTGCATTATTTAAAACCATGGAAAACAAGTGCTTGAACTAATGGTGGGGATTTGGGAATAATAAATTATGTACAAATAAATGTCATAATTGTAAACCATGGAAATCAAGTGCTTGAACTAGTTATTTGATGTGACAAAAAAAGGTTTATCCTCTCACATTCTTCCACATCTATCTCCCGTGAATATTTCATAAAATATTTTACACTGCATAAATAGTATAACTGTATCGAATGAGAAATGATATGTTTTTCCAAAATAGATGATAATTTTTCTAAGAACACATGACAATTTCTTTAAAACAAATAACAAGTGACAGTGTAGTAAAGTTTAATAACATATGACAAATCTAATTGTTTGAGGACAAAAAAGATCTTTCATCTTAATTTTAGTTAACCTCTCTATCTCTTATGACTATTTCATAAAATATTTTACATTAAAGAGTTATAATAATAGTATCGAATGAGAAATTACATGTATTACCAAAATAGATGATAATTTTTCCAAAAACACATGACATTTTCTTTCAAAAAAATAACAAATGACATTGTCATAAAGTTCAAGAACATATGACAAATCAAGCTGTTTGAGGATTTATCCTCTTAATTTTTATCAACCTCTCTATCTCTCGTGACTATTTCATAAAATACGTTACATAATAGAGCTATGATAATTGTATCGAATGACAAATGATATATTTTTCCGAAATAGATGATAATTTTTCCAAGAACACATGACAATTTCTTTAAAACAAATGACAAATGACAGTGTCGTAAAGTTCAATAACATATGACAAATCTAGTTGTTTGAGAACAAAAAAGATCTCTCCTCTTAATTTTTGTCAGCATCTTTATCTCTCGTGACTATTTCATAAAATACTTTATATTATAGAGCTATGATAACTGTATCGAATGACAAATGACATGTTTTACCAAAATAGATGATAATTTTTCCAAAAACACGACTATTTTTTTTTAAATAAATGACAAATAACAGTGTCGTAAAGTTGAATAATATATAAAAATTTTAGTTGTTTGAGGACACATAAGAAGATTGATCCTCTTAATTTTTGTCAACCTCTCTATTTTTTGTGACTATTTCATAAAATATTTTACATTATATAACTTTGATAGCTGTATTGAATGACAAATGAAGTATTTTTCCAAAACAGTTGATAATACTTTCAAGAACGCATGACAATTTCTTTTAAACAAATGACAAATGACAGTGTTGTAAAGTTTAATAACATATAGGAAATCTAGTTATTTGAGGACACAAAATAAGATATATCCTCTTAATTTCTGTCGACCTTTCTATCTCTCGTGACTATTTCATAAAATATTTTACATTACAGAACTATGATAACTATATTATTAGAACTGGAGGTTCCATCTTAAAACCAATTGACAATGAGAGGAGTAATCCAAGTATAATATATTTTGAGGTCTAAGGCTCTATGTGCCCGATGTGGGACTATATATCTCAACATGCTCCTTCACGTGTAGCGTAGTTTTTTGAGCTTAACACGTGGACAAATATATGGGTGACGCAGATTAGCACGTGGGCCGTTAGGCTCGATATATAGAAAAAAGACCCGCTCTGATACCATATTAGAATTGGAGGTTCCATCTCAATACCAATTGGCAATAAGAGTAGCCCCAGTATCTTATATTTTTAGGTTCAAGGGTCTATGTGCCTGATGTGGGACTATATATCTCAACATGTATCGAATGACAAATGATATGTTTTACCAAAGTTGATGATAATTTTTCCATAAACACACGGCAATTTCTTTAAAACAAATGACAAATGACAGTATCGTAAAGTTTAATAAAATATGACAAATCTAGTTGTTTGAGGTAATAAAAGAAGGTCTTTCCTCACACTTTCTTTCGCCTCTCTATCTCTCGTGGCAGATAAGATACTTTAATAAGAACAATTCAACAATCTCTAATTAAAGATAAATTTAAGGTTATAATAATCACTCTCAAGCCCAAAGCTAAGAGAGAAATGTTGGTGATCAATCACTAAAAATCTAAGTGAAACTAAACAAATAGGTTTTTTAAGGCCTATTTGGCAACTTATACAATACCAACCCAATTTTTTTGTATTTTTTTTCATTTGTTTAAAATCTTACCTACTTTTGTGATATTATTTATTACTAAAAGTCTTTGTCAATGATTAAATATAGGAATATAAAATATTAAAGTTACTTTTAAGAGGTAGGTAGTCAAAATTGGGAATAGCTGTGGGACCAGTATCGATTTGTTAATTTTAGTATCGATTTGGGAAGAGCCTTGTTAAAGTACTAGTTTTGAAAAGTTTACATCTTCGAGTATTTAAATTGGTAATTGCCGAAAACTAAATGACTTTATTACATTTTCAATGTATTAAATGCTATAATTAACAACCAATTATATTTTACCACATAGACCCCTTGTGGAGTATCCACTAAGGGTCCCCGTGCTGGATCGGCTCTCAAGAGAGAATAAATTATCCTTCTCTTGTGGAAAAAAATGCTCAATAGTGTAACCTAGGAGTCAATAGAATATCAATCCATGATTGTTGATGGTGTCACTATAAACTACTAAACTTTATCTTTCATCTTTCAGCCATACTTAGGGAAGACAGATTAATTAGTGTCTACGCCAATAGATATCAATTATGGAACAAACTTGCTTGATCTAAAATACATCTGTTGAACCAATAAGATCGTGTTAGAACATAAAAGTCATTTTGTAAGGGCCTATTCTCAAACTTGATCTCACATAAGTTTGGATGTGGACCTCTGTATAAACAACTCGAATTCATAGCCACACGAGGTCATCAAAAGAAGTTGTTACAAGTAAGAAGAGTCAGACCGTTACACAACCATTATGAAGACTCGTCAAAACTATGATTGTAATGTTTGTCATTAAGAGATAATGGTCATAAAACGGTCATAATATGATACCTATAAATAGGACAAGGGAATAACATATTAGAGACCGAGAATTCTATCTACAAAATCTATAAAAAACTATTCAGGGCGTTCATTGTAATAGCTAGTCACTCAATCAATAAGATTAGTCGTTCTAAAATTCTCAAGAGAGGTTGTGGTTTTTACCTATTCATAGGTTTCCACGCTAATTCTTGAATGATGGTAATTATTTGTTATTTCTAACGTTTTGATCATATTTGGTGTGAGATACTAAGTTTGAGGTATGAAATTAGGCTCTTACATCATTAAGATTTGGAAGGACATATCCCGAATAAGTTACGTGAGGCAATTAATTCTTGAGTTCCTTATTTTAGACCTTAATCTAACCTTTAATATATAATATTACATAAACGTCCCACCCGAATAAGTATAAAATCATGATCCCTAATGTATTACTAATTGCAAAACCAACTTCAGATTTTAGAGATAGTAAAAATGGAAAAACTTCATACTCTTTTCTCATTTCAAGAAAACACCACTCTTTTAGCCACCAACCTTGTAACACTCTTTATGATCCTCATTGTCATCTTTGTCATCAACCGTGGACGTCGAAATTGGAGCGATGTACCACCTGGGCCCAAAGGATGGCCAATATTCGATTACCTTTCATACGTTACTAATTGCCTTCTCGAAGATCTTTTCCATCTCACGAAAACTCATGGCCCGCTTTTCAGTCTATGTATGGGCTAAAAACCCATTATTGTTGTGTCATCCCCCGTGGTGGCACGCGGGTTCCTTAAGGACAATGATTTAATTTTTTCTAGCCGTATGATCACTGATGCTGCGCGGAACATCGCTTATGATGCAACCAGGGTCGGCCCTAGCTATAGGCTCAAGAGGTGAGCCGCCTAGGGCCTTCAATTTTTAACGTAAATTTGGGGCAAAAATTATAAGAATAAACACTAGTTTTTGCCATCTTTGCAAAATCAGACCCAGGGAACAGTAAATTGCAAAATCGATAATGGCAAGAGGAAAAACCATATTTGCCCCTACTAAAGTTCTAATATTACAGCAGACAACCACCTCTTTTTGGGCTCCACAAGTACAAATGTCACATCCGGCCTAATAAAAAATTGTAAAAAATTCTTTAACTAATTTAAAACTATTATAACAAGCCACTTGTATGAGGAAGGCTAACATTATCACCATCTCATAAACTGCTTGTCATTTGTTGTAGTACATTTTGTCCTACCTTTGAACATATTTATTATTTATAAGAAGGCAGACTCTTTCACCAATTCTGTTACTATTTCTCATCGTTTAAGGTTACGTATCACCTGCGGTTCAAAGGAGTTAGTCTGGTTTTTAGAGCCAAAAGCAATCCCGATTCATCGAACAGTTTCTTCTTCTTACTCAACCGCAAAAACCGCCTCGATTATTTGTCACAAACCGTCTGTGTGACTTCTGCCTAGTAAATGTTTGATTAAAGACTGGTACTCTATTCCTTGGGCATAGAGGAAATTAAAGTACTCTGCTCTACTCAACTCGTGAAACAAATGATAGCAAATCGTCTGAGCGGCTGCTGCAAACCAGAATATATCATTTATTAAGTTCAACTCTAGCATTCTTTTAGTCATCTATGTCATTTCTTAATAGCTTGTAGTCATTTATCTTATATAACTTTCCCATTTTTCCAGTCTTCTTTGTCATTTGTTTTATACATTTTTGTCATTTGTTTTAAAAATATCAACTGCTTGAATATTAAAATAGGTTTCTAGGCCGTGGGATCCGCAGGTATGATGGTGGGTTCCACTAGTTCGAATGTCACTTCATAATTAATAATAAAAAAAGTTCAAATCATTTAAAAATATTATTATCACGCCATGTGTCCAATTTTTATTGTTCCTCGATCTACACGTGCCCTTATAATTTTGGGACGTGTAAGGCACAACCTGTCACCATTACATGCATTTCTTGTCATTCGTTGAAACCAATTTGTCATGCGTTAAACCACCAGTTATATTGGTTAATGCAGATTTTGTCACCATCAATTTTATTATTTGGCATTTGTTTATTGTTCTCCAGGGTTAGGTAAAGAGTGCGATTCACACAAGTTCGTTTAGCTTTTGGCGCCAAAAACCATTCTTATTCTTCAAATACTCTCTTCCTGCATGACCACTGTAAAGCTGTAAAAATCATCCCATTTCTATAAATTGTGTGTATGATTGACGAACATAAAGACCGTCCTAGTCGCACAAACCATTATCTCAAAAATTATTGGCAAATCATCTGTGTGTTTGTGCAATTTCAATGTTATATAAGTGATAAATCATCTGTCACTACTGCCTACCAAGTGTTTGATCAAAGTCTATTTTTTCTTCTTCTTCCACAATGAAGTCTGATAAACAAGTAAATAAACAAGTTGATGTAGAAAACCAAACACAGGAGGGTAGAGCCAAGAAGGACACCTCCAATGCTAAAAATTCTACCTCTCAGTGTACAGGTTTGGGACTTCACAAAATATTTGTAGCTCTGCCTGAAGAGAAGAAAAGTGCTTTTCGTGCCACCTTCTTTGCACCCTTACTACTGATTGATCCAATAGCGACGATGTCGACGTTGGTTGTAGATATATTCGATCATCATCTCGGTGATATGAAGTTCCAATTTGGGGAGACGATAATTCAGATGAAGCCCATTCATGTTCGCCTGATTTTGGGGCTACGTGTCTCGCCTATTGCAAAGGAGTTCTTATTTGTTAATCCTGAGTATATGGCAAATTTAAGAAGGAGGTGATTCCCTAAGAAGAAGAATACATATGGGTTGAAGGAAATTGATGATGCTTTAAAACATGCAAAATTAGAAAGACATCAGGGTAAGCCTCTAATTTGTCATTTGTATTGTATTCTTTATTATAGTCCTTCATTGTATTTCTCACCCCTCCAATATTTGTATTGCATTTGCCATTTTTGGCTCAATATATTGTAAGGTTCTTATCATTACATTATGTTATTTCGTTTTGCAGAAGATGTTCTTCGATTAAATTTGTTAAAAATTATACTATCCTTTCTCCTTCCGAACAAGAGGAAAAACGTTTGGGTGAAGTATGTTAATCTGGTAGATGATCTACAGCGGTTTAATAGATTCCCCTGGGGTGAACAAGTCTATAATTTCTTGTGGAGGCCAATAGTGGAGTTTGCCAAATATCGATCGGCCGCTGATAAAAAATTAGATAAAACTTTATCACTCCACGGATGTACCTGGGTGTTGATGATATAGCCTTTCCTTTCTATTCCCAGCCTAAAGTTTCCTAGAATTGAGGAATCCATACATTTGTTTCCTAAGCTACAGGGATGGAGGATGATATCCTTTAAGCGTCGCCAAATTGTGACGTTTAATTTTTTTTTTGCTAACCCCGATTTGTTGGTAATAGCTATGAAACCCTCTGAGACTGACATGCAGCAAGACCTTGTGTAAGAGGCCATGATAATCTACCATTCTTTGTATGATCTTGATTCATTTTATTGCTTATTTGTCATTTAATTCAGGTTTCCTATAATTTTATTTGTTAGTTTTGTCATTTTATATTCCCTTCTTGACATTTGCTTGATTTGTTTGTCATTTGTTGTATGCCTATTATCATTGTTAGAGTATTTCCTGTCATTTCTATGTTTCCCTTTATTATTCTCATCTGTTTGAATATTTCAGAGATATCAAATTGAACCACCTGCAATCGGTGCACCTACAGTTGGTGCATCTGCAGTCGTTGCACCTACAATAGGTAGCAGTTCTTCTGCCACTGAGATCAGAGCTGTAGTAGTTAGGGTATGCTCCCGGTTAGAGGAGTATGGCAAAATGTTGCATAACCATGGTAAAATGTTAGAACGAATTTTGATGTCTACTGTGGGAGACAGTACTTTACCACTTGGAGATACTCCACTCCTTGGGCAATACGAGTTCTCTACTCCTGAAAAAACTGCAAAATGCAAGCGAGATGGAGGTAATGAGAAAGAGGATGGGAAAAGGAAGAAGGCAGAGCCGAGAATAATGAAAGGTAAGGGAGAATGGCAAAAGAAGGCAAAAGAAGCTGATATGCCTAACAAGAAGAAAAAGGTTGAAGTCCCGAAGAAAGAAGCTTTTACTGATGAACAATTTGATCTTGTCCCACTGATCCCATTGAAATGCTTAATCTCCAAGATCCCCAAGAAGTGCTTGGCTAATAGAGTGCCAAGGAAGAGACAGGTGCAATTCTCAGAACTTTAGAATATTTAATCAACTGCCAAAAATTTACTTCAGCAAGTTGCGCCTGGAGAGATATTGGAGGTGGAAAATGCTTTAATGGTAGATGATGATGTTGAAGTTGGGAGGGAAGAAAATTTCAATGCGATATCATCAGAATATGGTGTTTATCCTCTAAAGGTATCATCCGTTTACTATTGCTTATCATTTATATGATTTTATTTGACATTTGTGTATTACATATTAGTATTTACTTAATGCAATTTTCCATTTCCTCAGATGTCTGTCATTTGTTCAGAATATTTTGGCATTTGTGAAGTTGTCTTTTTCATTTTCTATTCCAGAACTTTCACTTCTTTTGATGTCTTTGTTCATTTTATTTGTTGTATGTGAAGTGGAAGAAGGGTGAAGAAAAAAATAATGATGATAAGAAAGATGTCGAGGAGAAAGTTAAATCTGAAGAAGAGGAAGTTTAAGAGGTATTTATTTATCTAAAATTTGTTTTGAGCTATCTACCATATTTGTTGCTACCCTGTTATTTGTTCATTTAATTTTACCATTCGTAGTATGTTTATCCTATTTTACAGATGGAAAAATCGAAGAATGGTGATGAGAAAGTTGATGATGTTGCTGATAAAGAGTATTCAGAACAACCAACTGTAGTTGTGTATTATACTGAAAAAAAAATGTTTAACCTGACAATGAGGTATTTGCTGAACAAGAGAACTCTAAACCTTTAGTTACCGGACTACAACTAATATTTGTTTGTATTGAGCTATCCATAATAATATTAACATCACCTATCCATACCATTTTTTTTAATTTGTTTCTTCTTTAACCTTTGTTGTACAGACTATGGTGGTTGCAGAGGTAGCAAGAACTGATATAGTATTCTTCAACGAGGTAGAAGTTGTTGGTAAAACTTATCCGGTAACTTATCATTTACTTCTTTTGCTTTACCATATCTTGTATCACTCTAATCATTTGTAGTATGTTTATTTACAGACTAGTGCTGACCAAATAACTGCTGTATCTATCGAGGAACAGACTCTGGAGGTTGAAAAAATTGAAGATGATGCTAGTCAGGTAACTTATCATTTGCTTACTGATAACTTCTCATTTTCTTTTGTTTATTTTCCCATATCCTGTATGACTCTTATCATTTGTAGTTTGTTTATTTATAGACTAAAGAGAGTAAAGAGGAGGAGGAACATAATAAAGAGGAGGTATTTGAAGGTAAGGATAATGATGATAAAAATTCGTAGAATAAACCAGACCTTGAGCAAGTAATAAAACAAATGGCTGTTGACCAGACCAATGTATGAAGTACTTTTAAACTAAACAACTGGTTTATTACTCATTCTCATGTAATAAGCACATTTATATTTCACTTTCTTATTTCGACAACTCTGTTCCATCTTGTTTTAATGGAGTCAGAAGAGGCATGCAATAAATGAGGAAGAAATTAATGTAAGTGCCTTCAATATGGCTTATCGAATAAAAAAATTGCATGCTCACCTTGACGCGCTTCTTCTGGGAGTGTTATTAGAATATTTTATTCAAAGACCCAATTCCCAGGATGAGAAAAACCAGGTGGACCAAGTCTGGTCACTGAGGAAAGATGATTTATCTCCTAAAGCTAAGAAGGATAGCAGGAGTATCTATATGATGGTAGGTGAAGAAACTGTTTACCTTAACACTCTCTACACCTTATATCCAAATCAATGGTTAGACAATGATGTATTTATATCATTTATTTCATTTCCTCTGCCATTTGTACAGGAGTCTCTACCATTTGTTTTCAAATTGTCCATCCGTTATTCGATTGCACTTTATCATTAGTTTTGCCTTTATTGTCATTTGTAATATTGAACGTTATCATTTTTGTTATCTAATTTATTATTTTCTTTTCCTGTTCAGGTCATTGATGTATACATTAAATCCCTGATTCAATATTTTGACACACAACATCGTGCCCGCCCAAAAAATGAAAGGATTATGTTGGCGGATATCTTTGCATGTCAATATATTGGCAAGGCTTTCAATGTCTAGACTCGTAATATATCCTCTCCTGAAGGAGTAGAACTGAAGAGGAAATCAATTTAGGAATAAATTATACCTATGCAATGAGATAGTACATTTTCTAATTGCATCTATCGAGGAGATTTAAAAGTGGTCAATTCAAAATTAATACTGATTCCCTGGAATATCAATGAAAGCCACTGGGTCCTTTGTACTGTGTCCTGTAAGGCAAGAAAAATATGCATCTATGATTTAATGGTAGATTCAAAAATTGCAAATGTACGGAAAAAAAAGAAGTTATCTCCTGGACACCAGCTTATTGAAGATCAAATATCAGCGATCCTCCCAAAAATGTTGATATTGAGAGATTTTGCTCATCGTAGTAGGCCTCCTACTGGTTCAGAGGTAAAGAATTATGGTCTAAAATCCAAATGAACAACTCGTTTTAGGAAATGTCTAATATAACCAAATGGTAATGACTACGGGGTCTATATGCTAGTCTTTATAGACAATCTCCTAAGGGGAGTGAAATTTCTAGATCTGATAGACAGTAATAAATGCCGTTACGCAGTTGCTTATGATATATTGAGGCTGGGAGTTAGGCCGGAGGAGATTTAATTTTGAAACTTTAACATCCATTTTATTGTATGTATAATTTATGTAATTTTGTAAAGTTATAACAAGTAATATCATTCATTTATAAAATATTTCTCATTTGTTATATCTTATTTGTCATTCGTATGTTACATATTTGTTAGAGTGGATAGTCTATATAGTTGGATTATTATTGATTTTTCCTTTCTTATGTATGATTTGGCATTTGTAATAATAGATTTGTTATTTGTAAGCAATGATATATCATTTGTTATATATGATTAGGCATTTGTTATGAGAGATTTGTCATTGATTATCTATGAAATATCATTCGTTATATTTAATTTGGCATTAATAATGTGAGATTTGTCATTTGTTATCCATGATATATCATTCGTTATATAAGATTAAGCATTTGTTATGAGAGACTTGTCATTTGTTATCTATGATATATCATTCGTTATATATTATTTAACATTTATTATCAGGTATTTGTCATTTGTTATCTTAAAAATAATCATTCTTTATATATTATTTGTTTTAAAGATAGACCGTATTGGATATAAGTGAATAGTCAATTTGGTTCTTTAAACATTAATATCGTATCAGTATGATAGTAGACTTCATTTGAAGTTATAAAAATTATTTATCAAAAATTTGTCATTTATTACCTATTATTTATCATTTGTTAACCATTATTTGTCAGTTGTTAACAATCTATGGTCAATTTGGTCCTTTGATCATTAGTATCATGTCTATATGATAGTAGACTTCATTTGAAGTTAAAAAAATTAGCTATCAAAAATTTATCATTTGTTAACCATTATTTATCATTTGCTAGCAATCTATGGTCGATTTGGTTCTTTAAACATTTGTATCGTGTCTGTATGATAGTAGACTTTATTTGAAGTTATGAAAATTAGTTATCAAAAATTTGTCATTTGTTAGCCATTATTTGTCAGTTGTTAACCATTATTTGTTAGTTGTTTACAATCTATGGTCGATTTGGTTATTTAAACATTAGTGTCGTGTCTGTATGATAGTAAACTTCATTTGAAGTTAAAAAAATTAGTTATCAAAAATTTATCATTTGTTAGCCATTATTTATCATTTACTAGCAATCTATGGCCGATTTAGTTTTCTGAACATTTGTATCGTGTCTGTATGATAGTAGACTTCATTTGAAGTTATAAAAATTAGTTTCAAAAATTTGTCATTTGTTATAAAAAATTTGTTATTTGTTAGTCATTATTTGTCATTTGTTAACAATCTATGGTCAATTTGGTTATTTGAACATTAGTATCGTGTCTCTATGATAGTGGACTTCATTTGAAGTTAAAAAAATTAGTTATCAAAAATTTGTCATTTGTTAACCATTATTTGTCATTTGCTAGCAATCTATGGTCGATTTGGTTCTTTGAACATTTGTATCGTGTCTGTATGATAGTAGACTTTATTTGAAGTTATAAAAATTAGTTTCAAATATTTGTCATTTGTTATAAAAAATTTGTCATTTGTTAACCATTATTTGTTTGTTGTTAACAATCTATGGTCGATTTGGTTCTTTGAACATTAGTATCGTGTCTGTATGATAGTAAACTTCATTTGAAGTTAAAAAAATTAGTTATAAAAAATTTGTTATTTGTTAACCATTATTTGTCATTTACTAGCAATCTATGGTCGATTTGGGTTTTTGAACATTTGTATCGTGTTTGTATGATGGTATACTTCATTTGAAGTTATAAAAACTAGTTTCAAAAATTTGTCATTTGTTAGCCATTATTTGTCATTTGTTAACAAATGACAAATAATGGCTAACAAATGACAAATTTTTGATAACAAATGACAAAATTTTAAAACTAATTTTTATAACTTCAAATGAAGTCTACTATCATACAGACACAGTACAAATATTCAAATAACTAAATCGACCATAGATTGTTAACAAATGACAAATTATTGCTAGCAAATAACAAATAATGATTAACAAATGACAAATTATTGATAAATTTTTTTTAACTTCAAATGAAGTCCACTATCAAACAGAAACGATACACCTATTCAAAGAACCAAATCGACCATAGATTGTTAACAAATGACAAATTTTTTATAACAAATGACAAATTTTTAAAACTAATTTTTCTAACTTCAAATGAAGTCTACTATCATACAAACACGATACAAATGTTCAAATAGCCAAATCGACCATAGATTGTTAACAAATGACAAATTATTGCAAACAAATGATAAATTTTTGATAACTAATTTTTATAACATCAAATGAAGTCTACTATCATACTAATACGATACTAATGTTCAAAGAACCAAATCGACTATTCACTTATATCAAATGTTGTCCATCTTTAAAACAAATAATATATAACGAATGATTATTTTTAAGATAACAAATGACAAAAAATATATAATGAATGATATATCATAGATAAAAAATGACAAATCTCTCATAACAAATGCTTAATCTTATATAACGAATGATATATCATGGATAACAAATGACAAATCTCACATTACTAATGCCAAATCAAATATAACGAATGATATTTCATAGATAACAAATGATAAATATCTTATAACAAATGCCTAATCAAATATAACAAATGATATTTCATAGATAACAAATGAAAAATTATGGCAAATGTTGTCTACTATCATACAAATCATTGTCAACTAAAAATTATATCGAAACAAAACATAAATCAAAAGATTCAAAACTAAGTAAATTATATTCAACATTCAGCATTATCATTCATCAACATTCATCATCATAAAGCCCAAAAAATGTCTGTTTCTAGGCTTCTTCCTAAAAAAATTCCCTCCAAAAAGTGAGCCACTAAAAAACCCTAATATAATCTCCTCCTCTTCTTATAAGGAGGAGGTTCATCATCTTCATCTTCATCTTCATCATCCGCATCATCACCATCATTCGCATCATCATCATCATCTTCCTCATCATCATCACCGCCACCACCCTCCAACAACTCCCAGTCTTCTTCGACGTCGAAGTCCTCTTCGGGCATTCGCCCGAGGTGTAGTCGGCTGGTTGCTCCCCTTCATCACTATCACTATAGTCCGTTGTTGGGGAAGTTAATGGAAGGAAATTAGACATTGTTGAGAGTCTTGTGACTTGAGAGAGTGAGAGAGAAATTATGAAAGAAGATGAAGAGGTTGAAATGTTAAGACTTAGGGTTTCAATCTGACAAACGTCAATCGATGCGTCTCACCCTCTCTTCCCCTAGTAACTACTCTAGACACAGCAAAATCATTTATAACAAATGAAAAATCCTGTATAGAAAATGTCAAATCATAATTAGCAAATGACAACTTATAGACAACAAATCTCTTAAAACAAATGACAACAAATTTTTGATAACAAATGCCAAATAATATTTTACAAATGAAAATTCTATGATGACAAATGCCAAATCATAAATAAGAAATGAAAAATTAATTACAATCCAACTATACAGACTAGCCATTCTAATAAATATGTATTGTACGAATGACAAAGAAGGAATAACAAATGGGAAAGATTATATAAATTAATGATATTAATTGTGTATAACTTAGGGCACCTTCCTATAACTCATTGGGCACAAATAAGTAAGAAACTTTCATTAGCTCGAATATTGTACAATTTTAAATTTACATTACAGCAATTTACATCAATTTATGCACTCGGAGGTGGTGGCAGTGGTCGGTCTCCCCTACCACCACCACCGTCTCCTCCTCTGTAACCCCCACCTCCCCATCATCTCTTTCTATGATCCTACTCAGGGTATCGGCTAGACATCATTAGACGCATACCAGCTGCTTCATCTGCCGCTATAATAACATCCTCTACCAAAAGACGCAGGCCAATTCTCCTCCCCTGCTTCGACGTTACCATATAGTGAAAGCGCTGTATTTGATAATTATCGTCGTTCGCCTCTTCCACCTGTTCATACATCATCCCATGGAAGGTAGGGCGCACTGGAATGGGAGTAGGAAATTCAAGGGACTGGGTCCCAAAGTATCGAAGCCACAGCTCTTGAATTTTTGCAAGAACCCTAGCCTCGTACGCTTGACGTCTGGTGGTCACCATATTCTTCATGGTGTACTTGCCGAATAAGCCACATTAGTATTTAATGCTGAGTCAAATCCAAATGTCAGATTTAGTTCAACACAGTAGACAGTAGTATTTAATGATGACGAAACCCATTGGAAATGGTGAAGGAACATTGGAAAAGTATTTGTTATTTAACGAAATATATGTCATCCAACAACAAATAATTTGTCATTTGTTTTTTGGTCTTTGTCATTTACAATCCATAAATTGAATTATATTATTAAAATTCTGTCATTTGTTATATAATACTTAGCATTTGATCCTTAAAAACTTAACATTTTAATGACAGAAATTAACATCACTAAAGATAAGGCCTATTACACTTCACTCCAACATATTTATCTACTTGTTAAGATCTAGAAATTTTAACTTGGACAAAAAATCCTGTAACATCTCCGCTCTGACCTCCGAGATCCTTAGTTGAGTGTAAGTTTCAGATGTAATAGTATCAAGGTTCTGATTGCTCCCTTGGCCAGAATTTGTGATGTCTTCCGCCGTTAATGATTGTGGCCTTTTAGAATCATCAGGCGTAGAGAATTCTCGAAACCAAGTTTTGAACTGACAATGGTATTGTGGGCAATGGTAGAATCTCCTACCGGGCGGTTTAGAGACTCTGTAAATGTGACCACAATCACACCTTTTCACATCATCTACCCACGCTCATAAACCACACTCACCAATTTTGAGAGCGGATTGACAGTACCTGCTGTTAGGGTTGAGGCTTGTACATGAGAGACGAAGATCACAATTTTTACCCTACCAACAAATAAGGGAATGCATCGTTGGTAGGGAAGTATGTAATGCTTGAGAACTAGAAGAAAATGTACAGGTTATGTAGTATAAGGTTATGACAAGCTATTTATAAAGAAATAAAAATTAGTACATGACGATGATACCCTTGGTCACAACAAATGCCATATCTCCGTCTTTAAAGCCGACAGCTTCTTGCCTTTACAGAAGATTTGACAAGTTATTCTTAAAGTCAACTTTGATTACATTTTCAACAAGTTATCTAACCAAAACATCCACGTGGTTCCTGCCACTCTAAGCACTAAGTCCTAAACCCTGCCACGCATGATTTAAAGTCCTAATTCGCCCAAGTATAAAAAACAAAAAAAAACCCTAAACTAAAGCTCTAACCCTCAACTCCTTAAAACTTCTCAAGAAATATCGCACTCCCACTCCACTCAATTTTTCCGTGCCTCTTCCAGTAAGTACCCCTTAATATTGGTTTGAGACGGTAGGGATTGAGGAAGATCAGGTTAACAAACGTTTATTCACGTTGAATTAAAATTTCCTAATGGAGAAGGATATCACCGGTGAGAAGGCGCAGCTGCTGAAAAAACATTACAAAGAGTTCAAGGAGAAATTAGGAGAACTCGATAAAATGAATGAAGAACTGGATAAAATTATAAAATAGAAAAGAGAGCGTTCTGAAGGGTTCAAGTTTCATATCCGCTTCTTGGAAGATCAGCTCTGCGCCCTAAAGTTAGACCGAGATAAGTACAAGAAATATATGAGGAGTCGGCCTGTAATATTAGCTGTCTCGAGCAGAAGATCATGGCTATGGAACGTGATCAAAATTCCTCAAGTGAGGAGTTGTGAACATTTGGGTTGTTTCTAGCTTTTTTTTTGTTATTATTGTTCGGATGTTTCCCTTGTATGAACATTTCTTTTGTTTCATTTCAGTTTTTCACTAGGGAAGATCCATAAGATATAAATAATATAAGGGAACCAAACCAATGATAAAGACTCCTTTAACAATGGTAGATAAATGTTGAACTTAACAAAACTGGTGATAACATTTAAACAGAGAAATGATATATTATGGCTAAACAATGAGAGGTCTGAAAAGATATAATAATATATGACTTAACAACAAATGCGAAATTATCTTCAACATATGAAAAATTGATGTGACAAGTAATGATAATTGATTAGACAACTCAGTTTAAATACTCATATTACTTACGTGTAGAACAAGAAACGACGACGCCGAACCAAGTAATAATAACTTTTACCCTATTCTCTACTCTTCCCAATGCATTTAACTCCCCTTATAAAAGTTTTAAGTTCAAATAAACTATTCTCAACTCTTCAACTATTCAAACCGTAAACTGTAAACTTTTTTCAACTTCGAAAGAAAAATGTCGTTTTCCACTCGAGTTAGCCATGTCTCTTCGAACACTCCATACGATTAGTTTGAGTCGGCAGGGATGTAGGAAGATCAGCATGACCAACGTCTCAACAAACTGAATAGACTATGCCTAATGGAGAAGGATGTCTCCGGTGAGAAAGCACAAATGCTGAAAGAGCATTACGACGACTTCAGGGAGAAATTAGGAACGTTCGATCATATCCAGGATGAACTGTATCAAACTATAACAAAGAGAGATCAGCATTTTGAAGAGTTCAAGTTCCATATGCGCTTCTTAGAAGATCAGCTTTGCGTCGTAAAGTTAGACCGGGATGAGCACAAGAAACTGTGCGAAGAGTCGGCTTCTAAGATTAGTTGTCTCGAGCAGAAGATCCAGGCTTTGGAGTGCGATATGGAATGCGCGGAACGTGATCAGGAAGAGTTGTGAACATTTCTTTTTTTGGTATTTAGTTTGTTCATTTGTTGTGGTAACTACTACTTTGCCTTTGTATGAATGAAAATATGTTTTGTTTGGTGCTATTTCGTTTGCTTTTTGCTGTTAAGTAGTGGTTTCCATTTGGTATATGGCAAACAAAACAATCACAGTTCTGTAAGAAAATAATGATAATATAGGGGAGTCAAGTTTAATGATGAACTTAACAAAACTGAAGATAAAAATTCAACGGACAATAAAAAATTCTTTGAGAACAAATGACAGTTATGAATAAAATAATGATATCATGGAAACAAACAAATGAGAAAGTATTCATATACAAATGATACTTCAGAAGCAAACAATGAGATCATACAAACAAAATAATGATATATTCTATGTGTACAAATGACAGTTCGGTGCTAAATAATTATACAATGGAGGAAGACAAATAAAAATTTCTTTTTTAACAAATGACAGTTATATTTAGACAAATGATCAATTTTCTAGCGCTGACGAAAAAGATCATCCAAACAAATCATACATAGAGTACCCAAAATCATCAGTGCAAACAGATTGCAACATCTTCATCTGGGATGACAGGTGGCTCAATGCTTATCATAAAAGATGGTGCCATTGTTGGACGTGTATTGCCATCGGATGGGATTGGTAGAAGCTTACAAGAATGACGATTGTGTCCATTTGTTTGACACCTACTGCAAAATCTTAGTTTGGTAACAAGACCAGATATTTTTTCCCTTCTCTTTCTTTGCATGCGGGGACGGCCAGCTCGAACTATTGGAATAGGAGTACGAACACGTGGATCAGTTTTTAAAATTTTCCACTGCTCAATTCCTCTTATAGGAATCCATATAGGTTCATAAACAGCCTTGTATAACATTAGCAAGACCCAGAGCGCGTACTCCGTATTCACAAGGTATACCCATTGTTTCCCACCAACGACAAGAACAAGTACCATCTTCAATATTTATAGAATCGGTTCTGCCATAACTAGTCATCTGAAAATGGTGACGTGATGTACGAACCTTGCAGGTTAGTGAATCTGCAATTAACTTTCTGCTCTCACAGTGATCCGTAGCCCATGGCGTTAAGCGAGCTTGACTCTTCTTTGCTTCCTCCCTATACGTGTAGGACATTTCCGAATAGATTCTACGTAATTCTTCAATAAACACATGGATCGGGAGATCTTTTACTTTCAAAATAACGTTATTCCAACTCTCGACATGATTTGTGTAAGCGATTCCCTATCTGAAAAAATGACAAACCATAGAAGCAAAATACCAAATGAGCGTATACCGATGACAAATGAGATCATACAACTGTAAAAGGAATAATAAAGAAATAATGAGAAATAATGGCAAAAAAATGACAAATAAGAATGTAAATGGAGTTACAATGACTATTGTTCATATAACAAATGATTAGTTGAGCAATACAGAGTGACAACGTACGTACCTACTCTTTGGAATGTATAGATTAGACCATGTTTCCTTGGGAATACCTAGTATGTATTGGAGACCCACTGGATATGCATTCCGGATATCATTCATATGTTTATCAAAATCAATGTTGGTTAGGGCCTCTGCTGCCATCCTAAATACGATCCTCATGCTTTCGAGGGTAGTTTTAATGTTGTTAGATATGTGAAATGCACAAAACGTATGGATTGTAAATGAAAACACTTTGGGTACAATATTAATAATTCCAGGGTTCCTGTCAGAGATGACGACAAATCTAGTGTCATAACCGTGAAAATTAGACCCAAACATCTCCAGGAAGTATGACCAACTTTCGGTGGTCTCCGAGTCTGTTATCGAAAACGCAAGTGGAAAAATATGATTACTTGGGTCAATGGCAATGACTGTTAGTAGAGTCCTACGATATCTCCCTTTTAAAAAAGTTTTGTCAATCACAACAACTGGTCTCAATAGTTTATAAGTTTTTTTGGGGGGTCCAAAACACCAAAAACACCTTGTGAATCTCTTATCCTTATAACTCGTAGTTTGTATGTCAAATACAAAATCCCGGTCAACCAACCTCACTTCCGCAAAGTAGCTCGTAAGTAGTTGGTATGCGTACTGAAAACGGCCACGCGTCTGAAATAATTACGTAGATCAAATGAAATTGTAGAGCAGACAAATGACAGAGTATTTTACAAATTACTTGTATGGCAAGTACATATGAGAATAAATGATAAACAAGGTTGTACAAATGACTATTATGGGAGAACAAATGACATATAAAGTGATGATACCTCAGCGTGGGATTTTTCTTTCGCACGCCAGGCAAGATTGTATGTTACATCAATATTGTAATGAATTTGCATATCATCAATAATTCTGGAAGGTTTTTAGTTTGGGTCTTTTCACAGTTTTTGCTTGATTATAGAAGCAACCCATCTACTAGACACTGCCTTATACGCATTCCCACCTTCAGTTTCTACTCGGATGCAAGTATGCATCGAGCAATAAGTACTTACTCTAAACATGGTAGAACCGACCAATCTTGTCGCATAAATCCGCCAAGAGCATTTATGACCTTTGCAACGTACCACGATTTTATATTCGTTGCTCAGAACGTGTTCGAGATTGAACTTGTTCACAAATGCATAAGCTCTTATGTGATTCTTGAGTTCAATCCTATCTTGATATAGATCACCAATGCTAAACTCTTTACTGAAGTCATAGGGATCCTCCGTGTACGTAACAGATTTGAACCAAAAATCCAGGAGATCTTTTACCTGTTCGGACTGTGGCTCAAACTAAAACTCAGCTAAACAAATGAGAAATATTTAACTTAGCATGATAGAAATTGAATATGAAATGATAAAATAGAGCACACAAATAAAAAATTCTGCAAACTTACCTGAAGTTTTAGTTTGTCCAATGATAGGTTCGGGTTCAATTGAATGAGGAACATTAGTTAACATAGGTTCATTTGAAGGTGGAACATTAGTTAACACATGTTCATTTGAGAGATGAATACCTGATTGAGGAATAGAATGTTCATTTGAGAGGGGAACATTAGTAGGTATAGTTTGAAAAGGTTAATTTGATTGAGGAACATTAGTTAACACAGGTTCATTTGAGAGGTAAACATTTGATTGAGGAATACTAGGCTCATTTGAGGGAGGAACATCAGTACAAATAGTTTCGAAAGAATCATTTTCATCATCCTCAAAAGGTCCAAACCTGTGCGGATCAATCCCTCTGCCGTTTGTTTCAGGGTAACCCCTGTATTCAGGTTTAGGATCAGGAAATGAGTTATGCCGCAAAGATCCCCCCGCTTTGGTGGTGGACAAGCCTCTACCTGAACCAGTATCTTTGGTGGTAGACAACCCTTTACCCGAAGAACAGAAATCAAAAATAAAGTTCTGGGAGTTCTGGGAAGGTACCCTAAGGTTATTAACAATTCATATGTGAAAGGGTGTGCCGGGATTGGTTTTATGCATTTTGATAATTACAGTAAAGTCCTGGACTGATGAAATTACGCATGCACAACCATGGATGAAGTTGTACAGCTTACAGTCCTCACGATGGATTTTGCTTGCTTCTTCAAGGAGTGTAACAAAATCTTTGTATGACGAGTGCACTCGTAGTGAGGTAAGTTTTGTACTTCCTCCAACATAAGTAACGATTACGCCGATCTTTGGACGTACGATATCCCCACCAAAATGAACAATGGTATAAAGTTGAACTCCATTCATCCCTAAAACAAATGATATAAATAAACAATTCTGGCGATAAAGTACCAGAAAACAAATGAGAAAGATGATATAAAACTGAACTCCAGCAATCCCTCAAACAAATGATAGGAATTCTAAAATAAATGATATCAATGAACAATTTCGATGATATAGTAGCAGAAGACAGATGATTAAAAAGTTGAAGAAAAATGATTATGTACGAATTGTATCATCTTGCATAACTTCTTTTCTTAAGAAAAATATGACAAATTGTGATGCGGGTACACAGTTAGAGATGGTGGATACAGAGTTAGAAATGATATTTACTGAAACAATTTTAATGATTGGAGAGAAGGATAACAACAGTCTTTGGCAACGAGAATAACATATGATTACAGCAATCTTTTCTTCCCAATGACCTTTGTGTGAGGACTTTAGCGAATGCAGAGCGATAGTTGAAAGACTTGGCACATGAAGGAGACAAACAGTACATCAAGGAGAATCTGCTTTGATTTTTGTAGAAGCTTTGATTTTTAAGGTTGGTAGTATATTTAGGGGTAATCTTCCCTCTTATTATTGTTATGATTACTGTAGCTGATTAGACTACTCAACCACTCCAGTTGGATAGTTTCTCATTTTTCTTGCATTATTTATCATTTGTTATGCGATAACTTTGGCATTTGATGTGTAAATCTTTGTAATTGTTTTGGTATAGTTTTATCATTTGTTGAGTAATCTTTGGAAGTTGGTAGATTTATCACTGCAGCAGATTAGACTACCCATCAACATTTAATGTTTGAGAATAGGGTGGCAGCTAAGGGGTAGTAGGTGAGACCATTATCGATTTGTTAATTTTAGTATCGATTTTGGAAGAGGCTTGCCAAAGTATCGATTTTGCAAAGATGGCAAAAACTAGTATTTATTCTCTTAATTTGCGCTCCTCCAAATAGTAAATTAATATATAAAAGGGCCCCCAAATTCATAAAAAAAAACTATTGCTTTGTTGGTTTACAATAATCAACTCTCACCATAAGGTTAGAGGTTCAAACCCTCATCTTCTTTAAAAATTTCATCAAATTTTTACAACTAAATATGCCCTACCAAAAAAAAATTCTCGGGCGGGGGGCTTCATTTTCAGACCTCACCTAAACCCCCTAAACCTCAGGGTTCGGCCCTGGATGTAACTACGGTTGTATTTGTACCCTACAGTGCAAGGTAGCGGTTGTTCGTAAGATTATGAAAATTGAGGCCTTTTCAGGAGTTTTGGTGCGTTGGCATTTGATGTGGTGTTCTTGCACATTCTCTCGACTGCCTGACTTTATTTAATTTCATAGACGCTATGATCTGCTGGGAATCATAAAGCTTGGTGGTAAGTCAAAGGTACTGCTTTGAGTGAGTAGAGCCAGTTTTCACCCAGAATCCTAAGATATTTAGATTCGGCATTAATTAGTACAAAGTTGACAAAGGCTGTCTCTGGTCCTGCTTGAACTGGTAAAGTGATTTTTCCCATTGCTGGTTCTTTGGAGACATTGAAACCTGTGATTGTTGTAGTCGATGCTTTAACTGAATCCCGGAGGCCAAACACCTCGATAACCCTTTTGAAAAGTACATCTACAGTGATGTCTGTGTCGACAAGGACTATATGGAAGTAGTCCTGCTCGACTTTTAGCATTATCACTAAGGGATCATCATATGAGTACTTAACGTGGATGGTAACGCAATCTTCGAAAGAAATGTAATAAAGATGTTTTGCTTTGTTGTATAGACAAAAGTATTTTTGTTGATTTCTCCGCAGAAGTCATTTTGTAGAATGATGTAATTTGATCATTCTTTTTACGCCTTTTCCCTTTCTCGATCATGTAAAGATGTCAAGCTTGGCCTTATCCCTGCTTATCTTCTTTTTTCTTTGTTTCTTCATCGACGAATTTTTGTATGTCGATAACATGCTCATAGAGTCACCCTGCCAACATGATCCTATGAAAAATTCGTATTAGGGAATAATAGTTTTTTGTCTCATGATTGTGCATAATGTGGTATTGGCATAGGAGTTTGTTCTCTACGCTAGGGATCTTTTGACCTTCTATAAATAGTTTATATCCTCTCTCATTAGGTGCAGGATATTCGACAAGGTAATGATCATGGGTGATAAGATTGGAATTGGTTTATCCATTTTTTCATCTCCACCTTTTATGTTATCATTTGGTTGCCCACGTCATTTGTACTTCCCGTTACTGGTTACCAGTTTCAAGACAGTTGAAGGAACAATGTTTGAGAAATGAATGACGAATGAGCTTTTCATTTTGTCATTCTTCGATCTTTCGAGTTCAATGTAGTTGTTGACCACGTCGATCATTTATGTGACCATTTTTGGTTTATGTAGGGTCAGCTCTTTTCAAACTTTAGAGTCGATATGGAAGGCAGAGGTGAAAGCAGGGACTACAATTTTTGGGTCGGAGTTCCTAATTTTTTTGTTTCTTGCAAGAAACGCTTGTAAAAATTTGCTAGGCTCTTTTGCTTCTGTAGCTTTAAAATGCCTGATGTGAGTTAGGGTCTATGAGCCCTGCTTATTGAGAGAATTTCAAAATGTGAAAGTTTTCAGGAATCGACATGTTCACAAATTAAGGAGAGATAAGGTTTGTCTTAATTCTATCCAAAGCGAATATTTGACTTGGATTGCTGGAATTAATGGCTTGAATTCGGGTATTTAGGTCATTCAATGTGACGAACTGCTGGGCTACACGAGGTGGCATGGCAGGTGTGTGAGGGGTATAAAGTCTCCTTAACCCTCAGAGCCTAACCTTTCCCACATGTACAGGTCGCCTAGGAGGGGGAGGTAGGGTTTGGTGACATTTTCTTCGACTTCCTTGGGTGGTCAAGACTGATGAAGTGAGTCTAAAGTGTCTCGATGCTCTGTCTGGATTCTTTGATCGGTTCCTTGAAGCCCAATTTTGCTCGTCCCGTGGGGGTTCATTGTCTCTGATGCCCTGGATCTAAATTTACTTTGGGTTGGGATTGTCAATCCTTGGCGAGTGGTGAGTCAATCTTGCTACATGCACATTCTCACTATCTCTTTCTGATGGGTTCTACTCTGCTGCTCGAGGGATTTTCTTCGATCTTCACTTTTGACTTGGTGGGCATGTGTGTGAATTCTCTGATCTTTGAGCCGCTGTACTCTATCAGATTCCATTTGTTTCTGGAGTTCAAAGAATACATTCTGCAAGTTTATGGTTTCGAAAAAACCGTGGTTGGACTCTCCTCGCTGTTCCTTTGAATGCTGGAGGCACTTCGGAGGTTCATGTTAGTCATGTTGGTGCTGAGGAAAATAAGGGATTGGTAGCGAAAAGTGAATTTTTTTCAACATTAAGCGCCAATTGTAATAATTAGTTTTCCGGTAGGTAAACTTCTGAAAGTTTATAGTAGCTTGAGGTCAATTTCGATTGTTTTAGGTCTAAATCAAAAGGTCCATAAGCCTTTAAATTAATGGCCTATACTTAACCTAAATCAATTCGATCGATTATCTAAAGTCAAGCAAGCATATGGAAATTAAAGAACACAGACAAAGATTTTTAACCCTGTAGGAAACCTTTCTTAGGAGAAAAACCCACAGGTCGCTGTCGAATCACCCGACAGCTTAACAATCCACTATTTGAAATCGAATTACAAAAGTATGACTACGTACAGACTCGATAAACACATCCCGTGGTTATCTTTCTTCTAATCACGCTCCGTGTATCCAATTCCGCATTCTCGCAACGCCTCGCTCTAATCTCCTGTCGAAGCCCCCAAAACTCAAATCGCTTAAGCTCTTCAAATCACAATTAGGATTTCTTGAACAAGGATGATTGATTCAAGAATTTAGAGGTTTAATTCTCTCTTGAATCACTCAAGAATAATCTCTCCTCATTCTAAAACTCAAGCCCTAGAAAAATAGGTTTTCTGAAAAGTTGAGTTCAAAAAAAAGGAAAAAATCTCTTTTATTAAAAAACTGAGTTTCACAATTCTTACTCGAATATTTTCTATTATATTCGAATATTTTTCTGTTGTCCACAAAAATCGACAGATAGAAAAATAATCAAAAATTGAAAAAATTTAAGCAGAAAAAAAATATTCGAATATTTTTATTCTGCCGAAAAATATTCGAGCAAGATATAAAATATTCGAATATTTTTCCTGTTTATCAAATAAACTTTGTTTTTTCATAAAACAAACATTTTTCATATTTTTCATTCTCCTTAGAATACTCAGGGCTTGATATTCTAGAATGAAAATATAGAAACCCACTTACCTGTTCAGTGTCAGTCCAGCTGTAGTCGCTCCATGCACACTCACTGACAACGGATAACCACGAGATAATGCCGACACCTATACTAGACACTAAATGAAACAAACTCCAAAATGGATGTTTCAATCTCCCCCTTTAGTTCATTTTGTGTCAAAACTAGAACTAGGTAAGAAAAAAAAGAAAAAGAAAAAAATACAGACTCTATTTACTGACTCACTCACGGAACATCCATCCACAAAGCAACTATCCTCTGTAATCCCTGCACACTAAAAAAGGTACATAACGTAACCATTCACATTCAAAAATAAGGAATCCAGAGTACAAAAATTACTTACCTGTTCAAAAACATCTCTCCCCCTTTTTGACACAGAAGAATAAAGGGTAAGTAGGGCAATATTTGACAGACCAAAATATATATAACAGTAATGGTTGAAGAAAAAATCATGGAATATAGTGATCATAGAACTAAAGCTGAATAGAGAATCCATGAAACAAAAACTGTTAACACATAGCAAAGTCAAAAAGAGCACCAAAATTGAATAAACATGCCAAAAGAGCAAAGACAAAAAAAATCATCAAAAAGCACAGAGACGATCTAAGACCCCTCAACTGTATCTGCTGCGGGAGGATCACTCGGCGACCCTCGCCCCCTATTGCTCAATGCGTCCACAGAGGCCTGAAGTCGATCTATATCAGTCTTGAAGGACTGAAATCGAGACTCTAACTGAGTGTCTATCATATCAAAACGAGTCACTAGCATACCAACACTAAACTCCAGCCTACCAAGGCAAGACTGCATAGAGGTGATCATCGAAGCAAGATCAAGCGGGATCACTCTAGGAGAAGCAGCTGCAGTAACATCAGGCATAGAAGTAGTAGCAAGCCTGGAAGTAGATGGCACAGCAGCTTGCCTAGCTGCACTATGTGCAGCCTCAGTCTCTCTCTGAGTCCTCTGTACTCTCGTATGACTCAGACTCAACTCCGCTAGCATATGTTTCCTACTGTTTACCCAGTAACGAGAGTTAATCAACTCATTTCTCTCGTTCGCCACCTCATCATCACGAATCACATACCCCTTTAATGTCAAGAGCTGAGAGATAAACCTGCTGTATGGCAAAGTACGTGCTTGAAGAATTGGATTAGCCGTCAAAATCAACTCATGCATAATAATGTGTACCAAATTCACATTGTGCCCCTTATGGATAATATAAGCCAAATACAGCATATACCGCACCAGAACATTCTTATTCCCCACTTGGGGAATAATGTTCCTATGTGCTATCATGTGAAACAGACATATTGGGTAGGTCAGATTTTTGCGGCGAAGATACGAACCTTTCTTCTTTCCTGTGAACAAAAGCTCCTCCTCAATCTCTTACTTGGGAGGAAACCTATCAAGAACTGGAGGCCACTCAAAAAATGAAGCATTTGGAGAAACAGGCTCATATAAACCAAAAGCATGCCGGATGTCATCCGAACTAATGTGAAGCTCTAAACCATCTATGGAGACTCTGAAACTCTTATCATTGCTCGTGTCCTGTACATCGTGGATAGAGGCATAAAAAAGTCGGACCAATCGTGGATAACACGACATCTGGGGTCGTAAAATCCCCGTCCAACGACCATCAGTGAATATAGCAATCATCGGCTTGAGCTCGTAGTGGTGCAGACACAGATTTGCCTCATCAAGTGTTACCTCCTTATGATATTTTCTCAACTTAAAGGCTGACCAATTTAGGGGATTTGGAATCATGTCATGGTTCCCCCGTCATTGTCTCGTGTTCCCGTACGAGACCCCTCAGGACCACTAGCTCCTCCTCTTCGAGAGCCTAGAGGGTTAGCACGACTAGGCCCTGTCCTAGTGCCTCGAGTCATCTTACCTCGTTTAGACGCACCGCTCGAAGCAAGGAGAGGGACTGAATCCTCAGGATGTTTCGCCCTCCCTATATCAGAGAAGTCTTCCAGAAACCCTACAAACACACCAATCACCTGCAAGAAAAAACTATTCCACTTCCCCAACCTAACCAACACGGTTAGGCAGGGAACCCAATATCACAGAACCTTCCAACAACCAAACAATTTCCGCAGCTACTCCAATATCACAGTAAATTTGATATTATAGGAACTTCAAACAAAATAACGCAAACCTCAATCACAAATTTACACAACACCGGGTAATCAGAAACCAAACAACTTAACCCAAATACTGCAAACAGTTACAACTGTCAAAACCAATGCATACCCCAATCAACCCAAAAATCAATCCTACAATCCACTGCACATACGAATCAGACAATGCACACCCCAATCACAGTGGCAACCAAATAACCAAACAGTTTTAACAATTCCTCCAAAACCAAATTGAAACAACACTAGTCCTTCGCAAGCAATCTAATATCCACACAATTCAATTGAGTACGGTGAATACAAGAGAGAGAGAGAGAGTGAAGAACCAACCTTGAAAGAGCGATGAAGGACCCAAAAACTAACCCTAAAATCACGACTGCGTCGACGAAAATCCTCGAATTGGAGACCCAAAGTGTGAAATTAGCAAATGATTCGAGTAGGAGATCGATGAATAGCACACAAATTTATAAGAAATTCGATGATCTTAGAGATGTAAACTTGGAGAAACAGTTAGAGAGTGAGAGAGGGTGCGCTGCTGTGTATGAAAGAAAAGACAACTGAGATAAAATCAAACAGAACACTCAGCATAAAAATATTCGAGTAAGGGTAGAGTTTGCTCGAATAAATTTTCTCTTTGTAGAAAAACATCACATAGCTCAGAAATATTCGAGTATCTTGCTTGAATAAATTTTTATTGCGTCAAACTACCTTTTTTTGTTGCTGTTGTTTTAAAAAAAAAAAAAAAAAAAAAACACGGAGGAATAAGTAAGCAATACTCCTCTGTCTTCTCATGATGAGAGACTAATCACAGGTTATATGAATATCAGATAGAGAATCATTCAATAGGAAAGCCAGTCATAATATGTATTTACTCAGAGTTTGTGTGTGCGCAGTCAACCTAAAACAGTACCATGCATTCAACAGACCCAACAATCATAAATACGACACAATAGGAAAGTTGTTTCAACTTAGGCCTTTCATGGTGGTCACTCAAAATCACTGAGAATTGAGTAGCTAACACTCTGTGTGAAATATGAATATGAATATAATGCACGAAAACTTATATTTCATCAGAAAAACGAAGCACTATGAGCTGAAAGATCTCATGGAAAGGAAACCCGTTTGTCACTAATGGTGTCAAGTTAATACTAATTAGACTTCCTATCTCCAATCTCCACTAATACTGACAAAACCGAACTCAAGATCAAATAGGTCTTTAAACAGGTTATAATGAAGGTATGGGTAGGCATATGATGGAGTAGGTGTTTTGCTGGCATTCTGAGACTACAGTTACACTAGCCAAAAATGGGAAGAAAAAAAAATGTATATTATCATATCTTCGGTTGGACATCGTCACTTTTTCACCTCAACTAAAAACAGGAAGATTTCACTAGTATAACTTGACTTTGATTGTTCCATTTGACAATTTGGTAAAAAAATGAAATGAGATTACAAATGACAAGATCAAAGAAAATAGCAAATGTTATAACACTCGAAGCTTAGAAATAAGGTCAGATCCTCACATAATGTCAGGTACGAAGTCTCCACATGTATCCTAAAGTATAATATCAATTCGTGTCGATCTATCTAAGCATGCGATAGTTAACTGCAGTGCACGAAAACAACTCTAAGCAAACACTATACTGAACTGTCCTAACATCGAACTAGAAGGCATATCTGACCAAGCATATACTACTATGATAATCTAATAAAAGAGTGTAAAGAGGAAGTAAGAGACATAGCTAATCAATAGAGCAAACACCAATTGACCATCTGAGAAGCTCAAACCTCATAGCATCTAATGGCTTGGTGAAGAAATTGGCTAACTGACTCTCTGTAGGAACATACTCAACACTAACTATCTTGCGCTCAACAAGATCACGGAGATCACGGATGAAGTGGAGCCAAATGTCGATATGCTTGGTTCTGGAATGTCGTTCAAGATTCTTGGAGATATTGATCGCACTAGTATTGTTACAAAATACTGACATTGTCCCCTGGACTATTTCATAGTCAAGCACCATCTGTTTCATCCAAATCAATTGAGTGCAACAACTACCTGTAGCAATATACTCTGCTTCTGCTGTGGATTGGGAAATGCAATTTTGCTTCTTGCTCTGCCAAGCCACAAAATTATTTCCAATATAATAGCATCCACCAGAAGTGCTCTTCCTACCATCTACATTACCTACCCAATCTACCTCAGAATACTAATAACCTCGGAGGTTGTGTCATGTGAATACCATAAGCCAAAATCAGAAGTCCCAGATACATAACGAATAATACGCTTAACAACCTGTAAATGAGACTCTTTCGGACTACCTTGATAACGAGCACATATACATACACTAAACATAATATCAGGATGAGTAGCAGTAAGATAAAGTAAACTACCTATCATACTTCTATACGTCTTTTGATCAACATCCTTACCTGCCGAGTCCTTACTTAGCTTTGTTGTGGTACTCATGGGTGTCCTAGCATGCTTTGCAGAAGAGAGACCAAACTTCTTCACAAGATCCCTAGCATACGTGGATTGAGAAAGAAACATTCCTCTATCCATTTATCGTATTTGGAGACCTAAGAAGTAAGTTAGTTCCCCAACCATGCTCATTTCAAATTTACTTTTCATTAAAGCTACAAAGGAAGAGGTTAGTGAACTTGAAGTAGAGCTAAACACAATATCATCTACATATACCTGAGCAACTAGTATCGCGCCTCCCTTCCGTTGGATAAACAACGTTTTATCAACTCCCCCTCGAACAAATCCCTTAGCTAAGAGGAAATTGGAAAGCCGCTCATACCAAGCGCGAGGAGCTTGCTTCAAACCATAAAGAGCCTTCTTCAAGTAGAACACATGATCGGGATGATGAGGATCTTCAAACCCTTTTGGTTGAGACATCTGCACTTCTTCCTCTAAAAGCCCGTTCAGAAATGCACTCTTCACATCCATTTGATATAACTTGAATTTTTTATTACAAGCAAGAGCGAACAATAAACAAATAAACTCAAGTTTTGCAGTAGGGGCAAACGTTTCAGCAACATCAACCCCTTTTACTTGATTCTACCCTTGAGCGACCAATCGAGCTTTGTTTCGAACTACATTCCCAAGTTCATCATATTTGTTCTTATAAACCCATTTAGTCCCAATAACATTTGTACTTGAAGGACGTGGAACCAAATCCCAAACATCTTGACATCGACCTGTAGTTTCCTGTACAAACCATCTAGATGCATTCTCACGTTTCACGTTAGTAGACATTGCATTAGAATTATATCGATATCCATCAAAAGGGCGAACATATGATTGATAAGGTCCAACAAATCTACAGTACGATGCAATATGTCCCTTTCTACCACATAGACTACAATAGTAAATTTGAGAGTAAGAAACCCTTTGGGCATGATCATAAGTAGTGGATATCATGTTATGTTTAAGAAACGAGGTAGCAGCAGTTGCTTTCACAAACTTTGTGATTTTGGGAGTCTTGGCACTCGGAAGAGATTCCTCATATCCTAGACCCCTCTTGTCACTGTCTATTTTTCCTATACATAACATTTTATCAATGTTCTTGGCCCCATGACAGAACTTCTCAAGTTTCAGCTGAGATAAAACTACATCAAGCTTGGCCAAACGAAGTTCGTCCAAAGTTGATTTCATTTTCTCTTTCACATCATTAACTTCTTTTTCTAAAAAAACAACTTTGTCACTAAGACATTGTTTCTCATTCCCAAGTACCTCTATATCATGACTTGTACTCTCAGTTTTGCTTTGAAGTTCGCATGTAAGTGTATTAACTTGGTCTTTCAAGACTTTGTTAGGTTTACCTAGTTTCATACACTTAGCGAGAGTTTGAGCATACAAGTCCTCAAGAGTCGGGTCATCAAACTCATCTTGTTCTTGATTACTCTGATTTTTATCAGAATTTTCAAGTTCAAAGACATCAAAATTACTATTGCCACAAGTAAGAAAAACAGGATAAATAATAAAATTTCTATTATCAACTACTTAGGAATGAATCTCATTGTTATCATGTTCATCATCACTATCATCCCAAGTAAAACTGATATTCATAGCTTTATGATTAGTGCCAGATTTCTTACTAGGACAGCTATGGGCATAATGACCAAACTTGTGACATTTAAAGCATTTAACTTGATTAAGGTCAGTATCACTGTTGGTCTGCCGGTTATATGTCTTGACCCGATTATGAGGTCGCGGTTTATAGTTCATTGATTGCCCTTGTTTTTGTTTTTATTTTTGAAACTGTCGTTTCTTCAAGATTTTTTGAAACTGCTGACTAATAAGAGCAATTGATGAATCTATATCCGAACCTTCATCATCATCTGAGATAAATGAGTGATTAACCTCTCGAGAACCCTCGGAAGAAAAGAAGTAAGATGAAGACTTGAAAGCAACACTCTTATTCATCTCAGGGTTCTCCATCCTCATCTCAAGTTCAAACGTTCTCAATTTTCCAGCTAATGTATCGGGATTCAATTTTTTTAGATCTTGAGCCTCCTCGATAACATCGCGTCTGGACCTAAACCTCTTAGGAAGAGACCTTAGGACTTTGCGAACAATCTGAACATCAGAATAAGGAGCTCCTAATGCGGCACTAGTGTTTGAAACATCACTTAGCCTCGCATAGAATTCATCAAACGGTTCATTTTCACTTATTATGATATTTTCAAATTGTAAAGTAAGCATCTGCAGCTTAATTTCCTTAACTGTATCATCGCCCTCATGAGTTCGAACTAGAATGTCCCAAGCTTATTTCGAAGTGGTACAAGCAGAGAGATGTCGAAACTCACTTTGGCTTACAGCCATAAAGATAGCATTGAGGCCTTTAGAATTATAGCCGGCGACATCCTTTTCATCCTTTGTCCATTGATTCCTAGGTTTTTGGACCTCTATGGAATCCCCTGGTGTTCCTTGCATCTCAGTAGGATACGACCAACCATCCTCAATGGCAATCCATACTTCTTCTCTGATTGATTGTAAGAACGTAACCATTCGGATTTTTCAGTATGGGTAGTCTTTGCTATCAAAGAGTGGAGGGCGATTTACAGAACCTCCAAACTTCTCGAAACTCATTATTCTCAAGCGAACTATCCGGGATCCACGTGTAGGTTGTTAAACCTCAAAGCGTGAACACTCTTATACCAATTGAAAGTTTATAGTAACTTGAGGCTAATCAATTTCGATTGTTTTAGGTCTAAATCAAAAGGTCCATAAGCCTTTAAATTAATAGCCTATACTTAACCTAAATCAAGTCGATTGATTATCTAAAGTCAAGCAAGCATATGGAAATTAAAGAACACAAACAAAAATTTTTAACCCTGTGGGAAACCTTTCTCAGGAGAAAAACCCACAGATCACTGTCGAATCACCCGACAGCTAAACAATCCACTATTTGAAATCGAATTACAAAAGTATGACTACTTACAGACTCGATAAACACATCCCGTAGTTATCTCTCTTCTAATCACGCTCCGTGTATTTAATTCCGTGTTCTCGCAACGCCTCGCTCCAATCTCCCGTCGAAGCTCCCAAAACGCAAATCGCTCAAGCTCTTCAAATCACAATTAAGGTTTCTTGATCAAGGATGATTGATTCAAGAATTTAGAGGTTTAATTCTCTCTTGAATCACTCAAGAACAATCTCTCCTCACTCTAAAACTCAAGCCCTAGAAAAATAAGTTTTCTGAAAAGTTGAGTTAAAAAAAAGAAGGAAAAATTCTCTTTTATTAAAAAATTGAGTTTTATGATTCTTACTGGAATATTTTCTATTATATTCGAATATTTTTCTGCTGTCCACAAAAATCGACGGATAGAAAAATAATCAAAAATAATTAAAAATTTAAGCATAAAAAAAAATATTCGAGCAAGATTAGAAAATATTCGAATATTTTTATTCTGCCGAAAAATATTCGAGCAAGATATAGAATATTCGAATATTTTTCCTGTTTTTCAAATAAACTCTGTTTTTTTTTTTTTCATAAAACATACATTTTTCATATTTTTCATTCTCCTTAGAATACTCAGGGATTGATATTCTAGAATGAAGAGATTAAAACCCACTTACCTGTTCAGTGTCAGTCCAGCTGTAGTCGCTCCATGTACACTCACTGACGACGGATAACCACGAGATAGTGCCGACACCTATACTAGACACTAAATGAAACAAACTCCAAAATGGATGTTTCAACTTCACCTTTACTTTAGTTAACAGAAAGTGAGGTAACCGTATGATAACGAGAGTACACAGAGAGTTAGCGTAGAAATTCAGATGTATTGAGAAAACCACAACCTTGTGGAGGGTTTGGTAAAAACATTACTATGTTTCTAGTTATTACACTTTACAAAGAGGTAAAAATGGTAAAAGAAATATACGATTCTCTGTCCTCTGTTTAGTGTACTTTACTTGTATTTATAATCAGATACACAGGCAGTTACAAAATTATAACATTTCTTCTAAAATCAAGGAAGGTGGGCGAGCTTTGCGGAACACGAGCAAAAACAATATTTGATCAAGCGTAATGGCTATTGTGCGTAGTTGACTCCTGTAGTTGTAAACCAAGGTGTTCTCAAGTTGTATGCTTGTATGAACGATGATGCGCAGTCGAGATCTTCCTCATGGCTTGTCATATCGAATCTGGGAAGTAGGCTACTACACAAGTGGCATTGACTGCATCCCTGTTTGTTGTTCAAATTGCTATGTCAAGTGCATGAATAATTACGAAATGCACTAAAGTTGTTTGTATTTGTTTGTACAAGAGTAGAGAGTTTATAAATAAATGCATCAATAAAGTATATTTTGATCTCTGTCAAATATCTTTAGATAGTTAGATTTTCATTTCAAGAATAGAATCTCCTGGATAAGTAGAAAGGTAAAACTATGCTCGAACATCTCGAAACATCTCAAATATAAGGCATATATAATGAAGGCCTATGTCTATATTTTGTTTAAGCACAAGGATGTACGTTATTGGTACGTAGTACTAGATAGCGCTGAAAGCACGTCGAATTATGCATTATATTGGTAAAATTCGACTTATGTACCATATCTGTCTAATAGATAGCCTTGGCGTGTGGTCATAGGTAGTATTAGTTGCATACATCTGAAATCTTCTCAAGCAAAAAAAATAAAATAAAATAATTGAAGTCCTTCCCCAAATTAGATAAATCTTAGTCTATTCTCAATTCAACATTTTAGTCTTTCTTCAAATTAAGCCCTCTAGAACGCTATTTTATTTTGTCACCTAGCTGAACATATCTTGTAAGAATAGTGTAACCTAGGAGTCAGCAGAATATTAATCCATGATTGTTGAGGTGTCACTATAGACTACTAAACTTTCTCTCATCTGTTGAGGTAAGACGGATTAATTAGTGTCGACCTCAATATATATCAATTATGGAACAAACTATCTTGATCTAAAATACATCTGTTCAACGAACAAGCCCGTGCTATAACATAAAAGTCATTGAGATTTGGAAGGACATATCCCGGATAAGGTAGTCGAGGCAATTAATTCTTGATTTCATTATTTAAACCTTAGTTTAACTTTTAATATATAATAGGGCAAATTAGCTTTTAGACCCTACAAATTAGTATAAAATCATGATCCCTAATGCATTACTAATTGCAAAACCAACTTCAGATTTTAGAGAGTGAAAATGGAAAAACTTCAAACTCTTCTCTTATCTCTAGAAAACTCCACTCTTTTAGGCACCATCCTTGTAACACTCTCAATGATCCTCATTGTCGTCTTCGTCATCAACAGTGGACGTCAAAACTGGAGAAATGCACCACCTGGGCCCAAAGGATGGCCAATATTTGGTTACCTTCCATACGTTACTAATTGCCTTCACGAAGATCTTTTCCACCTCACAAAAACTCATGGCCCGCTTTTCAGTCTATGCATGGGCCAAAAACCCGTTATTGTTGTGTCATCCCCTGAGGTGGCACGCGAGTTCCTTAAGGACAATGATTCAAATTTTTCTAGCCGTATGATCACTGACGTTGCGCGGTGCATCGCTTATGATGCAACTACGGTTGTATTTGTACCCTACGGTGCAAGGTGGCGGTTGTTACGTAAGATTATGAAAACCGAGGTCTTTTCAGCTCGGGCTATCGAGCTCTTACAGCCTGCACGAGCCCAAGAAGTTTGCCCTAATCATTAGACGTTGTACAATATAGCAAATATTGGTAAATATATTGCCAAACTTTTGAGGATATCTCGGAGTTTTTGCACAAAATAGAGGCAACTATTTTCTAGATATGGACAATGCATTTGATATTTTTGGTTTTGCAAAGTCCACTTTGATATTAAGATTTCCTTTTTCTTTTTCTTTTTGCAAATTTAATTGTTTGATTGAAATCAGGTACAAGGTTTGCTTAGAAGTATCCACTCAGCTTCGCAGAGTAAAACCCCAGTAAATATTGCCGAGACTATGTTTGTATTCTTTGCTAATATCATAAGCAACCTTGTATGTTCCAAGAGCTTATTCGACACTGAGAAGAAGGAAGGAAGAGAATTAAAGGAAATGTTTTCCGAGATACTCCAAATTATAGTTCTACCAAACGTATCCGACTTAATACCCTTTTTGAGACCATTCGACCCACAAGGACTGAGGCGGAAAATTATGAAGATTGTGCCTTGGTTTGATAAGTTTTTCGATAAGTTGGTTGATGATAGAGTGGAGGAGAGGAAGAACGGAGTAGAGATAAATAAGAACGGGAAGTCGGACGTTTTGGATGTGTTGTTGAACTATAGGAGCGATAAGGACGAGGACGTGTTGAAGAAATTTTCCAAGTTTGATATCAAGGGACTGATAGCTGTAAGTCTCGCTTTTACTGATGTTTTTTGGTCCTCGGTGCGAAAATTCATTATAATTAATTGTGATTGTTTTTTTGTAGGATATGTTTGTCGCGGGAACTGATACTACTCCGAGCACTATTGAATGGGGAGTAACAGAAATCCTCAGGAACACGAACGTTTACAAGAAAGTATTAGCAGAGTTTGATACCGTTGTTGGAAAGAACAGATTCGCCGAAGAAACAGACATCCCTAAACTCGTATATTTTCAAGCTGTCATTAAAGAAGTGTTCCGACTACACCCCGGTCTCCCCCTCTTAATCCCTCGTCGTTCCGATGAACCATGTGAGATTTACGGATACCATATGCCTAAGAACACAATTGTTTTTGTGAATGTTTAGGGAATGAGTAGAGACCCAAAAATATGGACGGACCCACATGTTTTCAAGCCGGAAAGGTTCATTGGGAACGATATGGACGTGAAGGGTCATGATTTTGAGATCTTGCCTTTCGGTGTGGGATGACGCTCCTGCGTCGGGATGCCTCTGGGTCTCCGTATGGTGCAGTATACAGTCGCATCAATTCTTCATGCTTTCGAATGGGACTTTCCTGCAGACGTTCTAGAAGATACGACAGAACGGGTTGGGGTGACCGTCCAAAAGGCCAAAACTTTAATTGGAGTCCCGAAAGCTCGACTGCCAAATTTCGTCTATCAGTGAAGGAGGTCTCATGTTGGCCGCCCTCTTGAGCTTTTAGTGTGTGATTTGCTTTATCGAATAATGTAGTAAACCAATACTTGTAAGTTAGCAGTAATTAAGCAAATAAAGGAATATCTTATCTGAATAATTTTCTTTATATTCAACTAATGTTAATGAAATTTAACCTAGCTAGTATTTAAACAATAACCACAATTATTTTCTTTATATTCAACTAATGTTAATGAACTTGTCGTGAAAAGCCGAGACTTCATTCAAGATCATGTCTTATGAATGCCATGTCTTAGAGCATCCACAACAAGGGTGGGTGGATTTGCCCAAAATTAGGGTGAATCCAATCCACCCCACAGCAGTTCGATCAACAAATCAAGGTGAATTCACTTCGTGCAGTTCAGAACCGCGCGAGAACATCAACGCTCACGATCTAGCCACGTGTCCCCCATCTCAACCCTCTATCTCTGCAGCGCAATTCTAAACCGCGCCCAATAAGAAATTGCCACATTTTTTTTTTTTTTTTTGATATAAGCCGTACAGTTCAAGCAGTTCGATCAACAAATCAAGGTGAATTCACTTCGTGCAGTTCAGAATCGCGCGAGAACATCAACGCTCACGATCCAACCACGTGTCCCCCATCTCAACCCTCTATCTCTGCAGCGTAGTTCTAAACCGCGCCCAATAAGGAATTGCCACATTTTTTTATTTTTTTATTTTGAAATTAGCCGTACAGTTCAGAGCCGCGCGGCATCTCCCTGCAACTTTTAAGCATAACTTTGGTGTATTGTTTCAAGTGCTATTTTTTACTTAGTCTTATTATTTCAAAGAAAGCATACCCAACCCTTACTCCACAAGTTTCCCAACCCAACCCATTTCCTCCGTCATCGACGCCGTTAATCGCTTAAAAATGTCAGGAGAGTCTAGTTCGCGACCGATGTATAATTTTACCAAAACTAAATGCAACGTAAACGCCGAAGTAAAATGAAGGGGGAACGTCGAAGTAACAAATATTTGGTTGTTACAATTGACGTCGGACAACGATCCCTCCCCAACGCTCGAAGAGTTGAACCGAGTAGATATCCCCCTGGACGGCTGGGTCCATATTTTTGTTGGATCGGAGGAAATGCCGGTAAGTTTTGTGTAAATCTTAAGTGTTATTAACGTATATTGCAATGTGTTCGATGAAATGCCCGAATAAAAGTCTAACGTGCTAATGTGTTTTATTTAGAACCGAGATGAAATACAGTGTAGGGGATCTTTGGATAAGGTACTGAAGTGGTACCAATGGATTTCCGTCTACCCGACGTTGAAGAAGTTGGTCAACAATTTGGGTTTTGAGGAGTTTTGCTCGATTAAGGCGGGAAACTCTGATAATCGTCTCATTCATGCTCTCGTGGAACGGTGGTGGCCTTCCACTAATACCTTTCGCTTCCCTTGCGGGGAACTGGGTTTCACACCGTTAGACTTCATCATGCTAACCGGTATATCTTTTGGGATCGGTCGCGAACTCCCGTACGACAAGAGGTACTCCAAGCTAGAGGAAACAAAAAAGATGTTCCCGGGAATCACAGGCTCTGACATCAGGTACGGTAATATCACTCTCACCTATTTAAAAACATGGAAAGAGCCTTTGAATCAACATCTCAACAATTACGACCCACAAATAGATATCGTGTATGCGAGGGCATTTATTGCCTATATGATGGGTAATCTCTTCTTCTCAAATGGTAGACCATCTCTTTAGACAGGTTATCTTGCAGCCTTGACAGACTACGATATTATTGGTGCATCAGTTTTTGACTGGGGTACGTCGATTATGGCGACTTTGTATCGGGGACTTGATGAAGTCTCAGTTCTGAAAGACGGGAAGGTAAAAAAATCGATCACCGGATTCTTTGTGATGTTGGAGTTCTGGTTCTTCGAGGACTGTTGGGTTGGAATGTATCTAGTGAAGGTACAAAACTTTAACCATATTTATCCTCGTATGAGTGCGTGGAGAGATGAAATGGCTAGTACAGGGTCTGAAATCCATCATTCTTTTGTTGTGATCAGAGATATGATAGAATGGAAGGATATAACCAATATAGATTGGCAACCATGGCACAGGTCTAGGCAATTAATCTGTCCAGAGGGAAAAGTTGTTTCAGCGCTGAGCTTCCAGAGGGTTTTATTAGTGTCAGTCCCATATGGCCACGGTGGGCTTTAGTATTTAGGAGACCGGTGTATGTGTCAGATGATCGGGTATGATAGTATGCCCTATGACCCCCCTCAAGAGATTATGGAATTCCCAAGGTACGATCGAGAGTTATATCAGGGTCTGAAAGATGTGGACTTCTATGATAGTCGCAATTATCTTGTTTCAGACGTAGATTACATGACACATTGGCGTGCCGTTCATCAAAATCCTAAGATCGGTTACAATTTAGTAAAGAGGGCCAGAAATATTTGGATCATCGGGCGTGATCTAGTAAGGCCCAATGTATACTTGCCACTTACGTCGAGTTTAGCTACGTCTTCACAGGTACAAGACTATGGTGTTCAGGCGATCGGCGATCCACGTGATATAAGATGGTTCATGGATATGAAGGGAACGAGTGATCAACGTAGATGGATACCAATCCCAAGGAATACGGTATGCGACATATGAAGACTCGAAGCAAATAGTTGACCGTAGTTCAGAGTTAGAGGGGGAGCTGAGGCGAGCACATGAGGTCATTCGAGAGACGTTAAAGAGACTAGGTGAGATATTCATTTCCTACCAGACAGAGACGGTTGTGCAATGTACCTATGACGAGTGACTTGCATGTAGCAGACGCGCCCACCAAACAAAGAGAGGTCGTCCTAGTTAGGCTATGTTTTATTTAGAACTTTGATTTATGTTTTTATAAAACTATATTGAGTATTAAAATTATTTAAACTATGTTTTGTTTAAACAATGTTTTATTTAAACTATGTTTTGTTTAAAATATGTTGAGTATTAATCTTGTTTAAACTATGTTTTATTCATCGGGTCACAAAAATTTATTATTGTTTGGGCAAACTTGTTGTGCAAGTTATTCAACGACAATATTAACGGATAGTTTTTTTATGTAAACTTGTTGTACAAGTTACGACCATATTAACAACTAGTTTTTTTTATGTGAACTTGTTGTGCAAGTTATTCAACGACCATATTAATATCTAGTTTTTTTTGGAAACTTGTTGTCCAAGTTACTTAATGGCCATATTAACGGCTAGTTTTTTTTTTGGAAACTTTTTAACGGCCATATTAACGGCTAGTTTTTTTCAACTATAAATGTCATTCATCTCCTACACTCTCCCCCCTTCTAATTTTTTACACTTTCCTCCCTCCTTACCTTACAAACAAAACCACTATGTCTTCCTCAAGCTCCCAATCTAATTCTCAAAACTACTCTCAATCCTCAAATACAAACCAACAAGGAAACGTCTTTCCTCCTCAATTCGGTGCATTTGATATGTCACAAATGCCTAACACTTCCCAAGATCTAAGGTATGTTCACCAACTATTCCCGGCACCCGACAATCAATTTCAATCTCAAACCCAAGGATATTACCCTTATTACCCAAACCAAGGATATTAACCTCAATTTGATGGGTATATGGGCTCGTACCCTCAACCGGAGAATTTATATTATTCATCTCAAACCGCTTTCGCCAGTGGAAGTTTGAGTACCACGCCGATGTAAGGTACATGGGGTTTAAATGATTTAAATCTTAATACATCACTGGTTATATCTCCGGTTGTCTCTCCGGTCATCTTTAAGGAACTCAATCCGGTTCTCACGAGAAATAATACGCGCGGGAAGGCAAAGTCTACAAGAAAGATGACATCGATACCTATTATATTTGAGGATGTAGTTGAGGCTGAGGAACTCAATACGATTCTCACGAGAAGTAATACGCGTGGGAAGGCAAAGTCTAAAAGAAAGATGGCATCGAAACCTATTGTAGTTGTAGTTAAGGATGAAGTTGATGACGACAAAGAAAGATATATAAGAACTCCAAAAATTGGTCATCCGATAACTTTGTGAATCTTGCACGCGCTTAGTCACAAGTATCCCAAAACCTCGCTACCACGAACAACAAAAAATCTGCTACATTTTGAGCAATTCAACTCCTTCTATGTTGACCAAGGTGCGCGATCAATTTAATTCCTTCTATGTTGACCAATCGATATGGTGATCGTACAACGGTGTCAATTGTGTGAATAAGGGGCGGCTCAATAAAGAATGTTTGATTTTTAGAGGCATCATTCAAGACCTTGAGAGCCGACATTTTACTGGTATTGGAATGGCTGACTTTGTAAGTATTTTATTTATTTTTCTTATTTCATTAATGATCAAAGGTGAATCATACTCTAAAGAATTTTCTAACTTAATTTCAAGGAATGTATGACATACTATACATTCGCGCAACTACAACACAACCCATTTACACTTGGGGAAGCGTACAAAGTTTTGGAAACTTGCCTTAAATAGTAAAAAATTTATCACATCGGGCAACCCGGCCGCAACGTCACTAGGAAGTCAAATTTTAACGATAGCCCGGGTAACTCCACCAATACTGATCCTGAAACACCTACATCCGGTACTCTAAATATAGTAATTCCTAATGATTCTATCGACGTAGATACACCACTATATTCTTGTGGGGATGTACGACCGGACAACCAAAAAAATACAAGGCAAAAGAAGCGGTAAAGTCAAGTATAGGTTATTGGGGGAAGAAGATGCTTGAGACAATGACCAACATGATGAAGGCATGGAATGAGAGAGACGAGCAAAAGAAAGAGGAAAAAGAAGCTAGAGCTAGAGCACGAGAGGAACAAAAGTTTGCTAGAGATGCTGAGATTCAAATGAGGCGTGAAGCGGAACTAACTCGAAAAAAAAGCCATCGAAGATGCGCATATGGTTAAGGTGATGACAACGGACCCGAGTAACCTACTGCCGGCACAAAGGCGTTGGGTGAAGAAGCAAATTAAAGAATATTCGAAGAAGTTGAATGAGCAGTGTTCAAGTGATGACATTTTTAGTGATAAAGATTGATATAATCTTTAGCGTTAAGAGTAGTTCTTAAGTTCTACATAATTTCATTATTTCAATAAAATTGTTATTAATCGTACGTAATCCTTAAAATTATTATTACTCTAATTCATGAACCTTCTGGATGTACTCCGCCATAATATACTCTGCTTCTTACTTCTTTCTTACAGGACCTGAAATTTTCTCCATCTCTTAATCTCTACCAAAACAATAAAACAGAAAAAATGGGTACAAATTTTTTCTCATAAACTGGTAAGCTTCAACAAACCCATTTCTTACCATAAGTTATAGTTATTTGGTTATTTTTGTGTGCAAGTATTTTGAGGTTTCTTGAGTACTATCTACTTGTCCAGTGAGTTGATCTCTTCTTCTCATGTACATGTTATCAAATGCTTCCATGACATCATCATTACATACTCAACCTCTCATTGTAGATTGTTACATAAAACTTTTATTTAAAATATACTTCAATCAAGAATAGCAAATACATTACAACTTCAACATAAAACTTGGAAGCAAAATATATTACTTTAGAAAATAAAAAAATAATGATGAAGACTGCATTACTCCGCCCCTTTTCGATTCCTCAAATGCGGGACAAGTTCATCTCGTAATTGGAAATGAGCACTTTCATTTCTAATTTCATAAACCTTCTGGATGTACTCTGTTATAGTGTTGATCGCATGTCTTGGATTTAAGTCCTTCCAATTCTTCACGGATGTTCTAAACTCAGGATCAATATCCATTTTCCGGATGTAAGTATGTTGCTAATCTTCAACGATCATATTGTGCAGGATTATACATGCGTACATAATATTTCCTAGATCACTAGATTTCCAAAATCGCGCACCGTGTACCAATATTTGAAACCTAGCTTGTAATACCCCAAAAGCACGCTCTACGTCTTTTCAGCATGCTTCTTGCATCTTTGAAAAATATCTTCCGGCATCGTTGGACGGATTTCTTATAGTTTGAACAAGTATTTTCCATTTTGGATAGACTCTATCCGCAAAGTAATTCCCCATAGTGTGTGGTACCATGCTTATATTATAATTGTATGGCAGCGCAACTCTATTAGACAAGTTGTTAAAAAGCCACCCTTGATACAAGACGTTCACATTATTGTTAGAACTGGGTATCCCAAAGAATGCGTGCCATATCCAAAAATCTTGCGATGCAGCCACTTTTAAAATCACCGTTGGGATTTTCTTATACCCGGTATATTGTCCTACCCACCCGGTATGACAATTCTTTTATTTCCAATATATATAATCTAAACTACCTAACATCCCTGGGAAGCCCCGCGGTCCATTCACTTCTAACAAGTGTAATGTATTATTTTCATTGGGAGATCTAAGGTATTGGGGCTTGAATTGTACTATAATAGTTTTACAAAATTCTTTCAAGCACAAAGTACCCGTAGACTCCCCAATTCGAAGGTATTCTTCTTGGGCGTCTGCACTCGTACCGTAACATAACATGCGAAGTACACACGTTATCTTTTGGTACGAGGATAAGCCCATCGTCTTAGCGATATTTTCTCATTGAATAAAATAAGGGTTCGAAGAAAGTATTTGATCATAAATACGTTGATACACACCTTCGCTCATACGGAATCAGCGACTAAATAGGATACCTTTTAATCTTGGGTTGTCACCGAAGTAATCCTGATTAAGGCTAAACTCTCCCAATTTATGATCACGACCTTTTTACTTCTCAATCCTTCCTATTTTACTACCTCCCCGCCTCTATGATGATGTCGCCTCTTGCTCTTTTTCTTCTGCTTCTCCCATCTCAATCATAATCCTGTTATACTCATGCACCAACTTAATTTGACGTCGGAAGAGCTCTTCGCTTCTAGACGATGATGAAGACCATGACTCCAAAGATGAGAGTGATGGGTCAACTAGGATTTTGTCAGACATGATTCGGCAAAATTGATAACAAAGGAAGAAAATTGAGTTTTGAGATATAAGATAAATGAGTTGTTTATAGAAGAGTAAGAGAGTAGAAGATGAATGGGTTTTATAGATAGAGAAAAAACTAGCAATTTATAGCCGTTGAGCATCTTGTTGAAGAAGTTTGATCAGGGAAAAACCTAGTATGCAGTGGGAACCAACATATATTTTATACAGGCTCTTACCGCGCAGTTCTGAACCGCATGACAAGAACTAACCGTTTGAACTTGATTAAATCTTGGTCATCCACGTATCCCCATCTTAGCCATTATATATACGCGCACTTCAGAACTGTACGTCAAGTGGACGTATTAAAGCTTGACAAGTGTCATCATCTCATTGGCTTACTCCCTACGGGTAGTTCAGAACTGCACGACATCAATCCACCCAAAATCTACCCTCAAGGTGGAAAATGCAATGCCATGTGGATTTTCGACCTAGCTGCTGGGAAGTTAAAATGTTGAGAAGGGGGTGAAGGATGGGAATCTTTCCTCCACGTCATCCTTCACCTAGCTGTTGTAGATGCTCTTATGAATGATAACTACATCTTTACATGATTGATCAAGTGGTGTGGTGGTCACAAATACCCCGTATCATATGAGATAAAGTAATTTAGTTTAAACAAAATAATTAAAGTGAAAAATTTGGTAACCTGCTAACAAAGTTAATAAGTTAAACAAAAACGCCCTCTACTATATGGAAGGACATTCAAACAGGAGCTGCATTTTTAAAACCTTACATTGGCTAGCTTATCGGAAATGGAACACAAATTGATACACTTGGGCGATATGCATTCCTATTATGGAATACATCGACTTGCTTAGGCACTTATGGAAAAACTGTATGTCAAAACTCAATAGCTTCATCAACCCACAAGGCTGGAACTCCCTAATGATATCCGCCTTCGCCTCCTTGCCTTGGGAATAGACATACAATAAATCGAGTATAACCCAAATGCGCAGGATGCAATGATCTAAAAGCCAGACCTACACGGTACATTCACAACCAGGAATGTTTTTGATGCTCTCCGCAGATGAGAGAACACGGCATGGTGGTGGAGATATGTGTGGGTTAAAGCAATCCACCCGAGGCTGGAAGGTTTTGCATGGCCTCTGCTGAACCATCTCCTGCCTATGGATGACATCATCAAGAAGAAAGGCATAGCCTTGGTCTCGGTCTGTCACCAATGCCACAACAACTCGAAAACGGAAACACATACACTACTACATTGCCCCCCTGCGGCCTCTCTCTGGAAAAGGGCTATAAACTGCTTCTCTTATGGGTTTCCATTGTCTCCTCTATATGCAGCAATATTTGGTACCCAAGAAATAAGTGGCGCTCAGATGGACTCAAGATTAAAATCCAAAAAATCACGCTAAACATCCTAACGGATATCGCAGATATTGCACACCTCTCTCAACATACGGTGAACAACACAGTTTATGATCTGAAGATCATAAAGGCGTTAAATGTCCAATGCAAACCACAAAAATGCAGCAACATCGAGAGATGCAGATGGTTGCTCCCTGAAGTGAACGAGGTTAAAATCTGCTGTGATGGATCAGCTATGGGCAATACAGGACCGGCGGGGATTGGTATAATGTACAGAAATAACACCGAGGAGGTCTTGGACACTTTTAGCAAATCAATTGGTCAAGCTACAAACTATATAGCAGAGATCACTACAATCATATTGGGTGTCCAACGTGCTGTAACACACGGCTGGAGACGAGTTTGGGTTGCCTCCGATTCAGCTGCAGCTATTAAAGCTTTCCTCAAAGACAATATACCATGGTATCTCAGAATAGTGTAGACTCTGAATGCTCATCTTCTTCAGAACATTCGGTTCAGTTATGTATGGCGAGAATGCAACTTCTCTACAAATCACCTCATACAGAGCCTCAGACCCAAACCAACCATTGGAAGAATGGATAGATGGCAAACCAGAATACCTAGAGATAATCCAAGATTAGGGTATGGAGTACTATAGAGTAAGGAAAGTCGTTCGAACGAGATAGAAGGCCGTTTGAACGAAATGGCCAAATTTTCAAACTTGTCGATTCAGACGACATTATGAAGATAAGTTTCAACAGGTCATTCGAACGGACTTGGAAGTCGCTCGAATGACTTACACGCTAACCTCACAACCGGGTTTCTTAAATTGTTGAGAAAGATGACATTTTGAAGGTTTTTCATATTTTCGTTCGAACGACATTGGAGGTCGTTCAAACAAAATATACTCCTGGCATTCGAACGACTCTGGATTCGTTTGAACGAATAGCCCTGATGCATATGTGTTTATGGATTTTTTACTTCTGTATTTATTTATCTTCGTAGAGAGCCCCTTACATTTTCCCTAGTGCATGTACTAGGGTGAGGAATGGATGGCTTTCCCTCATCTTGCAAATTTTCTTTTGATTATATCTACTAAACATTTTGCAAAAAAAATGGTTAAACAAAAACTAGGTAGCACTCTCTCATTTGTAATCACTATGCTCTACGACCCTAAGTCTTCCTAGTAGCGTTCTATTTAAAAATACTAGCAACTATTTTTGCTAGGAAACCAAGATGAAAACCTCACCCACCTATGACCCACCCCTAACTTATAAAACCCTACTCCAAAGTTCAAACCTTATTCAACTCTCACTCACAGCCTATGGCGGAGCTAGGAAATTAGTTGAGTGGGGGCAAAGTGGCATAGATAAACGATAATTTGGGGTTCGAAGGCGTGAACCCCCAATTTTTTTTTAAAATAATATATAATTATACTTCCACTTTTCTCTTTCAAGTCTGAAAGCTACTTTGAACTTGAATCAAAGTTTAAAACATGGAACTGTGTAATGGCTTACTATACCAATGTATTGTTATTTCTAAGTTCAAATGGAATAGCAATTGGAAAGTAATAGAAATATAGAAAATTAATAATAGGGAATACAACCGAAAAACCTTGATATAAGGAGAAGATTTGAAAAATATATAGTCCAAGTTGGAAAGGAGAAATATTAAGAGGAGAAAACTCAAAGAAATATGGAAACAAATTTAGGATAAATAATTAAGGAGAATAAATAGGAAAGAACTCAGAGAAGTAAGTGAGTCCGTATGTGCCAACCCTCCTTAACGGAGGGTTGTGCCAACCCTCTGTCTAATTGAATAAAGATTGAATGGGGGTTAACAATGAGAGTTTCCTTTTTCTTTTTTTCTTCTCAAAAATCTCTATTTGCTAGATTTTCTCTAGAAAATATCTTCTTTCCTCTTCCTCTCTTTCCTGCATCTCTCTTCTTTCTCTTTCCTCATCAAAATTATAAAATCTGTTGTGAGAATTGCATAGAAAAGTAATACTCTGTATGTAGTAACTTCACGTTATTATTTCTCTCCATAAAAAATCATAAGATCTATAAAGTTTGTGCCCTTAATCAACTCAAGATTTATTCACCAACCCATCATTCAAACATCGCAAGGCACCCCCCACTTAGTACTAATCCAAAGTTGGGCAAATCTACATAGAAAAATTATATCAAATGGGAATGTTTGTTTACTTGAGATATTCATGACTACACATCGCTTAATAAAGCACTAACTTCATGGTGTATGAGCTTACATAGAAGACCCTCAACTTTCAAATGATAAACACTATGGTGCCAAACATTATATTGTTGGCTTCAATGGGATTCTTAATGCCTCTTGGAAAATTAAAAGTTAAATGTCTAGTACATAGAGAATTTGGATCAAGGTTATGTTTCATTTTTTAGATATTTTAAAGGAGAAAAGAGAGATGTAGAAGAGGTGAATGATTTATCGAGAGAGAAAGAAGAGCAAAAGTAGGGAAGGAGAGATTATTTCTAGGAAGATCTCACCAAAATTGTATTTTTTTTAAAAACTCTCTATTAACCCTGTTAAGTCTTTGTCTAGTTGGAGAGAAGGTTGACACAATGCTCCGTTAAGGAGGGTTGGAAAATTCGGACTCGAAGTATGGAAACAAATTTAGGAGAATAAATAGGAGAGAATATTACCGAAGAGAGATCTTATAGGAATTAAGAGGGAAGGATTTATATTATAATTACTTTTTCTAGCCTAAAAATGTGGATACTAGTTCAAAATTTTGCAAAATCTTAGTTGTCCCCACTCGCTCTCATGTAGCTCTGCCAATGACAGGTACTTTAAACCTTAATCTTTCAGTAAGTACTTATAGTCATGGTCTTTGTGGAAGAAATTCATAAGGCTCAGCGCACTGAAGCACCAACGACCCTGTTGGCAATCGGTACTACAACGCCTTTTAATTGTGTCTTCCAAGCTGATTTCCCCGATTACTATTTTCGTATCATCAAGAACAACCATCTCATTGAGCTAAGGGAGAAATTCAAATGCATTTGTAAGTATTTTTTTTCTTACTTTACGTTATAAATTTAATTTATTAACGAGTCTTATTTTGAAGGCCATATATGATATTTGTTAGGGATACTAATTGTGTAATGTTGTGTGCTACAGGCATGAAATTTGATGATTAAGAAACGTTACATACACCTTGATGAAGAGATTCTAAAGAAGAACTTGAATATGTGCGGATATATGGCACCTTCTCTAGATGCGCAGCAAGACATGATAATCGCCGAGGTACAAAGGTTAGGCAAAGAAGCTGCAACAAAGGCAATTAAGGGGTTGTTTGGATACCCAAATATAAGCTACTTTTTTGCTTATGTAAGCCAAAAGCCAAGTAGGTATATTTGGATAATAAAAATAAGCTACTTATTTTAAGTCGAAAAGTAGCAAAACTAAGAAGCCCAAAAAATAATTCAACTTAAAGGACTTAAAAACACTCTCCCACATCCCTAAATTTACTCTCCCACAACTTTGAAAATTAATCACTTCTGAGCCAAAAGTTTCTTATAGTCTTTCTAATTTAAAAGAAGTAATTACTATACTAACTTACATGTTTTTTTAAAGATAAGTCTTTAAAAATACTTTTTGAAGGAGTCAGTTGACAGTAGTCACTTAAGTAAAGAGTGGGGTCAGACCAAATTGAAGATTACATGTCGTATTGTGTACAACTTCAGGTGTTGATAAGCCCGGTAGATATTACCAACTTACCAAACTCCTTGGTATACGACCATCAGTTAAGAAGTTGACGATGTATCAATAAGGATGTTTCATTGGTGGGACTACCCTTGTCTAGCTAAGGATCTTGCTAAAAACAAATGAGGTACACGTATTCTAGTCAGGTGCTATGAAATTACCATGGTTACTTTCTGTGAACCGTCCCACACTACCTTGGATTCTCTAGTTGGCCAGGCCTTGTTTGATGATGGTGCAGTGGCCGTGATCATTGGTGCGGACCATGACATGTCCGTAAAACATCCTTTATTTAAACTTGTTTCAGCAGACCAAATAATTTTAGCTGACTCCGAAGGGGCCATTGAGGGACATATACGCGAAGTAGGATTAACTTTTCACTTGTTGAAGGGTATCCCTCGGCTAATTTCTAAGAACATTGAGAAATGTTTAACCAAGGCATCTACCCTGATTAGGATCAAAGACTGGAACTTACTATTTTGGATCGCCCACCCTGGTGGTCCAACAATTTTGGAACATATCGAACTCAAACTACGTCTTAAGGAGGAAAAACTTTAAGTCCATTCAACATGTATTGAGTGAGTAGGGAAACATGTCAAGCGCTTGTGTGTTGTTTATTCTTGACGACATGAGGAAGAAGTCGTTAGTGGAATGAAAAAGCACAACTAGGGAAGGGTTAGAGTGGTGGCAGGCACGTAATATTTACGTGTGCAACTTCTAAATTTATATTTAACTTGTCATTTATTAATCTAATGTGATACTAATAAGTGCTTTTTCTTGTATTTATAGAAATCAGTCGCATGATAAATAAGTCGTACATTTTTGCGGTTCTCAACAAAGAAAATAATATAATGCACGCCAGCAGTTAATCATCCCTTGTATTTGACAACCAAAAGTCCAATGAAGAGCATTAAAGAGGCATTGATGGGGATTATAAAGCCATATCATTTTGTGCATGCTCTAAGGCATGAAGTAAGGGGTTTTAAAGTTCTTATATTTTGTGCATAATGGAAAGAATTGTTTAGGGGATTCTTCATTTATGTTGATTTTGTAACCCCTCCTATACTCTATAAATAGGAGAGGAATCCCACCCATGAGGGACATCTTGGAGAGCGTAAATCAAATGATGAAAACAATAAAGGTTTTTCTTTCTATTTTCTTCTTGTCTTTTACTTTTGTTGTTATAATAGTAATATGGCGATGATCGAAGGGATGAGTAGCTAAACCTCTTAACCAAGGCTAGAAGAAGCTCCACCCAATGTAGTTTTAGTGTAGTATAGCATAATTTACTTATAGTATTTACATTCCCTTCTTCCAGCATAATGTATATTCCTTTCTCATTTGTCCTATACTTGACCATAGCTAGGATTTGATGGAATAAAGAATCTAGGTAACCATCTTATTTGACCATAATAAGATAGGTTAGGAACATGGAGATGAGAACATAATCCATGCTTATCAACTGAACCATGGTTGAGTAAGATGGTTTATGGGTAGTTCCCAATCACAAATCTCTTTTATCTTTTGATGTATTGCATATACCTGACAAGGGAAATGTGATACAGGAATTCGGAATTTACTTTAATCATTTATGCTATCTCATGGTGACAATGGGTGGAGTGGAATCTGAGCCTTGGTTCTTACTCCGAATCATACAACTCATACATTTTAGCATTTTATTTTCTTCACTTGAAAACCAACAAAACAAACTCATTGTTATTGGATAAAATCAATAGCTCAAAGTTAGTTTGCACCACAAGTCTCTTGGGATACGACCCCACTACCATTTGCACACAACAGTACACCGTACTCTTGTGGGTCTTTTAAGATGCTGGTTTTATATCGATCAAGTTTTTAGCTCCGTTAGCGGGAACATACGAAGGAACGTTTTATATTTGAGCTTTTTTTAAGCCGATATTTTTTCCTTAATTTTTATTTGTTTACTCTCTTTCTTCTTTATCTCTAATCTTTTCTTTTGATCTCGAAACATTGGAGTACAAACAGTAATAGTTCTTTTGTGCTTAAGTGATATTGGAGTTGGTGGTGAATATTTAAAGTTTTTTCCTCATCTTTTTTACAATATGTCTTACGTTACTTGAACTTTACGTTACTGAGTTGATAAACTATGGGGGGAGGATTTCGGGACCCTAACAAAATTGACCCTAGGGAGACCCTAGATAACAACCACAGATCTGAATGAGATGTGTGGTTCACAAAAATCTTCATTTTCTTATTATTGAATGAGCTGGATTTACTTGTTGAGGTGGTTTTCTTTAAGGAATGAGGTGGCTCTCTTCAAATTTGAAAACCCATTTTCCCAAATGTTCAGCCCATACCTCTCTGCAGACAAGCTCTCTCTCTCACTCACACTCTTTCTTTCTCTCTGTCTCTTACACTCTTTGATCTATTTTTGTCCCTCTCTCACCTGAAAAAAATTGCGATTCGACGACAGAGTGATCAGAAAGATTGTAGTGGGAGAGAGAGCACGAGAGTGGAAGCAATTTGTTGTGAATTGTGGGTGGAAGGAGCTGTAAATTCAACTTCGAGTAACGACCTCTGTATCTGTTTCTTCTTTGTTTGTGCTTAGGGTTTGTTTCTGGGTATTGTATTTCTTTGTTGGAGTGATTTCTTGTTTTTAGGATTTGTGCACTTTATAAAATTATTTGTGGTTTCCCCTTTCTGTTTCTGATCTAAAAATTGGGGTATGCTTTTCTCAGTCGCCAACATAATACCATAACTAGCAAAGTGAGTAATTGTATCCCCTGTACTGTCCAAATATGGATTTTGATGACCTCAAGAAATACAGACCCCATTGTGAAACCCGTATTATTGTCGTCGATCTGGTCAATCGATAAATAATCTGTAGACCTTACTGGGAAATGACTGTTATGGCGAAGTATTGTATTTCAATTTGTCGAGTCACAGTTATGGTCGACAATAAATTGTCGATCATCTGTACAGTCGGCAATTTATTGCCAGTTCTAATTTTATTTTCTATTTTTAGTTTGGGGTTTGTTGTGATGTATCAAGTCATCTTCTTCTTTTAGAACCTTCAGAATGGCAATGGAGTTTAGATGTATCGCATGGGTGCATAAATTACTTACGGGGTGTTTTTGCATGGACAATACAGAGAGGTAGGATGATATCCTCAATGCAGTTTCCACACCTGACACACAGAGAGATGAGATTGTGGAACAAGTGGAGGAAGAAGAAAGTGCGCAAGCTAAAATTGAGTTTAATTTAGAATTCGGTCATCTAGAAACTGAGTATTGGGAAAAAAGGGAGTTAGAATGTATAAATTCAGCAAACGATTCTTCTAATGACTCTTCAAACAGTTGGCAGAGTGGTTGATATAGTTGGGGTATCGAACATTTAGCTCTTATAGGTGGGTGGCCAAGTGTGGGTGTTGAAGGGGGTAGTGTTTTGTTTATCTTAGCGTAATATGTATTTTGTAATCTAACCATCTTACATTTTGAATACATAATATAATCGTTTAAGTTTTTACCCCTTGTTTCAAACTAAATGTTATATGATTCTAAATGATATTATCTATGAACGTGCCAGTGTGGCCAACATGCAATGGATGACTCTGTTGATGAGAATTAGACAAAAATCATTGCCGAAGAGTCACCAGAAAGGGATGAAGATGAACGTACAAGAGGTGTTCCATTCGATTATGCAGAATGTACAACATATCTATTGTTTGGAGACCCCCCGTACGAGGGTCAACATTTCGAGACTGTTGAAGATGCATGTGTTTGCTATGAACAATATGGAAAAGGTCAAGGATTCTCCACAAAAAAGTGGAATTCCACTAAGAGAAACAGATCAGAGGAAGTAGCTAGAGTTAAATTTTGTTGTTTAAATATTGGATTTTTGAAGAAGAATATAGGGATAAATCCGGAGAGTAGTGAAAGAGATGGGAGCAGACGATCATCAGATAAATGCGGGTATAAAGCAACGCTAAGCATCAATTGGAATGACAAACTCCGTAAATACGTTGTGACTAGTTTTTAGATTTCTATAACCATAAACTTGTGTCTCCCATGAATCATTATCCTATGAAGGTGAACAGATTTTTTCCAGATGCAGCCAAAAACCTTACAAAAACCTTTGAGCTCAACAACATTTCAGTCAGCAAGGTACCAACTCTGTTTCCAGAAAAAACCTTTAGCAAACGAGACTGCTACAACTACAAGGCAAAGGTAAACAAAGAATGGCTAGCAGGAGGTGACGCACAAGCGGCATTATAATGGTTTAGGAAAAAACAAATTGAAAATCTGTGGGGGGCAGAGTCATCATTGAAAATCTGTGGTTCTTTATCAGTTTTTATTCCTTCATTCATGTTCTTCTTTCTTTTGTGACTTGGTTCGTGTTTATTAACATTAGCGAGTCCTAGATCTTGCTCTGCCTCACGTTTCTTTGTATTTGATGTTGGCCGAGATAGCTTCACATCCATTGCTTATCACTAAAAATAATCACAAAATTCATAGGTAAGAAAAATATGAAGCAAATAGGGGTTGTCAACATAAAGTGTAAGAACTGAACATTTACACCATAAATAGTATTGTCGACCATGACCGGTGCTCAACAAATTAAAATATTTCACATTGAAATCTACTATTTCTAAACATACCTAGCATAAGATATGGGATTACTCAATTCAAATATGGAATCTACTATTTTTGAACAACATAGAACTTCACATAGGGGATTAACAACTTCAGGATGCACTGGAATCTTAAACTACTTCAACTATTTCAACTACTTTACAAAACAAATCAACTACATAAAATATTGTCGACTAATCTGTAGTAATCGACAATATTTAATTTGCTTTTCACTGCAGTAGAAATTGTAATTACCCAACTTATACTCTAGTGGGTACTCTAGAATTATCTCTGTAATTTTTTGGCACATAAATGTTCCCCTATTTCGAAATACCTAACAAAGTAATTTAGTAAAAGAAAAATCAAAAAAAGGCGCGAACAACTTATCTATGAATGACATTAAACAAACACAAATATGAGATGAAAATATCTCTATATTCCAATCCAATCAACACTAACTATCCCTTTCAACAAACAATAATTTGTGTAAGGGATCCCTTTATGTAATTACAAAAAAACAAGAAAGATTGCAAACCCTAACAGAAAACTTACAAACCCTAACCATAGCAAATTAGTCCTCCAACAAACAAAATAACAAGGGGGAAACAAATAAAAATTAGAAATATTAATTACCCAAGTTCTTGCCCGAAGTTTCTATGGTCTCCAAGTTGAATTTGAAGTGTAATTCGCAGCTCCTTCCACCCACAAATTGAATCCACCCCCAAGTTCGATTTCAACTTTCTATGGTCTCCAAGCAATTTCTTCCCTCTCTCACACTGCTATTTCTTCCTTCTATCTGCTGTCGATTCACAATTTTTTTTTCAGGAGAGAGAGTGAGAGTGACAGAGAAAGAGTAATTGTTAGAGAGGGATGGCGTCCAGAAAGACTGAGACGAATTCAAATATGACATGCCACATAAGAGAGAGGTCACATCAGGTCAAATATCCACCTCAACAAGTAAATCCAGCTCATTCTATAATAAGAAAAGGGCAATTTTTGTGATCCACACATCTCATACAGATGTGTGGTTCTGATATAGGGTCAGCTTAGGGTCAATTTTGTTAGGGTCCCCGAATCCTCCCCCAATTATTTATATTTAGAGTTCACCAACCACCATCATTGAAGTCTTGATTAATGAGGGCTTGTGCTGGGATTAACAAATTTCTTAATACAACTATAGGCTAACATTTCATGTGGTAACTCATTTGTTTATAATGTTGGTTTGACAATAAGATTTTTGATTGTAACAGTACTTCATTTTGATTTTAACACACCAATCAGCTCCTGAGTTTGTCGTGTTTGATCAATAAATAAAAAGGTTACTAAGGTCCCATTAAGATATTGTAAGGTTCGCTTGGGCAAGTTCTCTTTCAACCCCACTTGATCTATTTTTATCACTTGAAACTTTGGTAACACTCCTCCAATTCTCGCATAAACACGAACCGGTTGAACTTTGATAATTTTTTTGGCATCGTTAAACGAGACAAAGGAATGTAAAATACGAAAGATGCGGTGAGTGGAAATACGAAAAGCTCAAAGCTCGACTAATCTCGTGTAATTTCCATCTTGTGCCCCCTAAGTGGAGGGGTACTTCCTTCTTTCACCCCTAAGTGAAGGGGGTGGCCACAGCTACACGGACAAATACTTCCCATAGGTTGGTACTTTTCTAAACTTGACATATAGAATGGGATCCTATTTGCTCCACCCGGAACTAGGACATTTAAAGTCGTGTGGACTGTGCAAATAAACGATGCTCTAATAAAAAAATTACTGTGATTGAATTGACCTATTGACGTGCTAAAAATTTTCTTTCATTCCAACATTAGTAAAGGTAAAAATTGTTAAAGACTTGCAGGATTTAATCACCCAAAAAGTTATCTAACAAGTAGGACCACCCATTAGGGATACGAAGAAATTCGTATCACACAAAAATTGAACATCCCAGACCTCTAAATAACTGATAATAAAAACAAGTAGCAAGATTTCTACGGGATTTCATTAACCAACGGATAGGTGTACTGGACCGGGGTACAAAGACGGGTTCATCGGATACGGCCCCAACCTAGCGCTGTAAAATACTGGTTGTAGGTTTACTACGTCACCGTTCCGAGTGCTAACGTACGATAAGGCGACTCGCTCGTGCATGAGGACCAAATATCTACTTTAAGCTGGTACTAGCATAGTGACGCAGGGGAGTATAGGAACCAAAGTCTTTTGCCATCCTACCCATTTTTAACATAAAAGAATATAGGGGAGACCTAATTATTACTTCTAAAAATGTTGATGTGCAAGAGTCTAGGTTTGATTGATGGGTTACTGCACTGGGTGCTAAATTTTATTAATTATTAGTTGTACATGATCAATTGGACACGTAGAGGAAAACGATTAAGAAGTTTACCTAAACCTTTACCCATTTATGGTCTACCACCTCAGCTTAAGCGGAGAGGGAGACCACCTCGCCCAGTTAATACAATAGAGGACTTAGGATCCCCAATTTGGGAGGAAAGTGATCCATCTCAAGTTTTCCCAATTTTGGAGGAGGGTCATCCATCTAGAGTTGGCCCAATTGAACTTGTTGTTGAGCTAGAAGTCTGATCCAGGAGGATCTAGGGAATTCCCACATCTCCAGTTCTGGCTTGAGCGGGAGCTCAAGCCCCCTAAATGGGGGAGACATGATCCAGGAGGATCTAGGAGAAGCTGAAGTTTTTACCAAAGTCGTTCGAACAAGGTTCAGAGTCGTTCGAACGACTTGAACCCTTGGGCCAAAGTTCCAGGGGAGGTGTTCGATCGTTCGAACGACTATCGTAATTCCAGTTCTAGTTTAAGAGTTGTAAATACCTTTTAGAGTTGGATTTCGAGTTGGATTGTGACTAGGACTTGTAACCTCTATAAAAGGGCAAGCCTAGGCTAGAGTTAATTATCTAGACGTAGATCATTATTTTGAGTTTCCTTTAGATCTGAGAGATTTGTAACTAGGGTTTGAAACCTTCTATGAAGGGCAAGACTAGACAAGGTTAGATCTAGATTAAACTCGAAGTAAGTTTTTATGTTAGATCTGAAAGAGTTCTGAGGGAACTTAGGGTTTGAGAGTTGTTTTCTTCCTGTAATTACTTCGTTCTTGAGTAATTAAATTCTCTATTTTTCCAAACCAATTGGTGTTCTTCATATTTCTCTACTAACACAGGCTTCTCAATCGTATTGTGGATTAAAGTCGATCCCCCAATCATAGCTGCCACCAAATCTCTTAGGGACTATTGGACCCCAGTGGTGAGCGATATGCCTTCGTATATCGTATTACCAGTCGTCATGATAAACTATTATGAAATCAAGCCTAGTGTGATCCAAATGTTGCCTACATTTTATGGGCTTGATTCTGAGAGCCCTTATAAGCACGTCTATGAGTTTAAGCGCTCTCCAAATACCAATATTTTACTGAGGATTCTGCCCACCTTCGTTTATTCTCATTCTCATTAAAAGCCAAGGTGAGTCATTGGCTTGACTCATTGGCACCAGCACCTATCAATTCATGGGATCAAATGGAGACCAAGTTTAAAACCAAATAGTTTTTTATGGGAAAAACCCTTGCTCTTAGAAATTCAATTGTTGAATTTGTTTAAAATGAGAATGAAACATTTTATGAGGCATGGGAGAAATATAAAGATCTTCTTTCATAATGTCCCCATCATGGTTTTGAGAAGCAACATCTAGCCCAGATCTTTTATTGTAGAATAACTTCCAAGAATCACCATAGGCTAGAATTCATGCACAGTTGCAAATTCCAAGACCTTGAATTCGATAGAGCTTATGAGGAGTATGAGACATTGGCTGAGAATGTTCATAGAGCCAAGAAAGGTGGCTAATACAAAGTGAGTGAGGAAACGACCATCAAATCCCAATTAGATACTCTTACCCAAAAAAATTGAGGTTATAGCTATGAATCAATCTAAGGGTAGTGTAAACCAAGTTCAGTAATAGAGTTGCACCGCTTGTTATGATGTAACCCATGCGACTCAAATGTGTCCCATGTTCAATAAAATGAATGACAATCAAGAGCAAGTGAATACTTTGAATAATACCTACAAGGCCCTTTGACCCGTACAAGCTAAAAATTTTAATCACTTGAAACTAACCGATTTTGATTAATTTAGGTCAAAATCAAAAGGCCCTAAAAGCATTGAATCAACGGTCTAACCCTAGCCTAATTCAAATTGGTCTAATGTTCTAGTGATAACAAGCAAAGGTAAATTAAGCACAAGAATAAACAATTACTTACAGGTCGCTGCCGAATCGCCCGACAGCTAAACAATCTAATATTAATACAAAATTACAAGAATTTAATTACTTACATACTCGATAAGCATATTCTGTGGTTATCTCTCTTCTAATTGAACTCATCACAATCAATTTTACGTTCTCGCAACGCTTCACCTCAAATAACGCATCAAAATTTCAAAGCTTGAATCGCTCAAACTCATAAAATCTAAAGCTGGATTTAGGTTTCTCAATCTTTGATTGATTCAATTTAAATTTTACTTTGTATTGAATCGCTCATTGAAATCTCTATTCTTTCTAAAATATCAAGCCCTAGAAAAAGTTCTTTTGGAAGAGGTAAAAAGTGAAATAAGAAAGGATGACTTTTATTAGAAAACTAAAAACCTAAAGTCTATTTGAACAGAGAAATAATCTGTTTAAACAGACAATGATTTATTCGAACAAAGCCAAGATCCTATTCGAAGAAACAAGGTTATGAATAACCTGTTTGAATAGAGACAAAGTCTGTTTGAACAGGGTCTATTCGAATAGAATTAAAGCCTGTTTGAATATAAACCTTTTTCTCTAAAACATATCACTTCCTTTCTGACATTTTGTAAAAAATTAAGGGTTTGATATTATTTAGTGAAGAGGTACAAACCCACGTACCTGTTCAGTACTAGTTCAGCTGTAGTCGTTTTATATGCAATCTTTAACAGCGAGTAACCACGAGGTAGTATTAACACCTAGACATGGAATGAAACAAATTCTAAATATGGATGTTTCAATCTCTCCCCTTGGTTCATTTTGTGTAAAAGGTAGAACTATATGAAATAAAAAATGCAACTCGATAGACGGACTTAATCCTTGAACATCCATACTCAAAGGCATATACTTTGGAATCCCTGCACACTAAACAAGATACATCACGTAACCGTTCAAATAAAATAAGGGATCCAGTGAAAAAATCATAACTTACCTGGCTTATCTGTCAGGATCATCTCTCCCCCTTTTGGCACAGATAAACAAAGGGTAGAAGAAAAACACAATATGAGATAAAAAGGAGAGGCTGATCAGGAAAGCAAAATGTATAATAGTCATGAAATAAGTTAAACACAGAATAAATGAAAAATACATATCAGGAAATGTCAGAGCAACTATTCTGAAAAGATAAGCTGTCAATACATAGTAGATCCAAAAAGTTAAACTAAATAAAACAAACATGCAGTGAGGATATCACTAAACGAACAGATCCAAAATAAGATGCATCTCCCCCTCAAAATAATGGTAACCCCCTTAAAATAAAACTAAAGGAAAACACATATGGGGAGTATCTTTAAAATAAGCAAGCAAAAGAAGACAACACTCCCCCTAACACAAGCCATGATAGAAAGACAATGAATCTAAAATATTATATAAAGACCAAGACATCGCCCATGTGTTATAAAATAATCACTAAATGAATTACTTGGTGTGTGTGTGTGTGATAGTTAGATGGATACTCGGTTTTCAATGTATTACTCAATTGTTGTTAGAATACTATGTTAGAAAGTTGTTTCAACTTAGGCCTCACTAGGGTTGTTACTCAAAAATCACTGAGAATTGACTAGCAAATACTCTGTGAAATATGAATATGAGTATGTGAACAAAAAAATTCATATTGCAACAAATAAACTGTACATTGTAAATTGAAAGATCTCACGGATAGGAAATCAATTGTCATAGATGGTGTCAAATTAATTAATATAGAATCCATATCTCTCATCTTTACTAAACTGACTTTGCTAAACTCCAGATAAAACAAGTCTTGTAAAGGTTATAATATAGGTAAGGGAAGGGACATGACAGAGTAGGTATTTTACTGGTATTTTAAGACTGCAGTTTATACTTTCTCCCCCTCTTTCTTCAAATTGAGTTCACCTCCCGTCATTCTTTCACTTTATTGAGTATACATTGAATAAAATACTTTTTTTTAGCAAGACTCTGATTGATATACTACCAAAACCATTGGGGATACTTTATTTTTCTATTCATCATTCCCTACTTAAACCACATGGTTTCACTCCTTCCTTCACTTTTATTTTACTAAAAAGTCCTTGAACAAATGGGCTAAAAAGAGTTAGATATAAAACGAATGACATATTTTAAGGAACAAAAGGGCTATAAATGAATAAAATTTTGGGTAAACATAGACGAAGGCCAAAAAAAGTGTAACAATAAAAAGCCTATTAACATATCTTCGGTCTCACATAGTATTTTTTTGTCTCGAATCAAGTATAGAGAATGTTTAATTATACTAACTTGAACTTGAAGTTACCATCGACAATTGATTATAAAAAATGAGATAAAAAAATGTTGAATCTGGAAAGAATTTATGAAATAGTACTTGAAGCTTATAAAAAGGCTAGATCCTCACATAATATTAGGTACAAAGTCTTTACAGTTATCCCAACTTGGTTCCAATCATGATGAGCTTTTAGTTTAAACAAGAAGATCAATGACTATTATGAAATGTGATTTTACCAAATAATTATCCCATGAATAAATATAACAAAAAAGCACAGTCCAAGTCTAACAAGAATATTCTACATACAAAAGCTCTTAAAGGTCAAAGTGCAAATAAAATCAAAACAATACCCTACTGTCCTAAAAATAAAAATAAAATTAAGCTGAGACAGGGTAAGAAACGTACCTAATCACTAGAGCATACTGGTAACCCATCTTTGTTTAGATTCATTATCTTATCTGCGGTGATAAGTCATATTTTTGCACCCAAACAACCCGAATAACCTTTCGAGGTAATGCTTTTTGAGCAAACCATCTAAACAAATTCTCACTTTTCATATTAATAGAAATCACATTTGAGTTATATCTTTGCCCATAGAATGGTCAAGCATATGGTTGATAGGATCTAATAAATCTGCAACAAGACATAATATGACCCTTTTGACCACATATTCCACAGTAATAAATCTGAGAGTACGATAACCTTTTGGCTTGATTACAAGTGGAGAATATTATATTATATTTGGGCAATGATGTAGTAGCAATTACTTTAATAAATTTCATGACTTGAGGAATATTGGCATTAGAAAGATGTTCCTCATATCCTAGACCCTTTTTATCAGTATCCATTTTCCCCAAACATAACATCTTATCAATATTTTTTACTCCAAGACAAAAATATTCAAGTTTCTACTAAGATAAAACTAAATCAAGTTTGGCCGTATGTAGTTCATCCAAAGTTGATTTCATTTTCTCCTTCGCATCATGAACTCCTTTCTCTAAAATCATAACCTTGTCATGGAGGTCTTGTTTCTCATCATCAAGCATTTATATCTCATGACTTGAATTCTCAGTTTTTTCTTGAAGTTCATGCATGAGTATATTAACTTGGTCTTTCAGGACTTTGTTAAGCTTACCAAGTTTAATATAATTTGCAAAAGTCTGAGCAAACAACTCTTCAAGATTCAGGTTCTAAAACTTATTTTTATCATGATCACTTTGATTTTCAATAGAATTCTCAAGTTCGAAAGCATCAAACTTATCATTACTACAATTTAAAAAAGCAGGATATGCGCAATATTGTCCATTCTAACATACTTGGGGTTGATCTTTATTATTAGTATTTATATCATCACTATCATCCCAAGTAATACTAATGTTCATAGCTTTGTGATTAGTTCCAGATTTCTTATTGGGAAAACAACGAGCATAATGACCAAACTTGTGACACTTATAACATTCAACTTGATTTAGGACAGTGTCAAACTTAGTTTGCTTGCTATTCTATTTAAGTTGATCATGAGTTCGCGACTTATAATTCACTGATTGTCCTTATTTTTGAAATTGTCATTTTTTCATGAGGTTTTTAAGCTGGCTGCTTATAGAGGCAATCTGTAAATCCATATCAGACCTATTATCATTATCTGAATCGCATGAGATATCAGCTTCTTTACTACCCTTAGAAGAAGAAGAGTAAGATAAAGATTTAAAAATAGCACTCATGTTCTTTTCAGGGTTTTTCATTTTCATCTCGAGTTTAAAAGTTTACAACTTTTCAGCTAATGTATCTGGTTTTATTTTCTTAAGATCTTGAGCTTCTTCGATAGCATCACGTCTGGATCTAAAGCTCTTGGGAAGAGATCTTAGAACTTTACGAATAATTTAGACATCAGAATAAGCTACTCCTAATGCGGTACTAGTGTTTAAAATATCACTTAGTCTCACATAGAATTCATCAAACGGTTCATGTTTACTCATTTAAATATTCTCAAATTGCGAAGTAAGCATTTGTAGCTTACTTTCTTTAACTGTATCATCGCCTTCATGAGTTTGAACTAGAATGTCCCAAGATTCTTTCGAAGTGGTACAAGCATAAATATATCAAAACTCACTTTGACTTACAACCATAAAGATAGTATTGCGGCCTTTAGAGTTATAACCGGCAGCATCTTTTTCTTCATTTGACTATTAGTTTCTAGGTTTAAGGACCTCTATAGCACTACTTGGTGCACCTTGCATCTTAGTAGGTTCATTCCATCCATCCTCAATGGCAATCCATACATTTTCCTCGATTAATTGTAAGAATACAACCATTTAAACTTTCCAGTATGGATAATTTTTGCTATCAAAGAGTGGAGGACGATTTATAGAACCTCTAAACTTCCCAGAATCCATTATTCTCAAGCAATCAAGTTAAGATCCACGCTCAGGTTGTTAATCTTCAAAGCATGACCGCTCTGATACCAATTGAAATTTCTAATCACTTGAGACTAACCGATTTTAATTAATTTAGGTCAAAATCAAAAGGTCTGAAAAACCTTGAATCAATGGTCTAACCCTAGCCTAATTCAAGTTCGTCTAATATTCTAATAACAACAAGCAAAGGTAAATTAAACGCAAGAATAAGCTCTTAGGAGAAAAACCCACAGGTCTCTATCGAATCGCTCGACAACTAAACAATCCAATATTAAAATAAAATTTCAAGAATTTAATTACTTACAGACTTGATAAGTACATCTCATGGTTACCTTTCTTCTAATTAAACTCCTCACAATCAATTTTACGTTCTGGTCACGCCTTGCCTCGGATAACGCACCAAAGCTTCAAAGCTTGAATCGCTCAAACTCACAAAATCTAAAGTTGGATTTAGGTTTCTTAATCTTTGATTAATTCAATTTAAGTTTTACTTCGCATTGAATTGCTCGTTGAAATCTCTCTTTTCTCTAAAATATTAAGCCCTAGAAAAAGTTTTTTTAGAAGAGGTAAAAAGTGAAATAAGAAAGGATGTCTTTTATTAGAAAACTAAAAACCCAAAATCTCTTCGAACAGAGAAATAGTCTATTCGAACAGACAATATTTTATTCGAATAGAACCAAGATCCTATTCGAAGAAACAATGTTCTGAGTAACCTGTTTGAACAGAGAAAAAGTCTGTTCGAACAGGGCCTATTCGAACATAACAAAAGCTTGTTCAAACAGGGTCTGTTCAAACATAATAAAAGCGCGTTCGAACAGAAACCTTTTTCTCCAAAACATATCACTTCCTTTCTGACATTTTGTAAGAAAATTAAGGGCTTGATATTTTTTAGCGAAGAGGTACAAATCTACGTGTTTAGATGTCAGCACTACCTTATGGTTACTCATTGTCAGATATATTGGATGTTTTACAAGCTAACTTGGCAGAACCACCCAAATTTTTTGTGGAAGAACAACCAACACAGTTCAGGTTTTGGATAGCCACAAACCTCAAGTCATAATTTGGCTAGGAATCCCCTTTCTCAATCTTATCCTCAGGCATCTCAATAATCTTTTTAGCCATTTAAATAGTTTTCACCCACCCTACCCAAACCATCTTTAGAAGACACCCTTGCTCTCTTCATGCAATAATCTATGGAAAGTCAAAAACAAGCGTTATAATTTCAGCAATAAATTATGCAATTCCAACAACAGACTTTGGTGAATCAAAATTTTACATCCTAATCTATTTTATATCTAGAGACTCATATAGGACAATTGGCAAATATATTTCATGAGAGACCACCAGGTAAGCTACCTAGCCTGTATCTAATCCAAACGGACCACCATCGTTTGATTCTAACATAATCCCTAAACAACTTAATGCCATAATCACCCTTCGAAGTGGAAGACAAATTGATAACTGAGTTGAAATGGTTAGAGTTGATCCAAAACCAGTTACTATTGAGGATGAGGTAGCTATGAGTAAACCAATTATAGTGAGTAACCATGAACCTTCTAAGAAATCTAAGGAGTGACCTACCTTATCCGTTTTCATACCAAAGGTACCTTTTGAGCCAAATGTACCTTATCCACAATGCCTTCTTCAGGCTAATAAAGGAATTCAATTTGATGAGATATTGGATACATTTAAGAAAGTTCATATAAATATTCCAGTACTCAATGCCATCATACTTATCCCTGCATGTGCCAAATTTCTTATGGATACGTACACCAGGAAAAGGAAAATAAATGTGTACAAGAAAATCTTCTTGACAGAGACATTAACCCCTCATAAACTTCGAGATCCTAAAAACCTAACCATCCCTTATAAAATTGGATATCACAAAGTAGATAGGGCGTTACTCGACTTGGGGGGCTAGTGTGAATGTCTTACCTTACTCGGTCTATCAGGAATTAGGACTTGGAAAACTCGAACCTACCTGAATGACACTTCAATTGGCTGATAATTTAATACAATACTCACATGGTATCCTTGAGAATATTCTTATCAAGGTTGATACTCTCATTTTTCCTGTGGACTTTATTATTTTAGATACTGAAGATGTCACAAATCCTAGCTATAAGATCCCCATCATATTGGGCTGCTTTTTCCTTGTGACTGCTCATGCCATTATTAATTGCTTAAATGGGGCCTTACAACTATAAAATGGGAGACATGAATATCAAATTCAATATTTTTAACAATAATACTCAAGTCCCTCATTTTGATGACATGTCTAAGCTTCATATGATTAACATCCTAGTTTATAACTCGTTCCCTAAATGATTTTCTGATAACCCCTTAAAATCATGTCTTGTGAACTTTGGTGAAGACTTTGATGAAGATATGATTATTGAAGAGCTTAATGTTCTACTTGACTCTACACCTGTTTTTAACAAGTCCAAATGGAGACCTCATATAGAGCCTCTTAAACCGTCTGCTGCTTTGCGTATTCTATCCATCGTTAAAGCACCCAAGTGAAACCTCAAGCCATTACCTAAGACTCTGAAGTATACTTTCTTAGGTGAGTCTGAAACTCATCCTGTAATAATAGCTTTTAATCTAAGTATTGACCAGAAAAGTAGATCGTTGGATGTCCTTGGAAGATACAAATTAGCCCTAGGGTGGTCTATAACAAACTTGAAGGGGGATTAGCCTGGCCGTTTACATGCATCGCATCAATCTTGAGGAAGGTGTTAAAATTCTTGCGAGATGCAACGGTGGTTGAATCCCATCATGATAGATGCGGTGAAGAAGGAAGTTCTTAAACTTTTGGACTCAGGTATCATATACCCCATTTTGGATAGTAAGTGTATCAGCCCCGTTCAGGTTATACCTAAGAAATTAGGGATTACTGTAGTTGAGAATGAGAATAATGACCAAATCCCTACCCACATGACCACCGGGTGGCGTATATGTATCGACTACAGGAAATAGAACATGGTCACAAGGAAAGATCATTGTCCTCTTCCATTCATTGATCAAATGCTTGAACGCCTAGCCAGAAATAGCCATTACAACTTCCTTAACGGTTATTGTGGATATAATCAGATCCCCATTACCCCAGAAGATCAAGAGAAAACAACTTTCACGTGTCCCTAAGGGACATATGCTTATCGACGTATGTCATTTGGGTTGTGCAATGCACCCGCTACCTTCCAACATTGTATGATGAGCATATTTTTTGATATGGTTGATAAGTTTATTGAAATCTTTATGGATGACTTTTTAGCATCTAGATCGTCTTTTGACGAATGTTTACACCATTTAGAACTCGTACTAGAATGATGTACACAAACTAATTTGGTGTTAAACTGGGAAAAGTATCACTTCATGGTGGCACAAGGGATAGTTCTTGGACATATTATCTCCAACAAAGGGATTAAAGTCGATAAGGCTAAGATCGACATTATTTCTTCTTTACCTCCATCTCGAACGACTAAGGTCATTCGCTCATTACTGGGCCATGTTGGGTTTTATCGCCGATTCATCAAAGATTTTAGTAAAATTTCCCAGCCCTTGTACAATTTTCCTGCAAAGGACATTGATTTTAACTTTGATGATGCATGTTCAGAAGCTTTTGAGAAGCTTAAACTACTATTAACTTTAGCCTCTATCATCTAACCTACCAATTGGGAACTTCCCATCAAGCTCATGTGTGACACTTCAGATTACTCTATTGGAGAAGTTTTAGGGAAAAAAATAGATAATAAGCCTCATGTTATTTCTATGCTAGTCATACGCTCAATGACGTATAGTTAAATTACTCCACCATGGGAATGAGTTATTAGTTATTGTGTTTGCCTTGGGGAAATTTCGATCATACCTTGTTGGATCCAAAATTAGTGTTTACAACGGCCATGCGGCCTTAAAGTATTTATTATCTAAAAAGGACGATAGGCCTCAGTTAATTCCATGGATTCTTTTGTTACAAGAATTTGATATCGAAATTCAAGATAAGAAAGGTGTTGAAAATATTATTGCAGATCATCTCTCTCAAATTTTCACTGAAGATTTTCTCCCTATCTTGGAGATATTTCCTTATAAGCAGCTCATGGTTGCTTTATAACTGCCTTGGTACGTCAATATTGCCAATTATCTTGCTATAGAATGGTTACCTGACCATTGGTCAAAGTAAGATAAAACCAAATTCATGCATGAGGTTAGACATTTTAGTTGGGACGATCCTGATCTATATAAGTTTTGTTCAGACCAAGTGATCAAAAAATATATCCTAAATGATAAGTTTCATAGTATACTTACATTTTGTCACACCTTAGCTTGCGGAGGACATTTTGGTGTTAAGAAAACCCGTAAAAGTCCTTCAATCTGGTCTCTATTAGCCTACTCTTTTGTGTGACGCACACACCTTTTGTTATGAATGTGATAGATGCTAGAGGATAGAGAATATTTCTCATTGAAACATGATGTCCTTGAACAACATCCTTATTGTTGAACTATTTGATGTTTGGGGTATTGACTATATGGCCCAATTTCCTTCTTCTCTCGGGTACCTTTACATTCTCGTTGTGGTTGATTATGTTTCCAAATGGGTTAAGGCGGTTCCATATCAAACGAATGATCATAAGCCCATGGTAAAAAAAATTAAAAACATTTTTAATCGTTTTGGCACCCCTTAGGCAATTATTAGTGATGGTGGTAAACATTTTTACAGCCGCATCTTTTAAAATCTTTAGAAAAATTACACCATTATTCATAAAGTTACCACACCTTATCATCCACAAACTAGTGGTCAAGTTGAAGTCTCCAATCGAAAGATCAAAAGAATTTTAGAAAAAAACTATTTGAACCTATCGTAAAGATTGGTCTGAACATCTTGATGATGCTCTTTGGGCATATCGAATAGCTTATAAAACCCCAAATTGTATGTCACCCTATAAAATTGTTTATGGGAAGGCTTGCCACCTGCTAGTAGAATTGGAACACAAGGCTTTGTGGGCTGCAAAGGCCTTTAACTTTGAAATAGATAAAGCCGGATCACATAAAAATCATCAACCTTTTGAACTTGACAAACTTTGTCGCAAGGCTTATGAAAATTCAAAATTTTACAAGGAACGAACTAAAGCTTTTTATGATAAGTCGATTGTTCGCAAAACTTTTGAGCCTAATAAGAAAGTGTTACTCTATAATTCATGACTACGTTTATTTCCAGGAAAATTACGTTATTGCTGGTACGGTCCTTTCGTAGTCAAAACTATTTATCCATAAGGAGCCGTAGAGGTAGAGGATCCTAAATCTGGTAATACTTTCAAGGTCAACGGGCAACGTTTAAAACCGTATTTAGAATTTTGTACTTCCGTTGAAGAGACCACTTCCTAGTTGGCCCATATTATCAGAATTGATCACGTATGCCCCTTTTATGCCTTACTAATATATTTAAGTTTGGGGGTACATTCGTCTAGCTGAAGACAGTAAAACTTAGCACTTCATGGGAGGCAACTCAAGATACATTCAGGTGAGAAGTTTCAGTTTTTATTTCCTATTCCATGTATTTAATTTTGTTCTCAAACATTAAAGTTTGGGGTAGAAAAAAAATTATATATTTTTTGATGAAAAGTAAAATAATGACTCTTTGGCAATGTATGATATATTTTTCGCAAATTTCCAACACTTAGATTAATTTTATATATAGGCAAAATGATATGTTGATTGGAAAACCCAAAAAACTTTGATATTTAACCAAGTGTATACTTGAATATTTATTTATCATGTTCTTAAACTCGATATACTACCTTGTGATTAGCGAAAAACTTAAATTATTCTTGGTATATTTTCAAAACTTGTACTTCACTATAGTTATTATATCAATACCTTTAATAGAGTTTTTGACCAGAATATGGAAAATTTAGTATTTATGTTAGAAATAATTTACTCCAAGGGAGACAACTGCCTGAGAATAAGTTCTTTCCTAAAAGTATAAAAGAAAAGCTAATTTGCTCTAAAACTTTAATGCTACAAGGCATACTCGCATGATTAAGAACAAAAAGAGGAAAAAATTATCACCAATCTTGAGTATGACCACCATAAACTATGTGAAAGGAGCATGAAAAGTATTACTTGTGAGAATCCTGGGTCTAGGTCAAGAAGGGGCACTAAACCCAGAAAACCTTAGCCAACTAGCGAGGATTATCGACAAAAACTCCTTGTTATGGAAGCTTTACTAAATAACCAAATATGAAAAGAAAAAGAGGCTTGTAAAAAAAATACTAGGAAAACGAATTAACTAAGGTAATTGTCGAACTAACCGATGAATTTATTATAATAAGTACTAGACTACCAAACATTAACTCAACTATTTTATATAATATATTTTGTTGTAATACTATCTTCACTATACTGAGATATAGTTAAGGAAAATGTTTGAATCTCTTTCTAAGTATGAGGTAGTATTTATAGTTTATGATTTTGTAAATGATATTCTATGGTACACTTGGAAAATACTGAGCTTTAAGAAATTTTCTGTCATAATATTTTCTTGTTATACCAAAGTAAGGATAGAATATTATAGAAAATGAGGCTTGTAAAAAAAAGAGGCTTCACTAAATAACCAAATATGAAATGAAAAAAAGGCTTGTAAAAAAATACTAGGAAAACGAATTGACTAAGGCACCTGTCGAACTAGCTGATAAATTTATTCCAATAACTACTAGACTACCAAATACTGACTCAACTATTCTATATAATATATTGTGTTGTAACACTATCTTCACTATACTAAAATATAGTTAAGGAAAATATTTGAATCTCTTTCTAAGCATGAGGTAGTTTTTATAGTTTTGGATTTTGTAAATGATATTCTATGGTACACTTGGAAAATACTGAGTTTTAAGGAATATTTTTTCATAATATTTTATTTTTATACCAAAGTAAGGATAAGTTGACAGGAAATAAGTCATTTGTAATCTAGAATTTCCAAAGTGTCATTATTGATTTTTGTGGGTATAATCATTATAATCCCTCACGAGAAAATACTCGTCTACAAGAGGAACCTTGGGGTTTAACAGCTTGTTACATATGTTAAATGCAACTGCGTGACCTTTAAAAATGGCTTTTACTTATAATATCTCGAGGACTTGCAAAATATAAGTTGGGGGTATTTGGCATACAAGTAATATTTACGTGTACAACTTCTAAATTTATATTTAACTTGTAGTTTATTAATTTAATGTGATACTAATAAGTGTTTTTTCTTGTATTGACAAAAATTGTTCGCATGATAAACAAGTCGTACATTTTTGTGGCTCTCAACAAAGAAAATAATGTAATGCACTCCAGCAGTTGACCATCCCTTGTATTTGTCAACCAAAAGTCTAATGAAGAGCATTAAATAGGCATTGATGAAGATTATCAAGCCATATCATTTTGTGCATGGGCTAAGGCATGGAGTAAGGGGTTTTAAAGCTCTTATATTTTGTGCATTGAGTGCATTTTTTATGTTTCCATTGTTCGCTATTTTTGCCGTTGCTCCAATCGGATAGTTACACGTGGACACTTTGAGTTGTCAAATATTTGAACTCTACCTCTCTCTCTGCCCGAGATTTTTTTGAGCAGCCTTCCGGGTCCTACCGACTCATTACTCTTCTCTTTTCCTCTCTCATCTTCTTCTCTCCTCTTGGTCCTACACTACCACCATCATTGTGCTTCAAATCAAAAGGTGTAATTGCTTCCACGTTTACATACTTTTCTCCCATATTATAATAATTTGGTAGTTGCTTCTAAACTTCCGCGTTTCATACTTTTCTCTCATATTATAATAAGTTATTTTTTTTGCCCTAAAATTCATACATGAAGTCTCTACTCCAACTTGAATGCGACCTCTGTTTAGCACAAATAAATATAATTATTTATTTATATATTTATCTTTATATCAATATTTCTTAAATAATAAAAGTAAACAACTTCAATTAATAAAATTCTATAACATATTCCTTAAGTCTTGTGTTCTTATTAAATTTAAACATGTAGGTTAGTGTTTCACAAGATGAATAACCAAGAGGTGTTAATGGTGCAACCCAACACACTTCCAACATTTATTCCATCGGATGTTGAGAATGAAGTGGACAAACCAATTGTCACGGTAAGAATCGTTCCTAAGTTGCTTATGTAATTTATGTTTAATTATTATTATTTATTTACATATAACTTGTTTTACCTATTTCAAATCATGATGATAGAAAATATAATTTCCGATGATTGTACATATTTCGTACTCTTTAAATACCGCAGATGGACAACGAGGAGGAGGAAATTATAGAATTGGGTGATGATCAAGAAAGTGATGAAAAAAATGTTGTGAGTGATGATGAGATCAATACTGAAGAAACTAACGAGATGTTTAGTAATTATTAGATACCTACTCTTGGAATGGATTTTGGGTAAGAAGAAAAAGCATACAAGTGTTATAATTTTTATGCAAGATATGTTGGGTTTAGTGTAAGAAAACACCAAATCACAAGAAAAAAAGCTAATAGGACTATCGTTAGAAGACAATTTTGTTGTTCAAATGAGGGTACTTACCAGAAAAAAAATTACTCCCAAGAAAAAAAGGAGAGAAAGAAGGTGTGGGTATCTTGCTATGCTTGAGATTAGATTGAACGCTAATGGAAAATACTGAGTAACACAATTTTTGGAAGAGCAGAATCATGAACTAGTTGATGCATCAAGTGTGCATTTATTGAGGTCTCAACGAAAGATAATACCTGAGCAAGCCTCGATGATTATTAAAATGCGAGCTACTGGAATTCCTAGATGCCAAATATTTCGTTACATGCGAGGGGAAGCGGGTGGAGCTCAAAATATTAATTTTCTAAAGGAAGATTCTGATAACTTGATTATGAGAGCTTGTACCGAATTTTTACAGAAAGGTGATGCATTGTGTCTACTTGACTACTTCAAAAAGAAGAAGATGAGAACAAGTACTTTTTTTTTTCAATTCGGACTAACGAAGAAAACGAGATAACTGGTGTTATTTGGTTAGATGCTAAATCAAGGAGCGATTACGGGCTTTATGGAGATGTTGTGTCATTTGATACAACTTATCTCACAAATAACCATGGCCATACTATAATGTTTGGATGTGCTTTATTAGAAGATGAAACAACTGAGGCGTTTATTTGGTATTTTAGAACCTTTCTAGAAGCTATGGGTGGAATACATCCAAAAATAATATTTACAGACCAAGCAATGGCAATGATAAACGCTATCAACGAGGTACTTCCGGAAACTCTCCATAGGTTATGTATTTGGCATATTTTTCAGAATGCTACAAAACAAATTTCTCATGTTTTCAATAAATACAAGTTCTTTTCAATGGAATTTAAGAAATGTATTTACGAACCAGAATTGGTTGAAGAGTTTGAAGATATGTGGCACAAATTAATTGATAAATGTAAATTACAAGAAAATGAGTGATTGAACTGAATCTACAAGCTGCGCGAGAAATGGGCTCAAGTTTATGGGAGAAAACATTTTTGTGCAGGTATGACTACTACACAGAGAAGTGAGAGCATAAACAATTTTTTGAAAAAGTTTTTCACAAGAAAACTTGTTATTCGAGAGCTAGTATGACAATACGATGTAGCAATGGCTAACAGAATTGAGACAGAAAGGAAGGCAGATAATCACACGAGACAAACAAATGCAAATCTTTTATTCGAGTGGGCTGTTGAGCTTGAAACGTCAAAGAAGTATACTACAAATTTTTTTAGAGAATTCCAGAATGCGATGGTCAAAGCGTTTGATTTAAAGTTGGCATCTACTAGTGACAATTAAGGTAAATACACGTATAGTGCCTCCAAATTAGAAAATGCTGGAATAAGTTGTTCGCTTACATACAAGCCATCAGAGAAGTTAGTGACTTGTAGTTGTAAGAAATTTGAATTTCATGGCTATCTTTGTTCTCATGCAATAAAATTATTTCGGGACTTGGAGGTGTCTATTTTACCATCACATTACTACTTGAAGAGATGGAGGATCGATGCTATAGAAGGCATAACATGTGATGCTCATGGAGACGCTATTATAGTTTACTATCAGCCAGGTTTTACAGCTCGGTATAGCGAGCTATCACATTTAACTCAATATATTGTATCTTACGCTGCAAAAAATGATGCACTATATAGTCCAATTAAGACTGGGTTGCTAAAACTTAAAGGAATAGGAGACACCCATATTATTTCTCAAAAACAGTCAGATGAGGAATCGCAGATTAGAAGCAACAAAAATTCAGACGTTCCTAATGAAGATGCTGCAACTCAAGAGGTTATATTGCGAAATCCAAAACAAGCTGCAGCCAATGATCAACAAAAACGTAGAATCAAGAGCTCACTGGAAAAAAATTAAGCCAAGAAGATAAAGATTCTTCCAAAACAATCAACAATGATTGTAGGTAAGTATAAAATATTAGTTATTTATATTTTACAATAATATTTTCTTCCATACTTATTTTGTGCAATTAATACAAAAAATAATAACCCCGATGTTCAACATAATCCATACATGGCGTTGGAGGTGAGAGCGCGTACTAATATGATGCAACCGATATATACAGAGGTATGGTTTATTTTCTAGACATTTATTTACGATCTATTATAATTCTTTATGAATAATAAATTATGTTCTTGAATTTGTATTAGGTTGTACAACCTCAATTGCCTTATGAATCAACGGGTTTGCATAATCAAGGATTTTATGGAGCAAGTTCTAGTTATATTAATTGGCATGTTAACCAAATGCATAACATTCAGGTAAAGGAAAGATTATTTTGCATGTTGAAAATTTGTTGAATACAATGCTTAACTTTGATATCATATAATTAGGAGTCAAATGCAACGAAAAATCAAGGCACATGGATGAGTCAACCTTTACATGGTGGTAGTTATTCCTATGATTTAAATTCATCATTTTCAAGCCAAGTGAATCCTTATGGAATGTCGCCTATTAGAGGAATTATGCCTGCTTGCATGACCTCCCAGCCTTCAAACAATTTGCAGGTATTTTAGGCTTCTGACTTAATTATATTATTTCGTCTAATTATTATAAATTAAAATTTTAAACTCTCTATTTATAGGCATCAAGCCAACTTAACCCTTATGGAATATCACTCATAAGACCAATTGTGACTAATTATAGGATGTCACTCCCTTCAGACAACTTGCATGGATATCAGGTTTACAATATGATTGTATTTTGTACGTTTATAAATTTAGTTAGTTTCTTATAACTAACTATTCTTGTATAGACATCAAGGCAAGTTAATCTTCATGGAATCTCGCCCATCCGACCATTATTGCAGTACCATATAAACTCAAACCTTATCAGCAACTCACAGTTTTCTCAGATTTGTGAGTTATTTGTATTTTTTCAGTTAATAAAGTATCAAATTTCTATTAACAATTGTCTCTCTCTATAGCTATCTCGTGAGGCACCAATACAAGAACCAAGAGGTCATGTCAGTATGCTAGATTTTACTAGTGATACAAGAAATTATTTCCAGGTTGGTAGGTGTTTAATAGCTTGTTCTATCTTAATATTGTTAAAATTTTCTTTCATGTATATTACTTGTTAACAGTGATAAAAGTCTTGATGAACGATGAAAAGGTCTAAATGAAGCTACCAGGAAAACGGAAAGATTGCGGAGTGATTCTACATTATTTACATTTTATTTTGATGTTTTGATTTAGTTTGACATGTTATGAGGCTAGTGGATCATAAATTTCTAAAGTTGTTATGCTTTAAATATTTAGTCTCATGATTATTGCGTAGTTAATCTTTTTTTGATTAAGTAAATTGTAATGTCATCATAGTAACTTACAAGACCCTTTTCGAAATGGATCCCCAATTCGTCATACCTGTTTCGATTTTTTGCTGTTTCCATTTTTTGTTTCTGATAATTTACTTAATCAAAATGGTACATCTAAAGGAGGTGCCTCATATTACAGTGCTAGATATGTTCTTCAATGCATGCTCACAGCCATGGTAATAGCCATCAGAGTAATCTTCGTGATAACAACTCAAAACCTTAAGCGTACATTAAGCTACTTGGCTATAGGAAACCATTCTTAATCGGGAAAAAAGTTCAGACAACCCACATTCTTCGTAAGTTGGAAGTACAACTCCTCTTAAGGCTTCCATCACCATACAACCCTTGAGCAGCTTCTTGAACTCTCCCATTGCATGTAGCAAGAGGCTCCCCATATTCAGATCTTACCCAAACCCCAAATCCCAAGGATGGAAAACCCTCTATGCTCAAATATTAGAGGATGTTTACTGAAATATGGGAACAAATGCTTAAGAAACTCATCCATAATCTGATTAATTAAAGCAGCAACTTCAGATTCAACAATCCCAACAGAGGCATGAACTTCATATTCACCAATCTTTAGCATAAAATCAGTTACTCTCAGCCCCAGAAAATGGATACAAATGGATGTATGGAAGGAAAAAAATGGATGGAAAGAAACTCAAATCTTGGTTCATTCGAAGAAGGAGAGTTGAATGGCAGTTGTATTTCTTCAAATCTTAGCAACCCACATCATCTAGTCCAACAAGAGGAAAATCTCAGCAACCCACTATCAAACTCAAATCTCAGCAACCCACTATCAAACTTAAGCTTTCCACCATAAGAGGAAAGTCCAGTGCATGGATTCGGATTTTCCAAAATTTATAACTTAAAAAAACCATCAACCGGTAACCCTTGATGAAGTTCAAAACCTTGAGGGATCAAGTGATATGAACTAGGAGTCTTGTGTTCTTTTATTTTGATGTTTGGATTGATGGTAGTAGTCTGAGGCAAATAGAAAAAGGAAGAAAGAAGAAGAGGAGAGAGGAAAAGTGAAGAGGAGAGAGGAAAAGAGAAGAGTAATGAGCGGGTAGGACCCGTAAGGCTGCCCAAAAAAATCTCGGGCAGAGAGAGAGGTAGAGTTTAAATATTTGATAACTCATAGTGTCCACGTGTAGCTATCCGATTAAAGCAATGGCAAAAACAACGAAAAATGGAAACAACAAAAATGTACACGTTTGTACATTTATGCATAATGGAAGGCATTATTTAGGGGATTCTTCGTCTATGTTGATATTTTGTGACCCCTCATATATCTATAAATAGGAGGAGAATCCCACCCATGAGGGACATTTTGGAGAGTGTAAATCAAAGGTTAAAAGCAATAAAGGTTTTTATTTTTATTTTCTTCTTATCTTTTACTTTTATTATTATAATAATAATATGATGACGATCTAAGGGATGAATAACTAAACCTCTTAGCCAAGGCTATAAGAAGCTCCACCCAATGTAGCTTTAGTATAGCATAGCATAATTTACTTACAGTATTTGTATTCTCCTATTCCGACATAATATATATTCTTTTCTCCTTCGTCCTATGCTTGACCATAGCTAGGATTTGGGGGAATAAAGAATCTAGGTAACCATCTTATTTGACCATAATACGATAGGTTAGGAACATGGAGATGAGAACATAATCCATACTTATCAACCGAACCATGGTTGAGAAAGATGGTTTATTGGGTAGTTCCCAATCACAAATCTCTTTTTATCTTTTGATGTATTGCATATACCTGACCAAGGATATGTTATACGGGAACTTGTAATTTACTTTAATCATTTATGTTATCTCATGGTAATAATAGGTGGAGTGGAATCTAAGCCATGGTTCTTACTCTGACTCATACAACTCATACATTCTAGCATTCTATTTTCTTTACTTGAAAACCAACAAAACAAACTCATTGCTATTGGATAAAATCAATAGCTCAAAGATAGCTTGCACCACAAGTCTGTTGGGATACGACCACGTTACCATTTGTACTCAACGGTACACCGTGCGCTTGCGGGTCTTTTAAGACGTCAGTTTTATATCGATCAAGTGGGGTGTATTATTCAGGTTCAGACCTGGTTTGACCATCGTGACCATTGTACTATACAGTATTATGACTTACTGTGTTATAGACTCAGATTGATCGAGGAAGAACTATGTCAAATTAATGTATGTATGTTTAAGTTATTCTACAACTGAAATAAGTTTGTTTTTTGTAAGAGGAAGGTTTTTTATTTTATTTTATGATCTAGCAAGCATATGCAATTGCGCGTGAAAATGCGTTATTTGTGGGAATATTTTTTGATCTTTGAACTTAATGTTAGTGTCTAGATTTGTTGATAGGTAAATAATATTTGATATATAACTTAAACATTAATTAATTATATTATTCGAGAAGGGTGTTTTCATATAGACAAATTTGTCATTGTCCTCAGGACAAAGAGGAGCTAGGATTTAATGATATTTTGTGAAGATTTGCTAAAAAGAGGATGATGGACGGAGCAGATCTATTTAAATTTAGTAAAATTAAACAAAGTCGAGGGTAGTTTAGTCATCACCTCTCTCTTTAATTCTCAAAACTCTCTCTCACATGAAGCAATTAAGGCAGTTCCAAAGCCATCTTCCTCTAACTGTTAGATCTCTCTATCTAATCCATAATTATTAGGAGAGTACTAATTAGAAGAACAATAAAAATGATAACGAAGAAGATACAATAGAATTGGTGAGGAGGAAAATTTCCCCTTGGGGTTTCTTTATTGTTTTATAGAAAGATTACAATAGAAGTCATAAATTCTAATTAGATTTTCTAACCTTAGGCTTGTCCTTTTATAGGGTGCAAGTCTTATTTTTGAAATTGGACTCCTATTGCTAAATTATAGTAATACTCTATATAGAAATAGGAACTCATACTTCTAAAACTAGATAAATACTCTAAAATAGAAGTATGACACTAAATTAGTGATACTTTATCTTTAAAAACTAGATAAATACTCTAAAATAAAATTAGTACACTAAATTAGTGATACTTCATAGATCATCCTGGATCATGGCTCCCTTTCAGGCTAGAACTGAAAATATAAAAATTTGGAAGCCCCCGTATCATAAGTGTACCACTTCCATTTGCTGAGAAGCTTGCCCTTTCTACCACTCCTAGTCATAGTCATCCCCCTATCTAGAATACCATACTCCTTCAAAGAACTTTATCGCTCAATCCATAGATCTTTAACCGATGGTAGACGAGTGTCTTTTGTGGAGACTTCATCTAGTAGAGATAAGAATACATAATCACTTCCAGATCTGATAGTAGCCAATCCTCCCTTAAAATCCATCGATGTACTTTTCCAATGGTCATTAGGTACTGATAATTGAAGATCCGATCCCAACTCCCAATTGGAAGACTTTAGGTGATACTCGCAAGTCTTTATCTGTAGTATCTTCTAGTGAATCAACCCAATCTTTAGACCTGTATCATACTCGTGAGGTACAATTAGCTAAATATGTATAACCTGGAATGCGGAACTTACTGGTATTGGCCATCTACCAAAACAATTATCCTCATGAAAACTTTAGACTGTATGAAGATGATTTTGTATGACATTAGAATTGTAAAGTTGCATAGTCACATAACTATGTACAAAATGTTATTTATTTGTAATATCCTTTTTCTGAATTAACTAAAGGTAGATCTTGAAAAATCCATTTCTGGAGTTTGTTTCATTTAGTGTCTAGAGTAGGCGTCAGTATTATCTCGTGGTTATCCGGCGTCAGTGAATGCACATGGAGCAACTACAACTGGACTGACTGTCTCTGAAGAGGTAAGTAGATTTCAAAACTCTTTATTCTAAAAAGTCAGGCCGCTATATTTTACAAAGTGAAAAAGTAATAAGAATGTCTATTTACAGAAAAACAAAAGTTGTATTCGAATAACCTTTAATGTAGCTCGAATATGTTGCAACAGATAGAATTGTATTCGAATAGAATTACTTCTGTTCGAATAACTTTCGACAGTTGCATTTATATTTGAATAGACTGTTTGTTGTTTGAATAACTTTTAACAGTTACTTCTCTATTCGAATAGAATAACTATTGTTCAAATAATTTTCAACAGTTACTTCTCTATTCGAATAAAATAACTGTTGCTCGAATAATCTTCACCAGATAGACTTCTGTTCGAATAAATTGATTTTTATTCGAAGAGAGCCCGTGTTTTTTGTTTTACTATTTAAGACATACTTGCCTTTTTCAAAGATGGATTTCCTTGAAAAACCTATTTTGTTTGGAGGCTTAATTTTAAAAAATAAAGAGAGATCGATCTTTGAGAGATTCAAGAGAAAATCAAATCACTCAATATTGACTCAATCAATTGATCAAGAAATCTTTGCCATGCATTGAAGAACTAAATTGAAGAACTTGAGCGATTCAAGAATATGAGCTTCGACGTAAGATTGGAGCAAGGCGTTGCGAGAACGCGAAATTGATTGCATGAAGATTCATTGGGAGAGAGATAACCATGGAAAGTGCTTATCGAGTCTGTAAATGATTAAATTCTTGTAATTCATTTTCAATAGTGGATTGTTTAGCCGTCGAGTGACTCGATAGCGACCTGTGGGTTTTTCTCCTGAGAAAGGTTTCCCACAGGGTTAAAAATCTTTGCTTTGCCTTTAATTTCTATTGCTTGCTTGACATTAGATAATCGTATCGACTTGAATTTGGTTAAGTCTTGATCATTAATTCAGAGGCTTTAGGATCTTTCAATTTATAACTAAAACGATCGAAATTGGTTAGTCTCAGGCAACTAGTAAGTTCATTTGGTATCAGAGCGGTTACGTTTCAAGGTTTAACAACCCAAACGTAGATCCCGAATAGTTCGCTTATGAATAATGAGTTCTGAGAAGTTTGGAGATCCTATAAATCATCCTCTAGCCTTTGATGGCAAAGAATACCCATACTGGAAAGTCTGAATGATTGTATACTTACAATCGATCAGGGAAGATGTGTGGATTGTTGTTAAGGATGGATGGACACCCCCTACTATGATGCAAGGTCAACTAGGGAGTGCTATTGAGGTCCCTAAACCTAAGAATCAATGCTCAAAAGAAGAAAATGATACTATTGGGTATAATTCTAAAGGCCTCAATGCGATCTTTATTGTTGTGAGTCAAAGTGAGTTTCAACATATCTTGGCATGTACCACTTTTAAAGAAGCTTGGGACATCCTAGTTCGAACTTATGAAGGCGATGATACAGTAAAAGAAAGTAAGCTTGAAATGCTTACTTCACAATTTGAGAATATCAAAATGAGTAAAAATGAACCTTTTGATGAATTCAATGCGAGACTAAGTGATATTGTAAATAATAGTGCCGTACTGGGAGCTCCTTATTCTGATATCCAAATTGTTCGCAAAGTCCTAAGGTCTCTTCCTAAGAGCTTTAGATCCAGACATGATGTTATCGAGGAAGCCCAAGATCTTAAAAAAATGAAACCATATACATTAGCTAGAAAATTGTGAACGTTTGAACTTGAGATGAGAATGGAAAACCCTGAGAAGAATAAGAGTGTTGCTTTCAAGTCTTCATCTTACTCCTCTTGTTCCAAGGCTTCTGAAGAGGTTGATCACTCATATATCTCAGATGATGATGAAGGTTTGGATATAGATTCATCAATTGCTCTTATTAGTCAATAATTTCAAAAAATCTTAAAGAAACGTCAGTTTCAAAAACAAGAACAAAAATAAGGGAAATCAATGAACTATATTTCATGACCTCATGATCGGGTTAAAAATTATAACTGACAGACCAACAGTGATACTGACCTCAGTCAAGTTGAATATTATAAATGTCACAAGCTTGGTCATTATGCCTATAGCTGTCCTATGAAAAAAACTAGAACGAATCATAAAGCTATGAATATCAGGGTTACTTGGGATGACAGTGATGATGAACATGATAACAATAAAAGCCATCCCCTATTAGTTGATACTGGAAATTATTGTGCATATTCTGCATTTCTTAATTGTGGCAATAATAACTTTAACATTTTTGAACTTGAAAATCCTGATGAAAATTTGTGTAATCAAGAAAAAAAATGAATCTGAGGAGTTTGAGGACCCGCATCTTGAGGACTTGTAGTCTCAGACTCTCGCCAAGTGTATAAAACTTGGTAAACTTAACAAAGTCTTGAAAGACCAAGTTAATACACTTACTAGCGAACTTCAAGAAAGAACTGAGAGTACTAGTCACGAGATAGAGGTTCTTGAGAATGAGAAACAAGGCCTTCATGACAAAGTTGTATTTTTAGAAAAGGAAGTTAATGATGCAAAATAGAAAATGAAATCAACTTTGGATGAACTTCGTTTGGCCAAGCTTGATGTAGTTCTATCTCAGCAGAAACTTCAAAAGTTCTGTCATGGGGCCATGAACATTGATGAAATGTTATGCATGGGAAAAATGGACAGTGGCAAAAAGGGTCTAGGATATGAGAAATTTTTTTCCAAGGCCAAGACCCCTCAAATCACAAAGTTTGTGAAAGCAACTACGTCTACTTCTATATCCAAACATAACGTCATATCCACTACTCATAATCACTCTAAACGGGCCTCTTACTCTAAAATTTATTATTGTAATCTATGTGGTCTAAGGGGACATATTTATTTCTTCTATAGATTTATTGGATCTTATCAATCACATGCTTTCTCGAACAATGGATATAAATATAATTCTAATGTGATTTCTACTAATGAGAAAAGTAAGAATGTGTCTAGATTTTTTGCATAGAAAACTACAGGTCGAGGAACTCTTCGAAGCATCTGGGTACGAAAGTTGGATGTGGCACCTCAACTAAGGTGCAATGTTGCACTAACTGCTCTGAATGCGCTTAAGTCAATTCAATGGTATATAGATAGTGGGTGTTCTCGTCATATGACTGGTGATGAGTCCAAGCTGAGTTACCTTGAGGATATTCAGAGAGGTGATGTTACTTTTGGTGATGGGAGTATATCTTCTGTGGTAGGAAAGGGAAAGGTCGAAGGACTTGGTACTCCAGTAATTGATAATGTTCTTCTGGTTAAGGGGCTGAAGGCCAATCTACTTAGTGTGAGTCAACTATGTGATACAGATCACACTTTTACTTTTTCTTGAAGTGGATGTGACATTCTGAACTCTCAGGGACAACGGGTGATGTATGCCGCTAGAACTGCTGATAACTGTTATGCTATTCAACAAGGAGCTATAATGTGTAGCAAAGCGAAACTGAGTGATGTGGACTCATGGCCACAAAGATTGGGACATATAAACTTTATTGATTTGTCCAAGATTACAAGTAAAGAGCTGATTCGGGGAGTACCGAAGTTGAGAAGATTGAGCAACGTAGTGTGCAGCCCTTGTCAAATTGGGAAGCAAATAAAGAGCTCTCACACGAAGTCCAACAATATTGCTACAACTTGAACTCTTGATCTAATACACATGGATTTGATGGGTCCTATGAGAAGGGCATCATTGGGAGGTAAGAGGTATATTTTGGTGATGGTGGATGATTTTTCTCGTATACATGGATAACACTTTGGAGAGAGTCTAATACTTTTGAAGAATCCGCATAATATCCTTCGATCCAAAATGAGAAAGATTGTTCTTTTGATAAATTTGAAGTGATCATGGAGAAGAATTTAGGATTAAGGATACGGGGTGGTTGAATATTGTACTTCTAATGAGATTAAGCATGAATTCTCTGCTCCAATCACTCCACAACAAAATGGAATTGCAGAGAGGAAGAATAGAGTTTTTCAAGAAATGGGACGAGTCTTACTTCATAGCAAGAATCTTCGGCACACTTTTGGGGAGAGGCCATTCATACTGCGCGCTATACTATTAATAGAGTATATCTACGCCCACTATTTAAAAACTCCTATGAACTGTGGTTTAAAGAATCGAATGTCAACTACTTCTGGGTTTTTAGGAGTAAATGTTTTATCTTTAGAGATCAGGAAAACGTTGAGAAATTTGACTCTCAGAGTGATGAAGGTATTTTATTGGGCAACTCAACAAATAGTAGAGCTTTTCAAGTCTACAATTTGAGGACCAATGTGATGATGGAGTCTTGTAATGTGGTTGTTAATGATACTTGCACCCTTGGTTCTACAGAAGTGAGAGAAGATGATAGTACAAAAGAAAATCTCGAAACCTCTTCTAGTGACGTTCTTACACCGAGTTCAACATCAAAGGTTGGTTCTCCTTTTTCTACTTCATCATTTCCAACTATACCACCCCCTCCTGCCCCAATTGTACCACAACCCGGATGGTAACAAGTTCGTAAGGATCACTCCAATGCCGATATCATCGGTGATCCTACTTCTCGGGTTCAGACTCGAAGTCAATACCATGAGATGGTGAACTTTGTTTGTTATGTTTCCATGATCAAACCAACAATGGTAAAGGATGCTCTGTCAGACAAATATTAGCTACATGCAATGCAAGATGAGCTTCGCCAGTTTCAACATCAAGATGTTTAGGATTTGGTTCCACGTCCTTCAAGTACAAATATCATTGGAACTAAATGGGTTTATAAGAACAAATATGACGAACTTGAGAATATAATTCGAAACAAAGCTACATTGGTCACTCAAGGGTACAATCAAGTAAAAGGGGTTGATGTTGCTGAAACATTTACTCCTACTACAAGGCTTGAGTCTATTCGCCTATTGCTTGCTCTTGCTTGCCATCAAAAGTTCAAGTTATATCAGATGGGTGTTAAGAGTGCTTTTATGAATAGGCTCTAAGAAGAAGAGGTGTACGTGGCCCAACCAAAAGGGTTTGAAGATCCTCATTATCCAGATCACTTATTCTACTTGAAGAAGGCTCTTTATGGTTAGAAGCAAGCTCCTCGAGAAGGGTATGAACGGCTCTCAAATTTTCTCTTAGCTAAGGGATTTATTTGAGAGGGAGTTGATAAAATGCTTTTTATCCAAAGGAATGGAGGCGCGATGCTTGTTGTACAGGTATATGTAGATGATATTATTTTTGGTTCTACTTCGAGTTCACTAACCACTTCTTTTGCATCTTTAATGAAAAGTGAATTTGAGATGAGCATGGTTGGGGAACTCACTTATTTCTTAGGTCTCCAAATTCATCATGTGGAGAAAGGAATGTTGTGTCTCTCAATCTACGTATGTCAGGGATCTTGTGAAGAAGTTTGGTCTCTCTTCTGCAAAACATGCCAGGACACCCATGTGTACCACTACAAAGTTAAGTAAGGACTCGACAGGTACAGATATTAATCAAAAGACGTATAGAAGTATGATAGGTAGTTTCCTTTATCTTACTACTACTCATCCTGATACTATGTTTAGTGTATGTATTTGTGCTCGTTATCAAAGCAGTCCGAAAGAGTCTCATTTACAAGCTGTTAAGCGTATTATTCGTTATATTGCTGGGACGTCTGATTTTGGCTTATGGTATTCACATGATACAACCTCTGAGGTTATTGGGTATTCTGATACAGATTGGGCAGGTAATACAGATGATAGGAAGAGTACTTCGGGTGGATGCTATTATATTGGAAAAAATCTTGTGGCTTGGCAGAGTAAGAAGTGTAATTGTATTTCTCAATCCATAGCAGAAGCGGAGTATATTGCTGCGAGTAGTTGTTGCACTCAATTGATTTGGATGAAACAGATGGTGTATGACTATGGAATAGTCCAGGGAACGATGTCAGTTTTTTGTGATAATACGAGTGCGATAAATATCTTCAAGAATCCTGAACAACATTCCAAAACCAAGCACATTGAAATTTGATTCCACTTCATTCGTGATCTTCTTGAGCGCAAGATAGTCAGTGTTGAGTATGTTCCTACAGAGAGTCAGTTAGCAGATTTCTTCACCAAGCTGTTAGATGCCATAAGATTTGAGCTTCTGCAACGCTCTATTGGTGTCTGCTCTATTGATTAGGTATGCCGTTTACTCTCTCTTTATACTATTTGATTGATTATCATAGTGATATATGCTTGGTCAGATACGTTTTCTAATTTAATGTTAGGACAGTTCGGTATAGTGTTTACTTGGTTTTGCTTTCTCTCACGGTAGTTAACTATCGCATGCTTAGATAGATCGGTACTCGCTGATATTATACTTGAGGTTACCTGTAGAGACTTCGTACCTAATGCTATGAGAGGATCTGACCTATTTTTCTAAGCTTCGAGTGTTGTGACATCTACTACTCTCTTTGATTCTGTTGTTTGTGATCTCATTTAGTTTTCTTACTCAATTGTCCAAATGGTAACTACAAGTTCAAGTTAGTCTAATATAATATTCTTTATACTTGATTCGAGACAAAAAATACTATGTGAGACCGAAGATATGATAATAGGCTTTTTATTGCTACACATTTTTTGGCTTTCGTTCTTCTTACCCAATTCTTTTATCCGTTTGCAGCTCCTTGTGCCTTCAAATATGCCATTCATTTTTCTACCTCAATCTTTTATTCTTTTACCCATTTGTTCTGAGACTTTTCAGTAAAAAAGAAAAGAAAAAAAGAATACAATGTACGTTTGTTATTATCTCAAATCAGGCTCATGAAAAAAAAGAAAAAAGGGAGGAGGGTGGTATTTTAGTTTATGTGTACTCCATAAGAAAAAGTATGACAGAAAGTTGAATTTGGTTTCGGGTAAAAAGGGGCATTAGTGTAACTGTAGTCTCATAATGCCAACAAAACATCTACTCCGTCATATGCCTACCTGTGCCTTCATTATAACCTTTACAAAACCTGTTTGATCTTAAGTTTAGCACAGTTAGTTTAGTGGAGATGAGAGCTATGGAATCTATATTAATTAACTTGACACCATTACTGACAATTGATTTCCTGTCCATGAGATCTTCCAGCTCAGAGTGCGCTGCTTATTTGATGAAATATGAGTCTTTCTTTACATATTATTCATATTTATATTTCACACAGAGTATTAGCTAGTCAACTCTCAGTACTTTCGAGTGACCACCAATGAGAGGCCTAGGTTGAAACAACTTTCCTTATAGTATTTATTTCTGAATGCTGGGTCTACTGAATGCATGGTACTGTTTTACGTTGACTGTGCATACACACACTCTGAGTAAATACATATTATGTCAGGGTTTTCAATTAAATGATTTCCTATCTAATATTCATATAACTTATAATTAGTCTCTGATCTGGCGTAGACAGGGGGAGTATTGCTTACTTAGTATTTATTTCTTTGATTTTTTCTCTCTCTGTTTTGCTGCGTTTGGTTTCGTTTTGCTTCGTTTTCATCAGTGCAAATGTTTATTCGAATACAACTCTTACTGTTCGAACATTTTCACGCAGATTCTTCATTATTCGAATACACTTTTATTTTTTTCGAATATTTCCCAGCAGGTATAAGTATATTCGAATACAACTCTTGTTGTTCAAACATTTTTCAGCAGATACTTGCTTATTCGAATACAACTTTTGTTGTTCGAATATATTTAGCCAACTTTATTTTTTTTATAAAAACCATATCTTTTCTTTTATCCTCACTCTCCCACTTCTATTTGAGTGACCTTGGCACTGTCTATCTCTCTCTCTCTCTTTCGAATCCTTCCCTTCTTGTGATTATTTGCTCGAAGTTCATCGTTTGTATTATCGAACATTCATTCTCGCAAGTTTGGGGTTTTCTAACTTTGAGTGCTTGTACTCGGACTTATCACCTAGGACTTGCTTTGCTTTCAAATCCAAGCTTGGTATTATGTTGTATTGTCATCACTCTATACTCTCACATTTCAGTTTGGTGCTCAATTTTTGTTTAATTAGTGCGTTGGATTTGGTTTATTGTTTGCGAATTGTAACTGTTAAATTGGGTGTGTTCATATGCAATTGGAACTGTCACTTGGTAATTTGAGGGTGTCGTGATTACTTGCTGAGTTGGTTGATCATTTTACGATTGTTTGATTGCGGGGGTGAGGAATTAGTTGTGTGTAGGTTCATTGGGGTTCCCCTGCTTAACCGCGTGGGTTGAGTTTGGGGAAAGCGGTGATTTTCTTGCAGGTGATTTGCAGAGATTGTTGGGGTTTCTGTTAGTTACAGCAGATTGTCTTTTTTTGTTTTTGTCAACTATGGTACGGATGAAACGTCCTCGGGAGGGGCCTATTGTTTCCGACTCGAGTGCAACGACAAAACGAGGATGGACGACTCGCGGTGCTCGGACGGGTTCTCCACGCACTAACTCTCTAGGCTTTCGAAGAGAAGGAGCTTCTGGAGTTGGGGGGTTTAGTTCAGGAAATGATCCTCCTCATTGGTCTACCCCGAAATTAGGGTTTAAGTTTAGAGGATATCAGAAAGAGGTAACTCTAGATAAAGAGGAGTTGAGTGTGAACTATCCGGACGTCTCCTCAATTTTTTATTTTTTGACATACGTGGTTGGACTAGGATTTTGGAACCGCAGTCGCCCTACTACCCTCGGTTGGTGCAACTCTTTTATGCTACTTTACGGGTTATGTACGGCACGGGTATTAGTAAGACGTTCAGCGTGTCTATCGATGGGTCTGTTTTTGATATAGATTCCGATGATATTTGGAAAGCTTTTGGTCTCAGGGATTCTGACAATCCCGATGTCAAATATTTGATGTAGCCTCCAGTTCTTACTGAGTTTCCTCCCAAGGTGGAGATGGAGGAGGAACTTCTGTGTGCTGGAAAGAAGAGTGGTCCATATATTCGATGCAAGAATCTGGATCCAGCAATCTGCCTTTTCTATATGGTGGCTCATAGGATCATCATTCCCCAAAGAGGGAATAAGAATGTTCTGGTGGGAAATATACTTTATCTCGTATATCTTAATACTATGGGACTCAGTGTTGACTTGGTTCTCATTATCATGAATGAGATGTTAACCACGGCAAACCCAGATCATCAGACACAGACTTTGCCTTACGGCAGATTCATCTCTCAGCTTCTGACTGATAAGGGATATGTTATTCATCCTGATGAAGAGGTGGATGTGAAGAACGACGTTATTAATGCTCAGTATTGGGAGAAGAGCAGAAAACACATGATTGTAAAGACGGAGTCCGAGTCTGACGGGGATGCAGAGGACTCGAGGGCTGAGACTGTATCTGCTAGACGAGATGCGAGACCTTCTACTTCCCAGACCACAACTACACCTGTACCAGGAACTTATACATTTGTTCCTACTGGGTTGGTTCCACATGACTTTGCCTCTATGTATACATTTCTGGAGACTCGTTTTGCTAACATGGACACTTAGATACATACTCAATTTCAGCTAGTCAGGGAGGACATCGGTCGACTTCAGACTTTCTTGGAAGGATTGAGCAATATAGTACATGGCTCATCGAGTGGTCTGCCTGCCGCAGATACAGATACAGATGGGGGGTCTTAGGTCGAGAGTAGTTGTGGCTCTCACTTTTAGATTTTAGCGTGTTCGTTCGATGCTTTTGTCTTCTCATAACTATTTTTGCATCTACTCTGTTTATTGCCTATCTATTAGATGTAGTTACGCTATTTGATTTTGCTCTGTATAAACAGTTTATTTTGTATGGATAATCTATTAGACTCTTGCTATTCCATGATATTTCTTTGTTCATAACTGTTATATACTCTCTTCTTGCTTGTTTACCCTTTGTTCTTCTGTGTCAAAAAGGAGGAAAGATGTTTCTGATAGGTAAGTCAGGTAAGTTCTTTTTGTTCTCTGAATTCCTTATTTTAAATTTGAACGAATACGTGATATAGCTTGTTTAGTGTGCAGGGATTTCGGAGGATAGACTCTTGAGTATGGATGTTCTGAGAGTGAGTTGGTTCATTGAGTCTATTTTCTTTGAGCTATTATATCTAATTCTTGTTTTGACACAAAATAAAACAAAGGGGGAAATTGAAAGATCCATTTCTGGAGTTTGCTTCATTTAGTGTCTAGAGTAGGCGTCAGCATTATCTTGTGGTTATCCGACGTCAGTGAATGCACGTGGAGTGACTACGGCTGGACTGGCTGTCTCTTAACAGGTAAGTGGATTTCAAAACTCTTTGTTCTAAAAAGTCAAGCTGCTATATTTTACAAAGTGAAAAAGTAATAAGAATGTCTATTTACAGAAAAACAAAAGTTGTATTCGAATAACCTTTAATGTTGTTCGAATATGTTGCAACAGATAGAATTGTATTCGAATAGAATTACTTCTGTTCGAATAACTTTCGACAGTTGCATTTATATTTGAATAGACTACTTGTTGATTGAATAACTTTTAACAGTTACTTCTCTATTCGAATAGAATAACTATTGTTCAAATAATTTTCAACAGTTACTTCTCTATTCGAATAGAATAACTGTTGCTCGAATAATCTTCACCAGATAGACTTTTGTTCGAATAAATTGATTTCTATTCAAACAGAACCCGTGTTTTTTGTTTTACTATTTAAGACATACTTGCCTTTTTCAAAGATGGATTTCCTTGAAAGACCTATTTTGTTTGGAGGCTTGATTTTTATGAGTGAAGAGAGATTGATCTTTGAGAGATTCAAGAGAGAATCAAATCACTCAATCTTGAATCAATCAATTGATCAAGAAATCTTTGTTATGCATTCAAGAATAGGAGCTTCGATGTGAAATTGGAGCGAGGCGTTGCAAGAATGCGGAATTGATTGTAAGAAGATTCATTGGGAGAGAGATAACCATGGGAAGTGCTTATCGAGTCTGTAAGTGATTAAATTCTTGTAATTCATTTACAATAGTGGGTTGTTTAGCCGTCGAGTGACTCTATAGCGACCTGTGGGTTTTTCCCCTAAAAAAGGTTTCCCATAGGGTTAAAAATCTTTGCTTTGCCTTTAATTTCCATTGCCTGCTTGACATTAGATAATCGTATCGACTTAAATTTGGTTAAGTCTTGATCATTAATTCAGAGGCTTTAGGATCTTTCGATTTAAACCTAAAACGATCGAAATTGGTTAGTCTCAGGCAACTAGTAATTTCAGATCTCTCTGTATGACGGACTGAAAAGGCCAACATTTATTTGAACATACTTACACCAAAGTTCTGCTTTCTTGCAATGTCTTTGTATATAGTTGGAAATCTCGCATATCTAATTTAAGTACTTTGGTCGCAACATTATCATTCTATTTTACAGATTTAAAAAAGTTTTGTTTTCTCGTAAAAGTAGAGTGATTGATCATTTTCTTTTTTCTTGTGAAATCCTCAAAAAATCATTGTTTATGTATTGAAAAAGAAGAACCATATATATGACAAGAAAAATCAAAGTATTTTTTAAAAGAAACAATGATGTTTTTTCTGGTAATGTTTTTGTTTAACATAGGTTCATTTTGTTGAGTAATGAACTTGAATTATGTTTGTGGATGTTCATTGGAGTTTGTAGGACGAACGAGAGTTGAAGACAACGGAAAAGATCATTTGGGTAATTTTTTAGTATTCTGTTCGAACATGACTTTAGTCTATTAAAATAGAAGAGGTAAATACCTCTCTGTTCGAATAAATTTTAGTCTCTATTCGAATAAAAGTTAAAGACAGAGGCCTGTTCGAATAGACTTTAGTCTCAATTCGAATAGAGGTCTCAGACAAAGGTATATTTGAATAGACTTTAGTCTCTGTTCGAATAAAACTTGTATTCTCAGTTTTAGAAGTAACACTTTGGCTGTTCGCTTGTCTCATGATTCGTTCTTTGAGCCCTAACTTTTGTAATGTCTTCTTAACTATATAAGGGATACTTACAATGTTTCTTAGGCTATCTTATGTGAGTTTAATTCTAGCGAGAAACTAGGGTTTGAGAGATTCATTGAAGCTTCGAGGAAGCTTGAGAGATCAATTACATCCTATTTTATTAATAGTGGATTATTTGTGGGAAGTAGTTTTTCATAAAAGGGTTTTCCACATCCCTCCTCCAGGTAAATCTTGTCTTTAATGTTTGTTCTTCGCTTGGCTAATTTTTCATTTGGCAATTTTCACATTTCGTTCTTATCGTAGAATTGGGATTAGCTACCTCGATTCTCAACAACTAGTATTAGAGCGCTTGGTTTAGGGTTTGTATAGTAAAGAATGATTGCCGATGAAGAGAAATTGAAGATCGCAAAGTTTAATGGTTCAAATTTTAGAGTTTGGAAGATGTAAATAGAAAATTATCTCTATAAGAAGGATCTTGTCTTACCCTGGGTGGGATTGAGATAAAGTTGACAGATCATAATGTTGTAAAGTGGGGGCGCTTGGATCAGAAGGTGCTTGGAACAGTTAGGTTGGCGTTATCATCTCAGATATTACATATGATCTTTAAAGTTGGGTAAATGAAGGAGTTGAGGGAAATGTTATCCTCTATGTACTCGGAACCCTTCAGGGAAAATAAGGTACATCTATTACACCATTTGTTTACTTTAAAGATTAAAGTGAATGGCAGTGTACAAGCTTACATTAGTGAGTTCAATACAATTCATACTTAGTTAAAATTCGTGAAAAATACTTTTACCGAGGAAGTAAGAGTGTGGGCTCTTTTGGGGTAGATGCCTGAGAGCTGAGAAGGGTTTATTACTACAGTGACCAATTTATCGAGGAAGAAAATAATTAAATTTGACACTATAGTCTCGCTAATTATAAGTGAAGAGAATATGCATAAATCTCAGGAACCCTCTTCGAGTTTAAACGGCATTGCGTTGAATGTCAAGGAAAGAGGGAGGTCATTTAAAAAGGGGTCAAACAATGGAAGAGGTCATCCACAGTCAAGGGGAAAGTCTAAGCCGCCTGGTGTGTGCTGGAGCTGTAGAAAGAAGGGTCACTTCAGGCGTAATTATAATTCTCCTAAGAAAGATCCTGATGAGGAGAAAGATATGATAAATCTTACTGAGGAGGTTACTTCTGATGAGGCTTTGCTTCTTTCGTACGGTGAAATTAACGATTCATAGATAGTTGAGTCGGGTGCCTCATTCCATATTACTGCAAATGTAGTTTTTCAAACCAATATTGTTAAAGGCGGCTTTGGTAAGGTCTTCCTTGCAAACAAGAGTGCGCGTAATATTACTGGAAAGGGAAACATTAGGTTGAAGTTGCCTTCAGGGGTGATATTAATTCTGAAGAATGAATGACTTATACCCAAATTGGGATGCAACATTATCTCGGCTAGCCAATTGGTAGATGATGGTTGATATGTAAGCACCTTTGGTGATAATTTCTAGAAGCTCACAAATAGAGCTATGGCAGTACTTTGAGGCTTAAGGCAAGGAATGTTGTATACAATACAATGCACAATTTTTACTATTTGTGTAACCACTCTGGGGATTGATACAAGTATATGGCACAAACAGCTCGGTCATATAAGTGAGAAATTGATGAAGATGATGGTTAGTAAGGGAGAGCTATAGGATCTTGACGAGGTTAATCTTAAGTTTTGTGATGAGTGTGTTCTCGTAAAACAGAAGAATGTTAATTTTAAAATAACTGGAAGGTCATGAAAATCTGAAAAACTGGATCAAAATTATACTGATGTATGAGGGTCAACCAAAGTGTCTTCTCTTGGTGGTTCTCATTATTATGTTACTTTCATCGATGACGTTACTCGTAAATTGTGGGTCTACTTTGTGAAGAAAAAATTAGATATATTTGATAAGTTCAAGAAGTTGAAGGCTCTAGTTGAAACTAAAACTAGCTTGAAGACTGAAGTGTCTTAGGTCGAATAACAGGAACGAGTACTATAGTGACGAGTTTGAAGACTTTTGCGCATCAAATGGGATTAGGCGACAGAAGACTATCCCAGGAACACTATAACAAAATGGTGTTACAGAACGTATGAACCGAACTATAAACAAAAGAACGAGGAGTGTGAGACTCACGCAGGATTGCCAAAATGTTTTTGGGTGGATGCGGTTAGTACGGCGGCGTACTTGATAAATAGAGGGCCTTCGACAGCTTTAGACTTTGGATTGCTTGAAGAAGCATGGACCGGTCAAGAAGTAAACATTTCATATTTACGCATTTTAGGTTGTACCTCATATGTGTTGGATACTACAGATACAAGACCAAAGTTGGATGCAAAATCAATGAAGTGCTTATTCATTGGATATGGTGGTGATGAGTTTAGGTACCGATTTTGGGATGCGAAGAATTGAAAAGTCATCCAGAGCCGAAATGTTACATTCAACGAGGAAGTATTGTATAAAAACCTCATAGTGCATGCAGAAAAGAATCAAAGTAAAACAGCGGAAAGTATCAACATTGAATTTGAAACCTCTTGGGAAGTTGATAAAGAAGTAGTGATTGAGTCCGATACACCGAACCAAAGTAAGGAACCTAATGATCTAGACATTTTAATAGCACTTCGAAAGGAGCTGAGAAACAGGAAAAATTCGGCTAGGTACATTAACTCCCTACATCACTTGTTACTTACGGATGGTGGTGAACCAGAAAATTGCAAGGAGGCTTTAGATGTGAAAGCCAAAAGCAAGTGGAAGCATATTATGGATGATCAAATGCAGTCATTGTCAGTAAATCGAACTTAGGACTTAGTTCAATTATCGAAAGAGAAGAGAGCATTACACAACAAGTGTGTATACAAACTAAAGCAGAAATATGATGCGTTGATTTTGGTAAGATTTTTGCTCCTATTGTGAAAATGTCTACTATTCGAGTTGTGATAAATATAGTTGCAGTTAAATATTTACATCTTAAGCAGCTTGATATCAAGGCAACATTTTTTCTATGCAACCTTGATTAAGAAATATATATGAAGCAGCCGAAAGGGTATGTAGTTAAAGAAAAAGAAGATCTAGTGTTTGGGCTCACGAAGAGCTTATATGATTTGAAACAAGCGTCGAGGCAGTGGTATTTGAAATTCAGTCAGTTTATGTCCAGAAATGGTTTTTTGAAATACAATGCAAATTATTATTATTTTATCAAGAATACCGGAAACTCATATATCATTCAACTTATGTATGTAGATGATATGTTGGTAACAAGTACCGATATGGGAGAGATTGACAAATTAAAGGAATAGTTGTCCCGAGAGTTTTCTATGAAGAACTTGGGTGCTGCAAAACAAGTTTTTGGTATACGTATTACATGAGACAATAAGCGGCGAGAATTGAAGTTATCTCAAGATGAATATATCGGCAAAGTACTTAAACGGTTTAATATGGATAGTTCTAAGGTCGTTAGAACACCATTGGGAGGTCACTTTAAATTGTCAAAGCAGTATTGTCTAAAGACGCAGAAAGATCACGATGAGATGTAAAAGGTTCCTTATTCATCAGCAGTTGGTAGCCTTATGTACGCTATGATTTATACAATATTAGATATTGCCCCAAGTAGTGGGAGTTGTTAGTAGGTTTATGAGTAATCCATGCAAGGAGCATTGGAGAGCTGTGAAATGGATAGTTAGGTATCTAAAGAGGACTCAAGATATGGTATTATGTTATGGGGGTTCTAAGTTATGCTTATAAGGTTTCATTAATTCTGATATGGCAGGTGACATTGATAGGCAGAAGAGCAGTAGTGGCTTCTTATTTACATCGGGAAGCGGTGCGGTTACTTAAGTTTCGAGGATACAGAAGATAGTAGCTTTGTCCACGATGGAGGCAGAATATGTTACGGCTATGAAAGCTTGCAAGAATATGGTTTGACTTAAAAGGTTGATAAAAGAACCCGGCAAAGAACAACATCTTCCAAAGTTGTATAGCAATAGTCAAAGCGCGATACACTTAGCACAGAATGCAACTTTCCACTCTAGAACCAAGTATATTGATATTTGATATCATTATATTCATTCCCTCCTCGAGGACGGTGTGTTGAAGCTCGATAAAATTCATACTAATGTGAATCCGACTGATATGTTTATGAAGGTGGTAGAATTCCAAAAGTTAACGACGTGTGCAACTTCTGTGGGTCTTCATGGTTGAAGGTTCGGGTAGCGCGAGCAATTTATTATTGAAGATCTAGAGATGGGTTACAGTAAATTCAATTTCCAGTGGGAGATTATTGACTAATGAACTTAAATTATGTTTATGGATGTTCATTGGAATTCGTGGGATGAACGAGAGTCAAAGATGAAGGAAAATATCTTTTGGGCAATTTTTTGGTATTCTGTTCGAATATGACTTTAGTCTGTTCAAACAAAAGTCTCTAATAGAGGCATGTTCGAATATACATTAGTATTAATTTGAATAGAAATCTCAGATAGAGGGTTGTTCGAATAAACTTTAGTCTTTATTCAAACAGAGGTCTCAGATAGAGGTCTGCTCGGATAAACCTTATATTCTTAGTTTTAGAAGTAACACTTTGGCCGTTTGCTTGTCTCGTGATTCGTACTTTGAGCCCTAACTTTTGTAATGTCTACCTAAGTATATAAGGGATACTCAGAGTGTTTCTTAAGCTATCTTATGTGAGTTTAATCCTAGAAAGAAACTAGGATTTAAGATATTCATTGAAGCTTTGAGGAAGCTTGAGTGATCGATTGTAACCTGTTTGGCAATTAAGATATTCATAGTAGATTATTCGCAGGGAGTAGTTTTTCATCCGAAAGGGTTTTCTACTTTCCTTCTCCGTGTAAATTTTATCTTTGTTGTTTGTTCTTTGTTTGGTTAATTTCTCTTTTGGTAATTTTTGCATTTTGTTCTTGCCGTAGAATTGGGATTAGCTACCTCGATTCTCAACACATTTGTTTGGCAATTTCTATATCCTAAATGTTAAGTTTACAAAAGAAAATAAATCGAATGAAAAAACTTTCTTACGGAATGGTGTCTCATGAAGTGTTATTATACCTCCTTCATGGTTCCTAATGATAGCTCTGAACCCTCCTTTAAGCTTTGTTAACGCTCCGTCCGTGTTGATTGTCAAAGTTTCCCCATTAGGGGTTTCAATAAATAGTAATAATCATGTTCTAACTTGCATTTCAATTTCCACCACCATTTGAACTATCTTTTGATACAACAAATAAACATTAGGGTAGAAAACATATAAAAATGTAAGCTTGAAGCACTACAACTGTTATAGGACGCTTATAAGTTATCATATAAACATTGTTGTTGTTCGTAGATGAGGTAATTGCATAAAAATTTAAAAAAAGAAATGATGATCGATTATAAACTGACGTCTTAAAATAACCCATAAGCGCAGGGTGTACCGTTGAGAATAAATGGTATCGGGGTCGTATCCCAAGAAACTTGTAGGTGCGGATGATGTTTTAAGCTACTAATTTTATCCAATAAAAGTTTTTGTGTAGGTTTTGAAATGAAGAAAGAAACAAATTTTAAGATAAATTGGAATGGAAGCCAAGGCATCGATTCCACTCTATCCTTTATAAATGTGAGATAGCATATCTAATTAGAATATGCTACAAATTCCCGTATCACATATCCTTGGTCGGATATACGCAATACATCATAAGATAAGAAATTATACTTTGGGAATTGCTCATAAACCACCATACTCAACCATGGCCCAATTGATATTAATGGGTTATGTTCTCTTCATCATGTTCCTAAACTAGCTTGTTATGGTCAAACAAGTAGTCTACTTGAATCCTTTACTTCCTTGAGTTCTAGCTATGGTCAAGCTAAGATCGTAGGAAGAAGAATATACATTAAACCGTAAATAAAAGAAAGTAACTACTATAACTAAACTATAATATTCTACAACTAAGGCTACATTGGGTGGAGCTTCCTCTAGCCTTGGCTAAGAGGTTTAGCTACCCAACCCTTTGATCATTGACATAATACTATTACCACAATAAAAGCAAAAGACAAGAAGAGAGGAACAATAATTTTATTACTTATTGAACCTTGATTTTACATTACCCCAAGCTCTCCAAATAGGTGCAATTCCCCTCATATTTATATAGTATAAGAGGGTTACAAAATATTAACATAAATGAGAAATTCCTTAAACAATGCCTTCCATTATGCACAAAATATAAGAGTTTTAAAACCCTCCTACTCCATGCCTTAGCCCATACACAAAATTATATGGCTTAATAATCTCCATAAGTGACTTTTCAATGCTCTTCATTGAACTTTTGGGTTACAACTACAAGAGATGATTAACTGCTGGAGTACATTACTTCATTTTCTTTGTTGAGAACAGCAAAAATGTATGACTAGCTTGTTTACCATGCGACCGAATTCTGCAAATACAAGCAAAAACACTATTAGTATCGCATTTAATTAATAAATGACAAGTTATATATAAATTTAGGAGTTGCACACGTAAATATTACGTATCTATCAAATGGCTCTTAAAGCCAAAAACTCATACTAAAGTTATTATGAGGTGATGATTTTGCTTATACTCTAACCATTTCTATACAGTATCTACAAAGACATGGGAAACATATGTGTGGTCCAATGCTAGATTATATCCCCATGCGGCGCACAAAATTATACACCATTTAGAACATTTTCAATCCATAGATCTAGTTAGAACATAAAATATCTCAATAATAGTACAGAAGGTAAGCATGTAATTTGTCAAATCATACATGATTCTCTAATTAGAAATTTAATTAATACGATTCCCACACCCTTTTCTTTTCATTCAGGAAGTAGCAATCGTATATACTAGAGCCACAACAATAATCCAAAGGAAATTGATGAAGGTTTAGTAAATGTTAAGGCCATCTAAACACTTTATCTAGCAGCAAAGAAAATTGTCCCAAAAGAATGGAGATGTAGTAGAAACACTATCAATACTGAGATCTCAACAAAGTTGACATCCTGCTAGAGATCTATGTAAAGAATGATCTTTCTTTCTCCAGAATCACTCCTAACTTAATTAATAATCACAAACAGTAAAACCCCTATAAATTAATAGCCTTGGGACCAAGGGAACCTATTAATTAAGTGGGGTTTTAATTTTTCAATTAATTAATAACTTACTAATTTATCAAAGTATTACTTTTTTTTCCAATTCTTATTTAATAAACTAACAATTTAATGTACTCATTCAAATGCCTAAGATTCCATGTACACAATTAAATAACTAAGATCCAACTCGACTTTAATTTCAAGAAGAAAAAAAAACAATACTTGGCTCATATTTTAAGGCTCTCTCGTCCATGTAATATGCAATTTAATATAAATCTACAAATGCGGAAGCTTAATTCATATTCGATTTAACACTAAGTATGACTAGATCTCAACTAAGGTTTATTTGGAGAATAACTCAACTATTTTCATAAACAAAACAACTCTAAAACAATTGAAGAACAAATAACCTTGACCTCCCCTTTTATAGAACACAAGGGGATTACAATTAACAACCCTAATTCTAATCTAAATAGAATTCTACTAAAATTGGGAAAACTTCTTTGTTAACCTTGTGTTGGTTATACAAGCAAGTTCATAAATCAACTTAGCACCTCCACCAATAGAAAGACTTAAATCAAAAGAGCATAAATATAAATAGTTCATTCACGGTGAGAACGACTATTAGAGAACAATTCACATCAAATTCCTCCCTCTGTGAAAGATTTTAACCACAAAATCGACACGTTTTGGAACACAGCGAAACTCAAAACTTTTTTATGTTGAAATTCTATGTGCTCGTATTTAATATATTTTGATAAATTAAATCAGAACTATTCCAATCAATCAATGATCTAGGATTGAACATAAACAATCAAAAGTAAAGACAAGGAATTAAAAAACACAAGCAATTGTTCTCCCTGTGTAAACTCCTTACACAAGAGAAAAACCACAAGTCATTGTCGATGAAATAAACAACTAAAAAATCTACTAATCAAAAAGAATTTATTCTGAATTACACTTATAAACTTGCTAACCTAGTCTCAAGATTATCTCTCTTCTGACCAAAGCTTCACGTCAATAATCGTTCTTCTATTCTCGCAACAACCTTTCTTGATCTCACACCAAATCTTCTTCTGTTCTTTCAACAACCCTTTTTGATCTCCTACCAAGAACCTTCTTCAACGATATGTAGGAAGTATTGCCAAACTAATTCAACATCAATCTCTGGATTAGAAGAGGATTGATTGATATTGAATTCACTCTCTGATAAAGAAATTTTAGCCTTCTGAAAAATAAATTGGTTTTGAAACAAAAAGACCGGGAGAGAAAAGAAAAACAAGGTTTGCTTAAGTAGTAACCCTATTTCTTCCGAGAGTCGTTCGAACAAAAATAAGTATCGTTCAAACGAAACATTGGCTATGGGCCAAAAACCAGGGGATATGTCAACTCGTTCGAACGACAATAAAACTCGTTCGAACAAAAATTGGCTATGGGCCAAATTTCCAGGAGATATGACAAGTCATTCGAATGACAATTAAATAGAAAGCTTATTCCTTTATCATTGAGTTCTACTTACCTTCTGTCCAAAGATCTCCATTATGTCAGTGTCTTCGACTGAAACAACCAAGAGACTTCACAGACACGAAATTGAACAAATAAAACCTTTCAATCTCCCCCTTTGGTTCATTTCGTGACAAATAAAAACTAAGACGAACACACGACTCTGTAGTACTTCCCAGCGACAGAGAGTGTCTAGACCTTAGAAAGACACCACCCCTTTCTGAATAGGTTCAATCTCTGGACCTCTTCAAGGAATAATATCGTCTTATAACCCTATTTTCATCATATAGTGTGATTAAATATCTGCACACTCAGCAAACGCGTTTATGATATATGTAGAAAAGAGAACTTAGAAGATAGTCATACAAACGAACTCAAAAAAAGAAGTAACATATACATCTAGAGAAGCATTTGCAAACCAGTTATGTAAACTCTTTCCTCTCCCATTTTGTCACGAAGAAACAATCAAACAACTATCTGAAAGAAAAGAAATTTAAGATAACTGATAAAGAGATAAACAAAAGGTAGTACTAGATAAATTGGTAGAGTTAGTACAAAAGTTCCTATCTCACATGCTCTTAAACTAAAAAAACAGAATCTCAAAGAAAAAACAGACAAAAGAAACCAATATGGAGAGTAGATGGAGGAGAAAAAAAATCTAGCAAAGGCGCCCTATGCAGTCAGTCATCTCCAGAATCAGAATGAAACACAAAACCATGTAACACCTCGACAATACGAAGTCCCCGAACCTCTGTCTCAATAGTCTCCAGGTGTCCCTCAATAGTCTCCAGACAACCCTCAATAGCACCCAACCTGGTCGTCACTGTCTGAAGCATGCTGCTAATACTCTGAATAGAAAACACCTCCAGAGGCTGTGCCGCTGAGCTAGAAGAACCAATGTGCTCACCTGGAGGGACAAGCGCAGAAGATAGCACAGGAGGAAGATGAGATGCACTCTTGTGACAATTACTCGTATCTAATTTTTCAGTTTTTGCATCCTTAGGTTCAATAAGGAATACTTTGTAGCCAGCAGCAGTAAGAATTGTCATAACAAGTTGAGCAAACGGTAATAAACTCCTGGTTGCCATTTTGGTGCTAGCATCAATCATCTCCTCAAGGATGAAACTAGGTAGATCTATCTCAATATCATTCTTAAAGGCATAAAGAAAAACCTTCAACCGCTCATAGAGTTCATTCTTTTGAGAACGCGGAATGAGATTTGTAATAGCTATGATGTGGACCAGGCGAGACTTATCATCTAACATCTTTTGGGAAACAATATCCGATCTAGTATACAGACGATGCTGAGCCGTGATGTCAATCACCATAGTATGTAAATCCGGAAGAATAGGAACCCCATCCTCCTCAAACTCCCCCTCAGAAGTAGCAGCAGGCCAGGGATAATACGATGCTGGCCAAATACATCTCGGGACCGCAATGCACTGAGAAGAACAGAAACTCAAAATAGTGTAGATACTATCCCTAGTGACTGTGTATGTGAAACCATCAATAGTGACGGAGAAAGTATGACTATACAGAGTACGGATATGCGCAAGTTGCAGAGTAGCATAGAATAGTCGAACAATCCTCAGATAGACCTTTCCAGACGGAGTAAGAATCTTGGTTCAATTTCTTTCTTTAAACTTCGCAAAAACATGGCATAGCCTTCATTCACCTCAGAAACACTATTGATGTCGACGACATGTTTTTTCACAATTGGCCGATATTTAAACCCTTTTTCCGTAGCCTAATATACCGGGTTATCACCATCCCTCTGACCATCAAGAATACCTGTATTGTCAGAGCGAGATCTCTTGTTACCGATCCATTGCTTAGGTGCCATTTGAACAAAAAGGGCAAGCTATTGTAACTAACAGTCTCAGGTGTATAACCAACCCAATATCAATCAAGAAACGCACACCTATTGAAACCAAGAAACCTCCAACACCTGCACAAAAATAACACCACCACCTCCCCAAACTTAACCAACACGGTTAAGCAGGGGAACCCATACAAGCACAATTTCAACCCAAAACCTGTAGTGATCAATCCCAACTCCAATCCAAATTCTTTTCCACTTATGTTAAACACTGCTTCCAACCAATCAATCAGTTCTTCAAACACACCAACAGAAATCTCTTTGTCCAAACAGTAAAAAAAATAATTCCAAAAACTAACAATGCCCACATTGTCAACAACAGTTCTTCTTTAGGAGCTGGATACACTGATGTTCAAATAGTGCATAAAATAATAAGATCTTTTTCTAAGAGTTTTAGATCCAGACGTGATGCCATAGAGGAAGCACACAATCTTAAAGCCATGAAACCTGACACACTTGCTGGAAAATTACGTACGTTTGAAACAAAAAGATAGGGAAAGAAAAGGAAAACAAGGTTTACTTAAATAGTAACCCTATTTCTCCCGAGAGTCGTTTGAACGATAATAAGTATCATTTGAATGAAACATTGGCTATAGGCCAAAAACCAGAGGATATGTTAACTCGCTCGAACGACAATAAAACTCGTTCGAACGAAAATTGGCTATGGGCCAAATTTTCAGGAGACATGACAAGTCGTTCGAACGACTTGAAAACTCGTTCGAACAATAATTAAATAGAAAGCTTATTCCTTTATCATTGAGTTCTACTTACATTCTGCCCAAAGATCTCCATTTTGTCAGTGTCTTCGACTGAAACAACCACGAGACTTCATAGACACGAAATGGAACAAATAAAACCTTTTAGATGTGGCATACCCGTCTTTAAACTATGAATTCTACAAAAATTTACCGTAAACTGAGGTCGAACCCATGTACGGGGGTACGATGTTGTTACCAACATTCATACATCCATTGACGTCTAAAATTAAAAACTAAAAAATACTATATTTTGTTCTTCGAAACCTGCTGCAAAACATTCCCAAAACGAGTCAACATACATAAATAATTCTTCGCCTAAGGCCATCATCTGCCTCATATGGATCAAATGTTGGGATAGTTCAGACTGTAAACATGCATGAATGGAGCTGTTAGATAAGGCCTATCTACATCTCATATTGCGCACGTGTTTCTAATATCCACTCTTGATGTCGCTGAACAGTCGAATCTCGAATTTCAAGGTCAACCCCAATTCTATGTCGTTGTTGGAGATAGTTCTTTGGGGGACAAAAATCAGGTTTAAGTGAACTAGCTTTACCAAAATCTGTTTTGGCACATCATCCAAGCTCACTGCTGGAGCTGGATCGGGTAGTTGGTGAAGCTGATGTGCTACTACTGTCATCACATGCATCTCGCCTATATTTTGAACTTGAAACTATTTGGTAGATCTCTGTGGTATTTAAATAAGGAAAAATGTAGGTTCCATGAGAGTTAAAATGTTGGATAGTTGGTTAGTAGATACTAGGTTGGGTCATGGTAAGGTTTAAAGAAGAAACGTAGGTGATAAGAGATTGAGAGTTGAAGAGGTGTGATTGTAATCCAATCTGCATGAAAAGCCAATACCCCTTAAGGAGACGATAGAGTCTAGTGTATACACACTATCTCTTTAAGACAGATTCGCCCTTGCTGCAGTGCTTTGCAGGAATATAGGCCCCTGTCTCCCAGGATACCACGATCAGTCGCAGAAAGAAGAAAGCACTTCTATCTTTCTACCAAACGAACTTTGATTGTGTCTATTTTCTCTTTTTAAAAAGACTCAAGAAAACTCTGAAAAATTGATGTTAATAAATGAAAACGAAATTGGGTTATATAGAATATAGGTAACTCTTCACCAAAAGTCATACCTCAAGTGAGTGCCTCATCACCAAGAGTCACACCTTAAGGTGCGTCTGATGGAGACACCCCAACTCACACCTCAAACCCAAAAAACAACTAAGTGTTTAAAGGAATCCCCATGAGCCCATGGCCCAAGGCCCCAAGGCTCAATCATAGACTTATAATAATAAGCGGGCTTCCTAGGTCGAGCAATCCCATGTACCCAAGCTAGTTTGCACACATGGGCCGCACATGTCGCACATGCGCGTGTAACCCACCAACTCTCACATACATTACAGCAAGGTAAATATTTGATTTACTTATATAGGAGAGTTGTGTTTACCTCATATCCAATGTGGGACTAAAACCACTTAGTTTTACTATTCAAACTTCAAGGAAAAAAAATACCCTTGTATTTTCCAACAATCCCCCACATTTGAATGGTAACAGACAAAACAGAGAAAATCAGGGAATGATCCTGCATCGAGAGAAGTTTCTTGTGGACTTGAACCTTCTCTAGTAAAAAACTATCGGATTTATACTGATTAGTGAACATATGTCTTGAACAGTCACCTTTGGTGTAAACCAAGACAATAGTCTTCACACAGTACTATTCCAAACGCAATCGGCTCTCACAGTTGTGTTCAATTCGGCCCTGAACAAATCTCAGATTCATGAGTACTATTAAAGAATTTTGCCCTATAAAATTCTCATGGGAGCGGCCCCACCTCACACTCACATAGGTGATTGCTTATTAAGAGTACCCTATCATACCCCACTTGTAAATACAAATCATAAGAATCATTAAAAGTTCAAAGAACTAACCCTGAAAATTACGACAGGTTGTACTGTTCACATCATGGAATGAGCAGGAGTTAAAATCCTCAGTGCTCATGTTGAGTAACTCACAACTAGTTGTCCTATTGAACCGAGATTATGGGATCTCCAATCAACTAGGTTAGGTTTTTGCTGAGGTTAACTCGTAGTTAAAGGCTTTAAGCCCATTCTCCTCGATGTGGAAAAAACTTGCATTTTTGCCAACCCTTTTGTAAATGGATCCGCTAGGTTGTCACTGGACTTTACAAAGTCAATGGATATAACTCCACTTGCAAGTAATTTATTTACAGTATTATGTCTACGACGTATATGTCATAACTTACCGTTATAGACATTATTCTTTGCCCTTGTAATCGATGCTTGATTATCGCAATGGATACATAAGGCAGGTACTGGCTTTGGCCACATAGGAATAGCCTCTAAAACTGTCGAATCCACTCAGCTTTATCTTATGCTAAATCTAGAGCAACAAACTTTAATTCTATAGTTGATCGAGCTGTGCATATTTGTTTTGAGGATTTCCATGAGACAACTCCACCACCAAGTGTAAACACGTATCCACTTGTGGAGTATGACTCGTTAGAATCTGATATCCAGTTTGTATCACTGTATCCCTCAAGGACAGCTGGATATCTTGTGTAGTACAACCCATAGTCTATTGTATGCTTTAAATACTGTAAAACCCTGATTAACGCTTCCCAGTGGCTCGGTCTAGGGTTTATAGTATACCGACTCAGTTTGCTAACTACATAAGCAATATCTAGTCTAGTACAGTTCATAATATATATTAGACTGCCTATGATGCGTGCATACTCTATTTGAGAAATAGGCTCATCTTTGTGTTTAATCAATTGACGCATATTATCGTATGGTGTCTGAACACCACGGAAGTCAAATTTATTAAACTTCTTAAGTACATTCTCTATATAATGTGATTGAGACAACACAAGTCCATGTGGTGCTATGTTAATCTTTATGCCAAGAATAACATCTGCAGCACCTAAGTCCTTCATATCAAAATTTGTGGACAATATATTCTTTGTTGACATAATGACATTGATGTTAGTCCCCATGATGATCATATCGTCTACGTAAAGACACACAATGACATGCTCACCATTAATGCTTTTAATATAGACACATCTATCACATTCATTAATTTTGAAGCCATCCTTAATCATGACTCCGTCAATTTTGACATACCATTATAAAGGTGCCTGTTTCAATCCATAAAGAGATTTAACCAACCGACACACTTTATTTTCTTGGCCTCAGACAATGAGCCCCTCAGGTTGGTTCATATATATTTCTTCATTTAATTCACCATTCAAGAATGCTGTTTTAACATCCATTTGATGTATTTCAAGCTTATGCATTGCTGCAATAGCTATCAACAAACGAATGGAAGTTATTCTTGTCACTGGAGAATATGCATCAAAATAGTTCAAACCTTCTTTTTGTCTATATCCTTTGACAACAAGTTTGGTTTTGTATTTTTCAATTGAACCATCAGGTCTCAATTTTCATTTGAAAATCCACTTGCAACCTATAAGTTTGTTGCCAAGTGGAAGATATATCAATTCCCAAATATGGTTGTGCATTATAGAGTCAATCTCACTCTGTACAACCTCTTGCCAACTAGGAGCTTCAGGTGTAGCCATGGTTTCCTTGAAGGTTCGAGGCTCATTTTCCAACAAAAATGCTACAAAATCTTTGTCAAAAGACTTAGCAACTTTAAGTCGTTTCCCACGTCTTGGTTCTGCATTAAAATTTAAACTTGTAGGAGTGATACGCTGATCACTACTAGAAGCAACATCAGTTGTTCTTTTAAGAGGATTCACACTATCACTCCTTTTAAATGGAAATATATTTTCAAAAAATATAGCATCTCGTGATTCAATGATGGTATTCTCATGCACATCATTTATTTCAGATTTGTATACGAGAAATCTATATGCACTATTGTTATTGGCATTGCCAATAAAAATACAGTCAATAGTTTCAGGTCCTAACTTAGACCTTTTTGGCAATGGTACTTGTACCTTTGCAAGACACCCCCATACTTTTAAGAACTTATATGAAGGCTCTCTGCCTTTCCAGAGTTCATAAGGAGTCTTTTCAATCTTCTTGTGAGGTAACTTATTGAGAATATAATTCGCATAAAGTAACGCCTCCCCCCACAAGTTCTACGGCAAACAAGAATTAATAAGCATAACATTAAGCATATTCTTTAAAGTTCTATTTTTCTTCTCAGCAACTCCATTTTGCTGAGGAGTGTAAGGTGCAGTAGTTTGGTGTATAATACCAAACTTAGCACAAAGTTCTCCGAATGTAATAGAGTCGCATTCCCCACCTCTATTAGTTCAAAGAACTTTTATCTTTTTGTCGAGTTGAGTCTCAACCTCATTTTTGAACATAATAAACACTTCCAGTGCTTCATATTTGCTTCTGAGCAAGTAGACATGACTATATCATGTACAGTCATCTATGAAAGTAATAAAATACTTTTTTCCGCCTCGAGTTTGAATAAACTTCAAATCGCAGAGATCACTGTGAATCAAATCTAGCGGTTCAGTTTTGCATTGTTCAATAGAATAGAATGGTTGTTTAGCAAATTTTGCTTCAATACACACTTCACATTTTTGTTTGCAATCAAGATTGAATTTAGGCAGCAATCCTAAATGGACTAATTTACGCAGCGAACCATAATTTACATGTCCTAATCGTTGAAGCCAAAAATTAAATGACTCAAGCAAGTAAATAGAATTCTTAGTCTTATTGATAATTGAAACTGGTTTACACCAGACTGCTAGTTTGAACAGTCCATCACACTCATAACCTTTTCCTAGGAATACACCATTCTTAGTCATGATACATCTGTTTGACTCAAACACTAACTTGAATCCATTATTGATCAGCAATGCTCCAAAAACAAGGTTCTTACGGATATCAGGCACATGCAGCACTTCATTCAAAGTAACTTTTTTTCAGATGTGAATTTCAGAACTACTTTCCCTTTTCTTTCGACCCTTAACGTCAAAACGTTTCCCATGAACACTTTCTCTTCATGTTCAGTCTTATTATAGGCAGTAAATAAACTCCTATCATAGCATATATAATATGTGGCCCCTGTGTCCACAAACCATCCTCTGGAATCGCTTGCCAGGTTGATTTCGGAGATCATCACTGCACACAGGTTCTCCATCTCAGCAATGTTTGCTTGAGTGCCTTTGCCACTTTCTGGTCCGCTTTTACACTTGCGGCATTCCATTGACTTGTACCCTGGTTTGCCACAAGCATAACAACTCCCTGTAAACTTTTTAAAGTCCTTGCCCTTAGGGCCTAGGAAATTCTTCCCATTTTTTCCTTTCTTCCCATTTTTCTAATGGGGTTTAGGGTTTCCCCCGACCATGTTAGCTTGGCATCGTAAGAATGAACAACATCCCTCTTTTCGTTAGATTTGTTATCTTCTTCGATCCTTAGCCTTACGATCAGTTCCTCCAACTTCATTTCTTTCCTCTTATGCTTCAGATAACTTTTGAAGTCCTTCCAGGATGAAGGAAACTTCTCAATTATCACAGCAACCTGAAAAGATTCACTTAACCTCATACCTTCTACATGAATATCATGCAGGATAATCTACAGTTCTTGTACTTGACTGATTACAATCTTGGAATCCACCATTTTATAATCCAGGAATCTACCATCTACAAAAAATTTCAGTCCGGCATCTACCGTCTTATACTTATGGTCTAAGGATTCCCACAGTTCTTTTGCAGACTCCGTTGGACTGTGCACATTATACAATGTGTTGTCCAGCCCATTCAGAATATAATTCCGACACAGAAAGTTGGAATGAATCCACGCCTCCACTGCTACTACAGTTGTTAGGTCAGTTTCTTCCTCCTTCAACTCTGGTTTGTCCTCCTTGAGGAATTTTGCTAAGTTCAGAGTTGTGAGAAAGAATAGCATCTTCTACTGCCAACGCTTGAATTCAGTGTCATTAAACTTCTCAGGCTTCACCTTTAAAACGTGTGAGTTACCCTTTTCACCCTCCTTCTCAGTGAGATTCACCATTGCTGTAGTTTTTGATCACACAGAAAAAATTAGTCTGTTTTAATATTATAATCCAATCTGCATGAAAAACCAACACCTCTTAAGGAGATGATCGAGTCTAGTGTATATACACTATCTCCTTAAGATAGATTCGCCATTGCCACAATGCTTTGCAGGAATATAGGCCACTGTCTCCCAGGATACCACAATCAGTCGCAGAAAGAAGAAAGCACTTCTATCTTTCTGTCAAACAAACTTTGATTGCGTCTGTTTTCTTTTTGTAAAAAGACTCAAGAAAACTCTGAAAAATTGATGTTAATAAATAAAAATGAAAATGAAATTGGGTCATATAGAGCATAGGTGACTTTTCACCAAGAGTCACACCTCAAGTTAGTGCCTCTTCACCAAGAGTCACACCTTAAGGTGCGTCTGTTGGAGACACCCCAACTCACACCTCAAACCCAAAAAATGACTAAGTGTTTAAAGGAATCCCCATGAGCCCATGGCCCAAGGCCCCAAGGCTCAATCATAGACTTATATTAATAAGCGGGTTTCCTAGGTCGAGCAATCCCATGCACCCAAGCTAGTTTGCACACATGGGCCGCACATGTCGCACATGCGCGTGTGACCCACCAACTCTCACACACATTACAACAAAGTAAGTGTTTGATTTACTTATATAAGAGAGTTGTGTTTCCCTAATATCCAATGTTGGAGTAAAACCACTTAGTTCCACCATTCAAACTTCAAGGAAAAACAAATACCCCAACAGTGATTTGGTGGGTAAAGGACCGTGAGCTGGACTTGGTATTAGGTGGGTTAGGTAAGGCTCGGGCTTAAAAGCCACACATCCTGGACTTGACAATCTTTCTTTTACTCTCTCGATTGAGATTTCTCCCTAGGGAAAACTTGTAAACATGTCGAATGGGGTTTTCACCCTATTCCCAATTTCGGTGGGATTTACAGCCAGAGGGCTCCACTGAACACTGTGAGGAACTCTGGTACCTTCTTCGTCACTTGCGTCTCCTTTCTCCTGTAACTGACTTCCTTAGGGCTTTTATTAGGAAATCGAGGGGGTAAATCACAATGTGGAAGCATAATACGATTGAGCAAAAACCGAAGAACAAACTCTAACTACTAGTAATTCAATCCAAGGCAATAAAACACATACAAAAGAATTAAATTAGGTGGAAACCCCAAAGGATCAAAATCACCCCCGATAAGCACGACGAATATATAATCACTTAGGGTTACAAGAAGTTCTAGAGATCACTCAACCTCACATCTACCCTTACAAATAATCCCCAGCATGAAACCCATAAAAAACCCAAGAAATCTCTCTAGAGTAAAACCCTAGATTTTTCCCTTTTCTCTCTCTAACTTTTTCTCCCTATACAGAGGCCTTTAACTTATACTCTGTATTTATAAACTTTCTATTAGGTCATTAGCGAAGTACGCATCACGAGATAAATCATCGCTTTGGAATAAATCCCCTTTAGAACGAACTAAAAAAACAAAATATAGCATTTTTCGTTCTAACGACCTAAGTCTCGTTCAAACGACTTCAACGTAAACTTTTTTCTTCGAACGACTTCCCCTATTTTTGAACCGTAACCTAACAATCTCCATCTCGCCCGGAGTAATATTAAGGCTCATTATCTAATTTGGAAAGTAAAATTAGATTATGAGTCATACTCAACACATGTAGAACATCAAAAAGAACTATGATGCGTCTATCGAACATCCTCACGCGAATATTACCCACTCCCAAAATCGGCCATCTAGAACCATCGCTCATTGACACAAACTTGCTACCCTCACACCTTGCATATTTGTCGAACCATGCCATGTGTGCGCATACATACAATGTAGTCCCACTATCAAGTACCTATCCTTTATCATAGCGCGAACCATCAGTGGCCACCATTAAGAGTGCCTCATCACCATCGTTACTAGTAACCGTCGCCAGTTTGTAAGTGTCACTTTCGGATCCCTTTGCCGAACTTACTCCTGTACCTTTCCCAGCTTTGCAATCCGATCTAATGACCCGATTGACCACAGCTCCAACAAGTTCCTTTTCTGAACTTATTAAAGTTTTTCTTCCCACTAACCACCATCGCAGAGTTTTCCACAAAGGATTCGCTACCCTTAAGCATTCTCTCCTCATAAAGAAGCGTACTTGTAACCTCATCAAAACTCAAAGTTTCCTTCCCATACATCAACGTAGGTTAAAAATGCTTGAAGGTAGAACGAAGAGACCATATGAGTTAAAGCGCCTTATCTTCATCCTCAACTTTAACTCTGATCGATTCCAATTCCGAAACGATACCGTTCAAAGAACCTAGGTGATCACCAACGCTCGTACCCTCATCCATCCGAAGCGTATGAAGTCGTTCTTTGAGATATAAGCGATTCGAAAGACTCTTTGGTTGGTACAAACTTTCAAGCTTTTCCCAAAGACCCTTTGCGGTCTTCTCTCCAACCATGTTTGCCAAAATATTTTTAGCGAGACAAAGGCGTATCCCGTTCACATCCCTTGAATCTAGATCGTCACAGTCTTCTTCTTCATCATCGTCCACTTTATGGGCCGTTATACCTTCAAACTGAGTTTTAGGTATAGTCTTCCCTTTCAGTGTCTTGCGTAACCCACCTAGAATCAAGATATCTTGGACTTGTATTTGCCATAATCTAAAATTGATCTTCTCATCAAACTTCTCCACATCAAGTTTAATCGTGTTAAAGTACTTAGATCATCTCATCTTGCTTATCTACTTGCCCAAAACCTCATTCTGACACTAATTGTTAGGAAACCAAGGGGGCAAATTGGAACGCGGAAGCACAATACGATTGAGCAAGAACCAAAGAACAAACTCTAACTACTGAGAATTCAATTCAAGGCAATAAAATACTTGTATTTGCCATAATCTAAAATTGATCTTCCCATCAAACTTCTCCACACCAAATTTAATCGTGTTAAAGTACTTAGATCATCTCATCTTGCTTATCTACTTGCCCAAAACCTCATTCTGACACCAATTGTTAGGAAACCAAGGGGGGAAATTGCAACGCGGAAGCACAATACGATTGAGCAAGAACCGAAGAACAAACTCTAACTACTGAGAATTCAATTCAAGGCAATAAAACACTTACACAAGGTTTAAATTAGGTGGAAGCCCCAAATGATCAAAACCACCCCCAACAAGCACGATGAATATATTATCACTTAGGGTTACAAGAAGTTCCAGAGATCACTCAACCTCACCTCTACCCTTACAGATAATCCCCAGTAAGAAAACCCAAGAAATCTCTCTAGAGTAAAACCCTAAATTTCTCTATTTTTTCTCTCTAACTCTTTCTCCCTGTACATGGACCTTTAACTTATACTCTATATTTATAGAATTTCTATTAGGTTATCAGCGAAGTACGCATCACAAGATAAACCATCGCTTTGGAATAAATTCCCTTCAGAACGAACTTAGAAAACAAATCAGAGCATTTTTCGTTTGAACGACCTAAGTCTCGTTCGAACGACTTCAACGTAAACTTTTTCGTTCGAACGACTTCATCACTCGTTCGAAGGACTTCCCCTATTTTTGAGCCATAACCTAACAGTTTTAACACCGGCTCCAATTCTGGCGTAAGTTCTAACCGTTGGGGTCCATTGGAGTCTGTGGTGAACTCTAGTAACTCCTTTGTTGCTAATCCTCACGATATCACAAATTGTGACAGAGCTTTTTATTGTGGATTCGATGAAAATTTTGACACCGTTTGGCGTTGCCTTCAGGTGCAAAGTTGTTGTTGGTGATGATAGGTCATTGATCGAACTTTTTAAGACAGTCGGTGTCTCTTTGTTCGTCGTATCAAACATCGGGGTTTCCGATCTCGCATCGTTATCGACGGGAAGACGTATAAATGGGTTATCCGTTTCACCGATCTTTGCGGTGGTACTCCAATCTTCGGGATAGTTATCGTAAATAGGTGGTAAAATCATCATTGATTGGGAGGGAAGCTCTCATGCCCAAAGCCTCGACAAGCCTATTGAATCATTTTGTCAATGTCGCTACATCTTGTGCAAGTGTAGGTTTTTTCATCGTAGTTCTTCCATGAGGCATTTTGCTCTTGAAATTTACTACATCGGGGATGTGAACGCGGCTCTGATGTCAATTAATGTAAATCTACGAACGCAGAAGCTTAATTCGTATTCGATTTAACACTAAGTATGACTAAATTTCAACTAGGGCTTATTTGGAGAAGAACTCAACTCTTTTCATAAACAAAACAACTCTAAAACAACTGAAGAACAAACAACCTAGACCTCCATTTTTATAGAACACAAAAGGATTAGAATTAGCAACTCTAATTCTAATATAAATAAAATTCTTCTAAAATTGGGAAAACTTTATTTTTAACCTTATATTGGTTAAACAAGTAAGTCCATAAATCAACTTAGCATCTCCAATAATGTAGATGCGTGAACCAAAAGAGCATAAATATAAATAATCCATTGATGGTGAGAACGACCATTTGAGGACAATTCACATCATAATTAGTATTAGCAAATTACTAATGTATGTGGTAACTGTGACATATAGGAACTTGTAAGAGATTTTTTTATTATTAATTTATTTACCATTGGCCCAAGTCGGGACCGGCAAAAAAATTATATAATAGCGATTATTAATTTTATGATGTATTAATTTATCGGGATTCTATTGTAGTAGAAAACCATCATATTGAAACGCTGGTTTGAAAGTTGTAAAGTTTAAGACTGCACTCTGATTTTACTAACATTATTTCACCATTTTTTATTGTGGAGTTGTTCTCTAGCAGCATAAACACAGCTAGAAGGAATATTGTTTTCCTAGTGAAATGTATATTTGACAAAAACAAAAGTAAACTACTTAGTCATAGGGTGCGGAGAATTATGTTCAAAAAGAGCAAAATGGGTGACACATTTCACTCAACAGAAAGACATTAAAACACTATGGTGGATCTCATACCTAATACTTCTCTTGGAGAAATTTAGAAGGGTTTTGATCTTCCAAGAGTCACCCAAAAAGACAAAAGTTGTTGGAATGAAAAAAGTGTTTGATCTTACAAGGGGTCAAATGGAAGCTTTATCAGTCCAAATATGAATTATTTTATGGAGAACTCAAGTGCCAACCTCTCTGAGCTTGCTGGTAGTTAGGAGTTCGGACATGATATTATTGTCCTCAAGCTCAGGGTCAGAGGTTTGGTGGTGGTGGTAATGGTAATGTCGGTGGAAGAAGAGATATATCTTCGTAAGGTATTCTAAAATACCTTTATTATTTTTCTTTCCCGAACACGGAATACCCTTTATTATTTTTCTTTCCCAAACACGGAATACCCTTTATTATTTTTCTTTCCCGAACACGGAATGCCTTTGATGACTCAATATCACTCACAGCGTCCTCCCGTTTCTCTTCTAGACAAAAAAAAAAAAAAAAATCTACTTCTAGGCCACAACTAAAAAGCTACAATACTATGCGTAGTGACAGCCTATAGTGTATACAAAATTATAGCATCTACTACATTTAAGTTTACAAATAACCTTGATAGCGAACTCCTACCGAGTATTTTTAGGAGCATATAACCTATTCTCAAAAAATTCGATCACATAAAAATTGTTGAGACATATTTCTATGGTCATAGTTTATTTTCTGAAAAACTCAACATACAAAATGAATTAAGACATCACCCGCATTGGCACAAAAAAACGATTTGAGCATTAAGCTTGATTAATGCAGGGTCTCATACAGGTATGGTCTGGGCCGGCTTATAGTTAGCGGGCAGGCGAATATGTAAATATTTTGTTCCAAAGTTATCCTGATTCCTAACAACTTTGGAACCACTCAGTTGACATAATCTATTATACTTTCTGTAGAAATCAGACACCAACCTCCCTGAGTTTTGCTGGTTGTTTCGACATATTATTGTCTTTAAGGTCGGGTTCAAGGCAGGGCTGGCCCTGATGTTTAGGGGGCCTAGACGAGGTCCGAAAATGAGGCCCCGACCGGGGAAAAAAAAAATTGGTAGCACATATTTTTTTGTACAAAAATGATAAAAATTATGAACAAGGTGAAGACTTTAACATTTGATCTTGTGAAACACTTTAAACCAACAAGACAACTTCATTTTGTGTTATTTTAGGGGACCTTTTTTATATATTACTAAAACATTTAGAGGCCCCGAATTTACATTAAAAATCGGGGGCCCTAGCGGCCGCCTCTTGCGCCTATAGCCAGGGCCGGCCATTGTTTAAGGTCGATATGGTGTTGGTGGTGGTGATTAGTGGTAGTTCATTACAATGATGCCCAAAAATACCTTTATACGTGAACAGTTTCGTTTTGTTGTTTTAAGTGAACTAAACAATGACGACTCTTCAGTCTCTTACACAATAAAATATCAAAACAAGCTAAAATGTAAGTTAATATACTCGTTAGTCAGGAATATAGGGTAAAAACTAGCAAACTACAGATTCACTCTTTGCAGGGGTGGATTTTGGGGAGGTTTAGGGGTGCCCGGCACCCCCACTTTCTTTTTGAGTTTTTTTTTTACCAAAATAAAAAGTTATGTAAGCAAGAGGCTTGGGCGTTTGGCATATCTCAAAGCCCATTCTTATTGATTTTTACGCCAAAATTTTCTCACCACTTCTCCCCATCTCCATCTCTTCAATATACTTCTTTCCCTTTCTAACTTCATAAGTAAAATCACTTAGAAAATTTTCTTTAATTACCCGATTTTTTTTATTTTTTGGGGCTCCGCCACCAAACCCCCACCACCCCTTAGTCTAGATCTCTGGCTTCGCCCTGACTCTTTGGGAAATGGGGTTCATAGTTGTAACCTTGATTATAAAAAATTTATCTAAATTCTGGAGCACTACCCTCCCTGAGCCTATTGGTTGTGGGGGCATTACATTGTCCTCAAGGTCAAGGGTTCAAGGGCGGTGGGAAGTTGTTGTTGTTGTTGGTGTTGGTAAGGTATTCTAAAATACCTTCTTTTTTACCCTTGATACCCAAAGATAAAAAAACCCAAACCACCGATAACATACTTTAGGTATATCTATTAATTCAAGATGGCGTACAAGCTACAACAGAGTGGCATTGATGACCATTTTCCTAGTGTATTTTAAACAAAGAGATAAAAATAGGTGATTTATCGATCGAACCATCTTTCCAACTTCTTGAAATGCTTCCATCTTCCATGTCGAATACCCACCAACCTTCGTTCATAGGCTCCGTAAAATAGATACAGTTCCTCCTTCTGCACCCTAATAAACTTGTGGATACGGGTACACAATAGCCAAGACTCGCAAATAATGATTTATCCCCCAAACTCACCTTCTTTATCCAAGAAAAAGTAGAAAGATCCAGGGAAAAAACCTTGATATCGCCAACTTTATTCATTGATTTACTAGAGATTAGGAAAACAACTAAGATTTCCCCAAAAAATTCTATCAAGTATTCCCTGAAACCCCTTGACATTGTGGACGGAATTGCTCTTTTTGCACCTGGCAAAATATTTACTATAGGATCAAGATGTAAGTCTATAGTTGCAAGAGTTCCATGTAGACTTAAACCATAGATCTTTCCCTTGAACATTACGACATTTGTAATTTGTAAAACACGTGGTTCCTTCATTGAGTTTGTATCGGTGAGCTTGCATCTTTCCACGGCTTCTCCAACGAATGCTGCCTTCAAGACCAAGCAAGAAAAAAAAATCAACATCTCTAGGGTCGTGCAAAATTTGTCCCTAAAAATAGTATTGTTTCTAACCTTTTTTCTTCTTCTTTTGTTAAGCAAAGAGGAATATATAGAAAGAAAGCCTAGCAAGTGCTAGGAACAACAGTGTTTACAAAATTTGCGGCCTCCAATGGCCCTAAAATAACAGGGCTGAGGGCAACTGCACCCTTAGCCGCTAAAAAGTGAGCAATAAAATTACAACGACGGTCAACAAAATCAAAAGTGAATTCCTAAAACCGGGTGGCCAGCGCACACAAATCGGGGGCAAGAGTGAGTGCTCCCCAGGTGAGGTCGTCAGATCTGTCTCTAAAGGCTCGAACAAGACGCTGGCAATCGGACAAAATAAGGACCCTAGCGAGACCCAAGCTATGCGCTGCCTCTAGCCCTCTGATCACTGAGATAGCCTCAGCCTCTTCGGGGTCCTCGGCTTGGGCTGAATCAAAACCTGCACATAAAAAAATGTTCGAATGAGATTTAATGGTGAAACCAGTTCCCCCTGGAATGTTTTTCTTTTTCCAGGAGGCATCCACGTTGATGGCATGCCACCCTTCTCTAACGGGAGGCGGGGCTCGCAAGGGATTGGGAGGGGTTGTGGGGGTCCTGTTACGGTTTATGAGAAAATTCTTAGCTCGTTTAATGGCTTCAGTCGGGTTAGGTCTCTTCTGCTCGAAAATAAGCTCATTTCGGCCGGACCAGATGAAATACATGATCGTGCTGACAAAGCTACATGAAGTTTGGAGACCACTTGTACCGCCTTGCATCTGGAAAAAAAATTGGATAGTGTTCCTAACAGAATCAGAGTAGGTCTAGCTCCTAAAATCAATGGGAGGGCTAAAGTGAGCCCAGTAGTCTTGGATCTCAGTACAGAAAAAGATGGCATGAGAGGTGGCTTCTTCTTCCAGCCCGCATCTGGGGAATGTGGTGTCCCAGTCTCTATCAACATGTCATAGTTTAGTCTTCGTAGGGATGCCGTTTTGTAGGGCTTTCTATAGAAAGAATTGGATGCGGAAGGGGACAGGCAACTTCCAGATGTGATCCCAAGAGAGCTCACAGGGCTCTTGAGAAGTGGTTCTACAATTCTCACTCTCTTTGTCAATAATAGTGTAGTTGTGAACAGAGCGCACCGTTAGAATACCATTTTTTTCCTGCTTCCAGCGGAGGACGTCCTTAGAGGATAATTTACTGAGCGGGATAGCAGTGATAATATCGGCGATGTCCTTATGGAAAATGGAAAGGATAAGGTGGGCTTTCCAAGTGCGGTTGATCGGGCAAATGAGGTCAGCAACCCTTGAGAGAGAGCGGGTGAGGGGGGCAGGGCCAGCAGGCCGACCAAAATTGATGTCGGAGATCCATGGTTCGAGCCGGCAGTCGACATCCTTGCCATTATCAATATGCCAGCAAAGCTCAGGCCAGATCTGGTTTCCAGCCTTGAGGATGCCTTTCCAAATCTAGGAGTCAGTTGGTTGGGCAGTGGCTAGCATTGGGAAAGTCTTGGGCGTGTATTTTGAAATTATGTTGTGAGCCCAGAGTTTGTCTGGTTATTTAATGATTCGCCAGAAAAGCTTAGCCATTATGGCCTGGTTGTGATGGGAGGCAGTCTGGATTCCGAGCTCCCCTAGTCTGGGGGGTCGGCAAATGTTCTTCCATTTGATGAGCTGGGCTTTCGAATTTCTCTCCTTGTTTGTTCCCCATAGGAATCTGGCGTTGAAGGAGTCCAGTTTTTTATAGGTTTTGATGGGGAAGGGGAACACAACCATCTAAAAAGATGGGATTGCTGAGTTAACAGCTTTGATGAGGGTAAGCCTTCCAGCTTGGGAGAGGTTTTTAGCTTTCCAGCCCTTGATCCTACAAGAAACCCTAGCGATAATATCTTGGAAATTAAGACTACTTGTTCTGTCAAAAGTTAAAGGGGTTCTAAGGTACTTTTCTCCGGTCGTGTCCTTTTTAATATGAAGGATTTTTTGGATAAGCTTGTGATGTCTATGGTGACAGTTCTTACTGAACAGAATACATGATTTGTTGAAGTTAATCTCTTGCCCTGAGACATTCTTGAATGTGTTGAGGGCGTTGAGTAGTGCTCCTGCTTCATCAAGGTTGGCTCTGCAGAAGATGAGGCTGTCGTCGGCAAAGAGAAGGTGGGAGATGGGGGTACTGCCTCTGGCAGTTTTGATACCATGAAGTGCTCCCTGAAGTTCTTTCTTGAGGATGATGCGGGAGAGCACTTCCGAGCAAATTAGGAAAAGGGAGGGGGATAACGGGTCTCCCTGACGAATGCCTCTCCCAGGCTTAAGGAGGCCAAAGGGGGTGCCATTGATGTTGAAAGAGAAAGCCGTGGTGAAAATGCATTGCTGGATCTAGTAATACCACCTATCACAGAAGCCCATGGTCTGCATGATATCGTGGAAAAAACTCCATTTCACTCTGTCAAAGGCTTTGCTAAGATCAAGTTTGACCGCCATGTGGCCCGAGATGTCTTTTTTCTTTTTGGGGTTGGTGAGGAGCTCTTAAGCCATAATAATGTTGTCGAAGATCTGTCTGCCTGGGATGAAGGTATTCTGGGTAGAAGAGATGATCTTATCCAGGAGGGGACGAAGTCTGGTTGCCAGAATTTTAGCGATCAGCTTGAATTTGACGTTACACGGGCTAATAGGGCAGAAATGCTCCGGGGTTTCGGGGTTCTTCTTTTTGGGGATGAGAGTAATATTGTTTCTAACCTTTGTTCCGTAAGACTTGTAACCGCGTGGTTGCTGCACCCACCACTGATGTGATTGTTTTCTGAGAACTTCGTTGATTTTGCTATTTTCTTCATCTGGGACGAAGAGCCATGGTTGATACTCGTGGGTTGAACTGCATCCTTTTGAAGTTGTTCTCCACCACTTTGTGATGCCACTGTAACTAGGCACTATGTCTTTGCCATGATCCCTACGATACCATGAACCCATTACTAGCTCATTTAAAACTTGAGGAACTTCTTTAGTACGCCAATTTGGGGTAAATTGATTCTTTGTTGGCCTCACCTTGGTCTTCTTCTTTCTTCTCGCCATATTTGTTGCTTTTTGTACATAGAGGGGAGTCTTTTGGTCGTAGGGATCGAGATGTATAAATTTAATGAAATTATATAAGGTATCCTAGATGTGGCCTCCAAGTTATTGTTTAAACTTAACGCGGCTCTCCACACCAATATGGGTGTTAAATAAATGTATTCGATCAACAAATATACCTACAAAATAAGATTATATGTGAAGGAAACAATATGGTTGACCTTGGGCTATGTTAATTTCTTGGGGATTTCCTTCTCATTTCGTCACAAACCGGGGGCAAATGTTATGCAAGCATCATTTGATTACTGCTGCTACATCTTCACACATCTTTTGATTCAGTGTTTTTTAGACTTTACTAGCCCCCAATTATTTGCCCTTGGCATTATCCCCACAATTGGCATTTGTTAGACTTTATACCCCAAAATATGTTTTTCGACTAAAAAAGACCGAGTCAAATGGGTCAATATGTTGTTGACTTGGTTAAAAACAAAGAAAATACTTAAATACCCTCAGTGTCTAAGCTAAATCAAAATTATTATTTGAGATTTAACTAAGTCAACACCGGATTGACCTAATTGGCACGGTCTTTTTTCGCTGGAAAACATATTTTGGGGGATAAAGTCTAATTCCAATTGTGAGGGGTAAGGCAAATATGGGCAAATAATTAGGGCTTAAAGTCAAATAAACACTTAATTTAAGAAGAAGAAAAAAATCAAGCATGGTTGAAGCAACTAGAAAATATTTTTTGTGTTACTCATCACCAAGTTCACTGACCTTGAAGGGTTGTTTGGGCTTGCTTACAGCCGTTGTCCACAAGGTCAGTGGTTATAGGTTGGTGCATGAAGATAGGAAACTAAAGTCTGAGGTATTCCAAAATTACCTTCTTCTTTTATTTCTTCTCAAGCTAAAAAAAAGTGATGGTGGTAACTCTATGGGGGTCTCATATACATTGTTGGTGTTGAGAGATAATCAATATAGAGCAATATATCAGTACTATATCTTGGAACAAAAGAGAGAGAAAAGAGAGGATTTCTTATTGATTCATCATCATTGTGTTCTCTGTACGGAATATAGAGATATATAAAGATAACCCTACAGTAAAGGTTACCTAACCTACTCAAACTTTCCCCATAACTCTATTGGGCCTATGGGATTGTTAGGAGTCCTAATAAGACACCCCAACCCTGTTGGATTCCTAGCTTTGGCTGGACCCAACTCCTAACACTCCCCCTTGGGGTGTTCTATACTAGAACGACTTGCCTCATTAAAACCTCTGCCTAGCAAAACCCCTTTTGGGCAAAAAGCTATACAGGGAAATAGTACAATCTTATACCCTGTATGGGTTGTGGATGCATATACGTTGCCTCATTAAAACCTCCAGCCAGTAAAGCCTCCTAGGATAAAAACTATGCTATCAGGGAAAAGAGTACAATACACATGTGTCCACGCCAGGCTGGGACTACTCCCCCTAACGTCGATCTTCCAAAGATGTATCTCCCTGAGATATTGATAAATGAATATTTTGCATGCCAATTTCGTGTACTAGCTGCTTGAACGTAAGTGGTGTAAGAGTCTTCATGCATGGATTTGCAAAGATGTCTTCTAAAATATTTTCAACAACACCAATCTCATTCGCCTTTTATAATTCATAAGGTTGGAATGGCTTCTGTGAAATGTATTTCGTTCTGTCGCTATTGATAAATCGCTATTAACTTGAATGATGCAAGCTGAATTGTTTTCATACATAGTCAATGCTTTATCTTGGATAGAACATGCCACAACTTTGGTTGATGAGATGTGTCTTGGAGTGCAACCATCATTCTCTGCCAGCATCATGAAGTACACGAATCTTCTTGGTTCGAGGTGTAGCTACCGCCGTTTGCTTCATCAATCTCCAAGAATCTTTATGCATCTCCGTAAACACATAATTCATTTGGCAATGGCCTCTATGTGGGTCTAAGAAGTATTTTGTATCGGTGTACTCTATACTTTTACGTTTACCATTTTGAGTAGAATAGACCCAAGTCTTTCATACCAATCAGATACCTCATAATGTGCCTAATCTCAATCCAGTACCTTTGGGTAGGAACAGAACTATAGCAAGCCAAACAGTTTACTGTGAATGAATCTTTGGGTCTAGTATACTGCTGACTATAGCAAAACACCTTCTAGCTATGGTACCATGGCCCTAGGAGTTCCCCCCCCCCCTCCATTACCCCATTAAGATGGTGGAAGATGTCGTTGTCCATACCCAAGTGTTGGACGTGCAATAAATGACTTAGCACCGTGTGCTACATCCATATTGAAGTGTTAGATAACTCTTCTGTGCATGAGTGCCACTATCAAGATGTTCGATCTGAAAATTGAGATACTCTTGATTTTCCAAGGTCTTGTATTTTGAATTCCTTCCCAAGGTATTCGGCGGCTCTCACGATCTCCCCCGGAGGTCTAGTAATATTTAAATTATTTAGTGTACTGTTATGACGAGTAAAGTTAATATCTGTGTTCTAAATAAGAACGCATGGACAGATAAGAATATTTGCAAAGTCCCCGACCTTCAAATACTCTGTCAACTTACTCTGTCTCACGGGCCCTGATTATTTCAAGTAAACAATAACTTTTCTAATTTTATTACTTACACACCTCGTGTGTCGGGCTTAGTTGCTTCCAGAAGCTTATACCTCCCCAGGTAGCTTCATATATATATCTGTATCAAGTTTTTCATATAGATATCTGGTATTTACATTAGACGCATGTCTAGCTTATCCCTGACAACTTGACAGACTGACCAGTACTTAAACATTATAGCGTCTATAATCGGGTAATAGGTCATACTGCACTCGATGCCAGATCTCTTAAAGATTTCCTGGGAAACTAATCTTGCCTTGACCAAATTATCTCTCCGAGTTAATTATGTTTCCATACCTTTCCCATTTATAATCGACAGGCTCAATTGTATCACTTCGTATTATGCGCAAGCTGAGCTCCACTTGGATTCCAGATACCTACTTTTGTTAATGTACAACAACATACAGTTATTTATAATAAGTGGCTTTGAATCCTCATCCTTGATGGTGAGCACAACAGCGAATATGAATACCTTGTCGACAAATCTCTACTGAACAATCCTACGTTATGCTTATTATAGACTTTTAATAGATCAAGATCTCATTATTATCATATGTGTATGTGCCACGCCGGGCTAGTCTCGTAATGTATCAACTGGTCGCGTAGCTACTATTGCCTCATCAATGGGTAGTTTTATCCTCGATGAATTGACTACACCATTAGTCATATTTGTCCCTTATTCTGCAGCTCTCCAGCTCATAATACTTTCTTCTAACGATGCCCTGCACTAAGTACGAGCCTAAGATTTGTTTGTGGTACTAATTCCCCTAGAACGTTCTGCTGTGGTACTAGTTCCCCCAGAACGTTTTACTGTATAGGTATATTACTTGCAGGTACATGCACTTATGGTACTTTAATAGTGCCTATGAATGCATCTAGCAAATCATTTACGACCTATTAGAGGTTTGTAATCCGTTAAACCTTATTATCACTTAACTTATGTATAAGGATCTAAATGAAATAATGATGGTATGTTCCAAGACCACTTGGAAACATCATCAACATTGACTGTCATATCTCCCCCCAATACTGGGAATATCTCATCAAAGTGACAATTATCTGCCCTGCAGTATATACGTCGCCAGTGGGTCCAAATATCCAATGACAAATACGAATCATAACCCACATAATACCAGGCTGACGTTGAGAGTCCCATCTTTATACATTGTGGTGCAATTGGCACCTATACGGAACATCCAAATGTTTGTCGATTGTCGACACCGAGCTGGGCTCCAACCCAGTTACTAGTCGCTTTTGGAAAAAATAATTTGATGATTTGCTAAGGGACGAAACCTAATTAGTACTGTGGGAGTAAGAATGCATATCCCACATACTAGCCAGAAGTTGTGATCATAATAACAGTGGCCTAGCGATTATCCTAAATCGCTTGATTAGGTTCTCCGCCAATCCTGAGTTAGGTATGATATGGGGTACTCACGATGCTCAATCATCTATCCCATTTAGCGGTAAAATAATCATCAAAAGCCTGTGAGTCACACTTTCAAGCCCCTGTCAAGTCGCATTGATCGACTTTGAACGGTTAATCCAGGAATTGAGCCTACGATCGAATGATCTAAGTAAAAAGTCGTGCTAACGTTACATTCCTAGATTTTATGAGTAGACAAACGTAAAACCATCTCCTAGATGTGTTTTTTATGACCATAAATATTCAAGTGGGCCACTATGTGGATAGAAAGGTCCACATGTGTCTCTATGGATGTGTTTGAAGCAAAAGCAGAAGATCTCACTCCACCCTGGTCATACTAGGATGAAATAATAGACTTTCCTTGAAAGCAATCGTTACACGTACACTCTTTGGATCTTATCTCCTTTTAAGGAAAATTGAGATGTAATACCGATAATCCTCTTCACTATCCGAGCCTTGAGGAGTGTATTATAAATTGTTCTAATAGCGTGTGCTAACCGTTAGACATGGAGTGAATGCACAGAACCTTGTTTGTCATTTTCTCTGATAGTCATTACATTATAAGTATTATCATGTATCTCCCTAAACTTAGTAAAATCTGGCTGGATTTACTAGTTTATAAAGTGGACTAGATACCATGTATCGTACCGTTAGAGAGTAATAGCGTGACGCACTCAGTGCGTTCTATCATACTGGTCGTGCCAATGATATTCATGCCATCCCTGATATATGCACAAGGTTTGACAAGAAATATATGCATATCTCAAAAGGATCGAGTGCGTGTCTCTTAGATATGTGTCGCCACTCATCCAATTATCGGTCATGCTCAATGAGCAAATAGATCTATAGGCTAGCTGTATATAGTATATCAACTATCATACATGGATTTTAACTACTTCCTAAGAAATGAATTTACAAAATCATAAAATAAAATCAAAGAACAATCTCACATAGATGAGATACCAAACTAGTGCATGTCACGAACATTCTATTAAACTAAACATTGAAGAGTTCCCAACTTAGTCAATAATTAAACTAATAAAGCAAAACTACTACTTCAATAAGTAAAGTTACTACTTGGCAATGCTCTCTAGATGACATCATTCATCTATTGAGAATTTACTACTATTCATTCTTAGAACTTGATCCAATGCTGCATTGGTATCATGGGAGGAATCTACTGTAGACTATGTCGTAGCGTGGTCTGTGCTAGCTACGATCACGTGATAAGTCTGAGGCTGATCTCTTTGGATTGTCTAGGTGCCTTACAATCCCGTTCTTGACTATCTCGTATCTATTTTAGAATTCTTCCTATTCCATTTTGGTCCATTGGAAAACTTCTTGTTCCCCTTGCCTCAGGTTACTGATGGCTGGAATTGAATCTTGCCGTTGTTACCACCTCTTATTAATCTATGGTTGCGACCCTGTCTGCAACTTCCCCTGTCACTAGACCCAACATTGTGTGACCTTGTCACATGCTTACTTTTAACATGCATAAGCTTGAGGTTTGTAACCAGTAATTCATTGTTTTGCTTATAAATGAGGAAAATGTGAATTAGATCTGCGTGTATAGTGATCTATCAAATGTTGTCTCGAAAGCGCAATATTTGAAGCGTAGAAATCGTAATAGAATATTCATAATATCTCTATTTACCTCAACTATTTTTCTATGTGAGATTATAGTGGAGTTGTACTACCGAATAAAAAATTTGCCGCAGTCGCATAATACTATCATAGTATAAGTTAATCCATTATCAGGTCTTCCTAAATATAGAGGCGAGGGTGCCAAACAAAGCTCCTACTTTGTTATTTAGAGACTCATTGTTCTCAATAATAGTCTTTTTGAGATTCTGTAATAGCAGATGAATTTCAGTATCCATACAGGTCAAGTTTATTGACACCTAAAATAGAAATTGCAGTATGGGAAGTACTCAATGTTTGGAGTGTTACCAACATTTATTATGCATATAGATCAATACCAGTAGTAGTACTTGATAAACATTCATTGCATAAAGGTAATTCATAGTATTCAAGTCAGTGATTCACAATCATTATTTATAGGTGAACCTTGTTCATATCCTATTACTTATGAAATCCTTATTAGAGTATATGATTTCCAATCATTATTTATGGTTCATAGTATATAGCGCAATGAAATACATGATTCGCAATCATTACTTTTAAGTGAACCATGTTCATAGCTTTATACTCATGAAATTATTTTCTAATAATTAAATCCTAAATTTTAACTCGTAAAAATGATGATCTTAATTATAGATGTGTGTTTTAATATAATTTTAGCCAAGATTGTTATTCAAAACCACTAGATGTGTGTTTTCCTTATTCTGAGAATTAGGGTGTTTTAAGCCCTCAAGTTCTATAAATATAGGTATATTCTAGCCAAATGACCCTATTTGCTACGAATATGAGGGGTATTAGATGTTTAGCTGACAAGTGGTCCCATCCTGAAATTTGCTGGGTTCACAAGATAGGTTGATTATGCCTGTCTTTGAACTAACATTATAGGATACTATAGGTTGTTATTAATGTCTATATACCTCTAAATATTATCTTGTAATATCTAATTGCATCTAGATATGAAAAATTGGTTCCTCAGACACCAAGTTTGTAGAAATAAAACTAAGTCAATTCCCAATTGAGTTCTAGTTATTTGTCCGTGACAATTAACTGTGATTTAGATATAACTCCTAGTCGTATTCTAAATTAGTCTTGGTTTCATATTATCAATGATCCATGATCATGATAATAAGTATTCTAGGGGCATACCAGTAATATCCTATTAGCTATCGTAAGATACTTAAATAGATATTACTCCATGGACTTATATCATATATAAGTGAGCCAATATTCCTATACGAGGTACTTATTCCCAAAAAAAAATTAAAAATATTTTTCATAAAAAATATCAAAATAGGTCTCCCACGGGGTAGGTCCAGTCAATAAGAATTTTTAAAAAAAATTGGGCTATTTATAGCCATTTTAGTGTCTAGACCGATCTGACTCGGTCTGGGTCAAGGCCTGAACTGGGTTGACTGGTCTGACCCAGTCTGCCACGTGCCACACATGTACAGGTCACGCGCGCCACACGCGCGGGCTACACATGTGACACACGTATCACACACACGTGTCATACATGCACACGTGCCTCGCATGTCTCTGTCACGTCACTTCTCCGGTGGCCGTCCGGCAAATATTCCTAACAAAATTTCGATGAACTTTCGGTGACTACCACGTGTCACAACACGTGCACGCCACGTCAGCATGCCACGTGTCATCGACACATGTCACTGCTGACGTCACAGTGGATAATGATGATGTCACATCAAATAATTATTAAATATAAAAAAACAATATTTTATTATCTTGCTGACGTCATCGACCAAAGAAGCGTTGTGAAACTGCTTAGTTTCAACGTACTATTTCTGGCAATTGGAACATCTCTCTGAGACATGTCATATATCGTTGGAAAGCTCTCGGAGTAGGCTATCCAACCGAAGTAGTTTCGTCTCTATCCGATGTTCACAAAAAAAAAATCTACAAGTTTGAATACAACCCTTTTTCAAGGGTAAAAATCACCAAAAACCCTAATTTTTAATTTGAAAAAAATTGAGAAAATATGTTTTTGAACCATGATAATCTATCATATAGTATAGAATAGCAAGGAATTGAATATGCATTCTCGTTCCTAGAGTTTGCGTGTTGATAACGTGTTGAGAGATAATCAATATAAAGCAATATAACAGTACTATATCTTGGAACAAAAGAGAAAGAATACAGGATTTTTTATTGATTCATCATCATTGTGTTCTTTGTACGCAATACAGAGATATATAAAGATAACCCTACAACAAAGGCTACCTAACCTACTCAAACTCTCCCCATAATCCTAGCGAGCCTATGGGCTTGTTAGGAGTCCTAATAGGACACCCCAATCCTGTTGGGTTCCTAGCTTGGGCTGGACCCAACTCCTAACAATTGGGTCTTTTACTAGTTGTATTTAAGATAACATTAGCCAAAGGGAGCCTCCAATGGCCTACTTAAGCTGGGTAAAAAGATCGCTTCTCCACCCAAGCAATGGGGCATGAGTTACTGTACTAGTTTAACTTTCCAAACCCAAGTTTGTTAACATTTCTTAAAGTGCATGAGCAAATATGAAATTTATGATAGTAGATGGCGTGCAACATTCACATGAGCATGCCGCAATGCATTTGCTAGTATAAAATTATGCGGAACATGAACAGCATTGTGAGATCTGAGAGGTAATCCCAACTTAGCTATCTGCTCTAAACCACCTACTGTTGTATTGTACGGTTCATCTTTAAAATAATTATTTTCCGGTGGTTTTTCCCGGGACGACCATTATTCTTTGATTTGATGGTCAAAGCGAATATTGGATGCGCAGGTGTTGTACTAGTTCAGAACCACCAGTAGAGAAGAAAACGAAGATAGGAGGGTGGATGCTGCAGTGCAATCATTCCCTTACAAGGAATAATTGGAGATGATTGAGATATACTACTGCAAACCCCTCAAATCCTTCTTTCATATTTGCATGTTCTCCACTTCACTCCAAATCCAAAATCCACCATCCATATCTGTTAAAAAATAAACTGAAAAAGAAGAAGCGGAGATTAAGTTTTTTTATGATAAAAAAACCCCATTCTCAGTTATTTTGCAAGAAGAAAAAAAGGGGTATGTTGAATTTCAAGCATTCAATTTTACCAATAGGATACAAATACTTACTTAGTTACTTCGCATTTGCAATTGCACCGGACACAAATATTAGAATCCTCTCATTTTTTTTGTAGAACAAATTACATCATATTATTTGATTATACACCTTAAACCATGGATTAAAGTTTCTAAGAAAATTCTATGACATAAACGAAATAACAAAAAATGGTTCGTTCATCCCGTACTTTCCACCATACCCAAATCTCAGACATTTTTTTTATTTCTTGTACAAATTTTTGGCATAGTTTCTTGTACAACTATATATGAAGGCAAATCTCATAATTTTCAAACTTTATATGTAAGTAATGTTAAAGTGATATAACTAAACTTAGATTGGGAAGAATAGAATATGAAATGGGGAACTAAAAAAGTAAAATGAGGAGGGACTAATGAGGATGATGATAATGGGCTACAACACCACTCAATAAATAGAGACAAGAAAAGAAATGAAATGATGTCGTTTGCCACCCTACATTTCAAACCCTTCTCTTCTCTTCTCTCCTCTAATGTTTGTTGTTACTGATAAAAATGTAAAATAGTTAAATCTCTGTAGATGATAGTTACATGTTAATATTCCCTACAGTACGTAAGATTTTGCATCACATTCTGCTCAGCCTAACTCAGTGGAGATTAGTTTTTGCAGTGTTGCCAAAAGAGAATATCTCTCTTGTTATCCTTACACCAAAATGACCTAGAGATGTGTATCGAGCTGATTATGTTTTTATGACTGTCAAATGTACATAAATGTGATGTGTAATGCATGGTGCTACCGAGCAAGGTACCGACTCTACTTATATCGACTGAGTACGTATATTTACATTGTAAAAGATACCAAGACTCTCTTCTCCTCCAGTAGACGACCTTCAGTTTGTAAGGCTCTTTTTTAGGGGTAAACCCATATAGAGCCGGGTGCATATGATATGAATTAATTGGTATACCAGTACCTACTCCGCCTAACATTTAGAAGCGTCCCATAAAAAGCGAAGTGAAAACACATGCCGAAAACCCTAGTAACAAATTTGCAAGCAAATTAATATTTGAGCCCCTAACACTTAGCACCTAGAAAATATAAGAGGCACACATAAAAGTTGGGTATCTATTCTGGCAACAAGCATCTCAAAAAGATGACAAACAGGCACCGCCATCTCCAAAAGGTTGATGCAAGTATCTCTTCTAGCAACTCACGGAGGAAACACAGCAGGTGATGGCTTAACCAAAATCTAAAACAGGTCTTAATTTTTGTCCTTTTAAACGAATCATTTATATCAACTACAAAGCACATGTTGTTTGTTGATTTTAATTCGTCAACAAATCATGTGTTAAAAATCGGAGCAACGGAGTAAATTGCATTCTGGGCTGGAGCCATTTTTTTGCTTCCTATATGCACTTCTTATAAACTTGTCTGTGCGTTTGTTGTTCTTGCTTCATTGAATAAAATTCAAGAAATATTGAAAATTTCAGGGGATGTCTCTTAAATTTATAATATCGAGAGATATTAAATATACGTACTGAGGATATATAAAACATACTGTATAGGACCTCTAGCTAGCTTTTAACTATATTGGACCAATATAGTGGATATCGGAACGGTATTCAAACCAAGTTGAACTACGATCGATAATAACTATTATAACGATTTCGTTGAGAATTTCGAAAAAAATTCAATGGCAAACCCTAGATCTAGATGTCTAATATATCTTTAAATATTCTACCATAGATATACAAAGATACAATGAGTGAAATGTGCAAATGGGTGGGTGATGATCATTGGAGAAGTTCAGATGAGTACAGAATAATTGAAGGGACAAACACAACACAACACCACACAGGGCATCTACCAACCAAATATATGGAAATATATACTCATAATTTATTTCTTCTTCCATCCTTTCACTCACTCACAATGAAACTCTGTATTGTTTGTTGTTGTTATTGTTTTTTGAGCTGAGCTTGTCTCAATGATGATAAATCTTTGGTGCAAATCTCTTCCCTTTCCCTTCGGCGGTGTGGAGAAATGATGAAAGTGGGTCTGTTGACATTTGCAGCTCCCCATCAAAAAGCCCTTCACCTTTTTTCTCACTTTACAGTTTATGCTATAGTCCCTCCCAAATTCCAAAACCCTTTTTAGGCCCTCCTCAAAATATAACTTCTCTTTAGAGGCATGAAAACTCAAAATATCTTTGGTTGGTTGACATGATATATATCATCAAGAAGTGTATTATAGGCAAGGTCGTTCAAAATATCAAATTAGGTTATATGGATGACCAACCGAGGCTTGGTCAGTTTGTAAGGCTAGTGCTTAGAAAACCAAGAGGTACTGGATTAATTCCCATCACAAGCAGCTTACCTTTTGAAGAAAATAAATGATATATCTACCAATATATATGTACATGGTCACACACACATTCTCCCTATTTGGAACACTATCAAGCTCTAGGTTTCTCTCATATGACTAAGGATAACACCAAAAAATACCTTGAGTTTACAAAACAAAGACACTCCTATAAAAGCTTGTGCTTTAAGAGTTTTTTTTTTTTAATGGTTTTGTTTTTGTCATATTAATTTGGTGATGGAAACTGTTCAAGAGGTTGCACAATATTATGTCTCAAACAAGAGTGAAAGTTGGTGGCCCTTGTTCTCCTCCTTTTTAAGTTTCAGTGTCACACTCACAGGGAAACCACAATAGACTTGAAAGAGAGAGATATCCACAAAGAAAAAGATATCAAGTGAAAAGAGATATCTTCATCATCAGATCATAGTTATGCATAACCATGGATTACTAGAGAATTATCATCAAGATAACTCAATATCTCAAATGGGTTTCTATGTACACGGTTCTTCATCTTCGTCTCCTCCGCCAGCTCCCAACTGGACTTTTGGGTATCTTCAATCGCTAACCACAACAATTACAGATCATATTTCAACTGAAACCTTTTCTTCTTCTCCTTCACCTCCAAAACACATAGATATCTCTACCAGTTCTCATCTCCAAGATTTTGATGGCCCTTCCGTGCAACCCCGCAGTTCCTCTTCATGGTAAAATTTCAATATACGCGTTCATGCACCCTCTCTCTCTCTCTCTCTCTCTAGGAATTATTTGGGGTTTAATTGTTTTTGTTAATGGTGTTAGGCAAAAAGGAGGAAATAATCATGTTGGGGTTGGTGCAATGAAGATGAAGAAGGTGAAGTTAAGGAAGAAAGTGAGAGAGCCAAGGTTTTGTTTTAAGACTTTGAGCAATGTAGATGTGTTGGATGATGGTTATAAGTGGAGAAAGTATGGGCAGAAGGTGGTGAAGAACACACAACATCCAAGGTGAGTAGTAGTACTACTCCATAATTCATTATTTTGATATTTACTTGATCAAATTCCTTCTTAATTGAGTTCTCTTCTCCTTTAATCATGCAATCCCCCCCTAGATGATCTCTCTCTCTCTCTCTCACACAGTCACAGACTAGTTATATTCTTATATATTTGGTATTATTAGGTCTTGATCCAAATATAGGTTTTTGAACTTATAATGATTGTGAGAATAATGAGATTTTCCTCATTTTGTTTGCTGATCATTACTTCCACTATGTCTTGAGAGTGCTATAATTGAAGTTGGGATTAGTAATATCCTAGGGTGTGTTTGGAAGTGTTTTTTTTTTTTTGGATGGGAAACCGTTCCTTTTTTTTTTTTTTTTTTTTGCCACATTTCTCATTTTATTTTGGTTGCCAAACACCCAAAGTGAGAAACTATTTTATAAATTTTTATTTTCTCACTTAATTTCTCTTTTTTTGGGCTACCAAAACACCCTAATATTTTTTTTACAAAACCATATTTAAAGGCTGATCTAATCAACGAGTTTTGCTTTAGCTCTTCATGGGATATTTCATTTCAAGAACACCTTCCATTAAGAATTTCATACCAAGTTCCTCAATTTTCCTAAATAGTGGAGATTTTGAACGAATGAGTCCATCCATTATGGCGATACATATTTCGATCTTCAGTAGTTTGTATTTGGATATAGTTAAATGCCATTTTCACTGATTTTGTTTTTTGTAAACTCCCTCAATTGGAAAATGAGATTTTCCATGGCCATTATTTTTTGGGAATGGGCGTTAGGTCGATCCTTCAAAATCAGAATTGGGCTCGAAAACATAGGAAATGTAATTATTTCAAAAAGGGTGCTAAATACTCTAGCCTTTGATTAAAGAGAAATTGTTTGGTTATGAACTATGAGAGTCTAAGTAATGTATAAGATATACCTGTTAGCGTTTCCCTACCCTTTTCACTTGTTCTATGACAAACTTTTTCACCCAAATTGAAGTGTGCAGGAATACTTGAGAATAGTTCATTAATTTGCAGATCCAGAATTTGGTTTTCAGAAATTTATGTAGATTACAATTTGTTGTAAAAAATGACAAAAGAAGAAAGACGTAATTAAACACAGTTTCTTTTGCTAGCAAACAGAATGCAATTTATTGTCTATCCCATACGCAAGTTTAGGTTAACCATATAGCATAATGTAATTGTCTAATTGGACAACATTTTAATAAGTATCCTTAGTAAATATCTGCTGATGATTAGTTGTTATGAATATGGTACCTCTTAGGCTCTTTACCTTTTTGTCGAAGAAAATTCCTTGGGACATGCCACAAGAAAAGATATATGCCAAAATTTGGGGTAGACAATTAATGAATATTTCCACTTTGACAGAAGAAATGAAGAGATTACCATCACTTTTATATATACTTACTCTAAGACCAGCTATAGGAGAGGCAATTAAGCATATTGAAACCCGAAGGCAGGTTGCAGTACTTGGGAGTATATAATAAATACCTTTGGAAAGTACAGAGACTCTAAGTATGTACTATGTAGTAGTTTTAGCTAATCTATCTCATCCTAGATCACTGAACTTGAAACAAATACAATATTTTCACCCAACAACACCATACAATAAACATTGCTGATTTTGCCAAATTTACCTACACATTTTTCATTGATTAATAATATATAAAATCGTTTTCTGTCTATAGGAGCTATTATCGATGTACTCAAGACAATTGTCGTGTGAAGAAGCGGGTAGAGCGGCTAGCTGAGGATCCACGTATGGTGATCACGACGTATGAAGGCAGACATGTACATTCTCCATTACTTGATCTTGAGAATTCTGAAGCTTCAACCCAGCTTAATAATTTCTTTTGGTAGTACAGTTACTCAACTCTATATCACCTATTTCCATCCCAAATAATCATCTCATGCGTCGAATATGCTTGTTCTTCCTCGTGAACTTTTTTTAAAATAAAGAGAAATTGTAACCAATGATTTAAGTGAGTCTCTATTTATGATATGATATGCGATCTAAATATGCCCTACAAAGGGTATATTTAGCTAGAGACTGTTAAAGAAGGGTAAAGAGTCGGAATCGGCCCCATTTGATCATCATTTCTGAATCCTGGACGATGATGCCATAATGTAAAGCATGATTTATTGACAATTTGAGCCTAAAAGAGTAAGTACTTGAGATTATCCGAAAAGCCAGCTAGAATTTTAGGCCATTTTTGTCCTAATAAGGTTTTCTTTCCCCATACCATCAAAACTTTTCCATAATTGAAGAAATTAAAAGTAAACCAACCTACGTTTTTATACAAGCCGTAAAAGGCCACATGCATTATTATTCCTATGACTGCCCGTTAAAGTAAACATCAGATGGCCCTTTCGGGAGCAGCACACACACACCTCGGGCCCCCATAGAACGCTCGTCCCTCTTAGGGCTCCAACCGGTGAGGCTCAATCCCAACCAGAGTATCATAACTGGCTGAGACAACTTTGGGCTTCGATTAAGCTGGGCAAAAGACATCAGGGAAGTTTCCACCCTTACAGACCGCCTCAGGAAGTTTTTAAGGACATACCCAGCCTGAAACGAATTTTCATCCGAAAGGTCCGTGATTTCGTTAGAAAGTCGAGCATGCTTACAGTGGTTATGAAGAACAGTGACCTCTTTGCCGCCAAGCGTCGGGAGCAACATAAAACCCTGAATGCCTTTGCTCAGCGGTACCATCCTTCTAGACAACCCTATACTCCCTCTCATATCCAATTCTCGGAAGCGGGCCCGACACCGGCCCTTTGTTTTCCATGATCATTTTCTCCTGGAATTGCAGGGGGACAAACAAAGTGTCCACCCTTCGAGAGCTGCGTGCTCTCAACAGCAAATATCAACCCGACATTATTTTCCTTTCTGAAACGAAAGCCTCTAACCTTGAATCCCTCAACAAATTCAAATGCCTCGACCTGCCGCATTCCCACGCGGTTGATGCTACCTCTACCCAAGGTGGGAGACTCTGGCTTGCATGGAGTTCCAACATCAACCTGTCCATCCTTTCCTCGTCCACTAACGGCATTGACGCTCTTATTCTTTCTTATAGCCCTACGCAAATGCCTAACACTGCCCCCACCCCGTGGCTCTGTTCGTTCGCCTATGGTCTGCAAGACAACCAACTCAAGCGGGATTACTGGGCCTCCATCGCCTGCATGGCAAATCGCATAGTGATCCCCTGGATGATCATTGGGGACCTGAACAGCATCACCTGCCAAGAGGAGAAACTTGGGAAGATTGTTTTTGACCCCTTTGCCCCCAATCCGTTGGAGGACTTCATTTTCCAAGCCTCCATGATTGACCTGGGATCCACTGGTGTCCCTTACACTTGGTCTAATAAAATGAAAGGTATAGAGCTCATTAAGCAACGTCTTGACCGGGCCCTCGTCTCCACTCCTTAGAGCACCACCTTCCCTGACGCCTCGATTCAAAACCTGCCCATCATTGGCTCGGATCATGGACCCATTGTGTTTACCACCGAATCCACTTGCCACAACCTGCCAAAGCAGTTCCACTTCCAATCCGCTTGGACCAATCACGACCAATACAAGGATCTTGTCGACCGCGCCTGGGCCGTCGATCAAACAGGTTCTAGACCGCTGAGGCTGTGCAAAAAGCTGAGGCATATAAAGTGGGAGCTCACTGTTTAGAACAATAGAGAATTCAACTTCAACCCCATCAGCATCCAACAAGTTAGGGACCAGATCAACGATATTCAAAAGAGGAACCCGTCAGACTCAAATGAAGCTATTGAAACGAACCTCCAAGGCAGGCTCACGCGTCTCCTCGATCTCGAAGAATCTCTCTGGAGGGACAAATCTAGGGAGACCTGGCTTCGGGACGGCGACAGGAACACAAAGTTCTTCCACCTCTCCACGATCAGTCGGAGATGGCAAAATTTAATCCGGAGAATCAGGAGGCCTAACGGCTCATGGTGCAACGATCGAAATGATATAGGCAATACCTTTGTCAACTTCTATGAGGACCTTTTCACAACTTCTCGTCCCACCGTCAAACTGGCCGACCTTGACATTATGGAAAAACTTATCTCGAACGAAGATAACGCCTCGCTCACTCGAGAACCCACCCAGGAAGAAATCAAAGAAGCCCTGTTCTCGATGAACCCCCACAAATCCCCAGGCCCTGATGGTTTTATGCCGCTCTTTTACCATAAATCTTGGGATACAGTGAAGCAGGACCTGTGTAATGCCATCCTTGCTTTCTTCCAATCAGGGAACCTTCTGGCTGAGTTTAACCACACCAACATCACCCTTATCCCGAAGATTAAAAACCCGGAGAAGCTGGAGCACTTCAGACCGATCAGCTTATGTAACGTAATATTTAAGATCATCTCTAAAATCCTGGCCACCGGGCTCAGGCCTCTTCTCAACAAGATCATCTCCCCCTCTCAGAATGCTTTCATCCCAGGGAACCAAATCTTCGACAATATCATCATGGCTCAGGAGATTATTTTTGCCATCAAGAAGAAAAAAAGGCAGATCTGGCTGCATGGCAGTCAAATTAGACCTTAGCAAAGCTTTTGACTGAGTCGAATGGAGTTTCCTGAATGACACCCTTCAGGCTATGGGTTTCTCTTACAATGGTACGGATAGATATAGCAGTGCATCACCTCTACCGCTCTCTCCATTAACCTTAATGGTACACCCTATGGTTTCATCAAGCCTGGTAGAGGCATTAGACAAGGGGATCTTCTCTCTCCCTCTCTCTTTCTCATATGTTCTGAGGTGCTCTTCAGGATTATCCTCAAAAAGGAGACGACAGGGGTCCTGCACGACATTAAAACAGCGCGAGGCAGCACCCCGGTGTCTCATCTCCTATTCGCAGACGACAGTTTCATTTTTTGTAAAGCAAATCTCAGCGAAGCTGGTGCTCTTAATGACGCCCTGGCTACCTTCTGCAAAGTCTCGGGCCAAGAGATTAATAGGGACAAGTCCTGTATCATGTTCAGCAAAAACTGCCATCACCGCCATCACAAACTTATTCAAAGGATGACCCGCATTAAAAAAGATATCATTGGAGACAAATACCTAGGATCCCCCCCTGACCTTTGACCGATCAAAAAGCCTTAACTTTCAGGACATCATTTCTAGGGTTTCCAATCGTATCGAGGGATGGAAAGCAAAATTCCTATCTCAAGCGGGCAGAATCACCCTCATTAAAGTTGTTAACTCGGCTATTCCTTCATTCCTTATGTCCGTCTTCCCCTTCCCAAAGAAGATCTGCAATAAACTGGACTCCATTAACGTCAGATTCCTCTGGGGGTCTAACAAAGAGGGCAGATCTAAAGCCCACCTTATAAAATGGAGATTTATTTGCCAGCCAAAGCAAGCTGGGGGTTTGGGTATCCGAACGGCCCTTTGCCATAATCAACCCCTTATGGCCAAGCTTTTCTGGCGTATCATAAAAGAACCAGATAAGTTGTGGGCTCACAATATGAAAGCAAAGTACACCCCAAAGACTTCTCCGATACTCTCCAAGGCCCAACCGGCTGACTCCTGGATTTGGAAAGGCATTATCCAAGCACGCAACAGAATCTGGTCAGAGCTGTGCTGGCATATAGGTAACGGGGAAAGCGTTGACCTTTGGCTTGAGCCTTGGATCCCTGGTATCCACTTTGGACGGCCTGCGGGGCCGGAGCCGCTCACTAGACTCACTACTAGAGTGGCAGACCTTATCCATCCTGATAGCCGCACTTGGAACAACGAGATCATCTTGACCATTTTCCACCCTGATATCGCCAAGCTTATTACCTCTATTCCGCTTAGCTCCCATCCGGCCAAAGACGTCCTTCAATGGAAACAGGAGAAGAACGGTATCCTTACGGTGAAGTCTGTCTATTCCTTCTCTACCAGGGAGCACTCCCGTCACAGAGCTGACACCAACCCTGTTGGGCCCAGCCATCTCTCCTAGAAAGGCATCTGGCAGCTTTAAGTGGCCCATCACATCCAAATTTCCCTTTGGAAAGCGGTCTAGGAAGGGATCCCCACAAAGCTCAACCTTTGGCACGGCGCCACAGACTGGGACACTAATTGCCCACGATGCAGCTCTGAGACTGAATCGACTTCTCACGCCCTTTTCTTCTGCACCAAAATTCATAACATTTGGTTTGAGTCTGACCTGGCCTTGAACTTCAGTTCTTGGAACTACTCTGACTGCATCTACACGATCATCCAGCGGTGTTTTCTCCTCTCTCAAGGAGCCTCGAACATGCTAGCCTTCTACAGTACCCTTAACACAATTATCTACGCTATCTGGACTAGCATAAATGAACTGGTCTTCGAAGGGAAGATTCAGACCACAAGAGAGACGTTGGCCAAGGCGAAGAGGTTTCTTTTTTATTGTACCAAAAATTCCTTGCCTCATCCGACCTCCAGGCCCCCCCCCAACCCCAGGCTGAGATCCCAGCTGGCTGGCACGTCCTCAACGTCGACGCCTCCTGGTCTGCCCATAGCAGATTGGGAGGGACTAGTTTCGTTATTAAAACTCACCAGAATGTGGTTGTTTGTGCAGGTTGCGGTTCCACCAGGGCAGACGATCCGAAATAAGCAGAGGCAGTTGCAGTAGTCCGAGGGATGGAGGCGGCGTTGAGTTTCGGTTTGCACAGGGTCCTCCTTTTGACGGACTGCCAGAGGCTGGTCTCAGCTTTTAGAGATCGGACAGATGACCTCTCCTAGGGAGCTCAGACCTTGGCTCCAAATACCCGTGCACTTGTTTCCCGTTTTGAGGATTTTCGTTTTGAGTTTGTACATAGATCTTGTAATTATGAAGCACATTACCTGGCTGCTTGGGGTGCTTGTACCCCGTTTTTATGTTCTCGGAGGGCCAGGAGGCCTCTGCTTTTGTTAACTCTTTTATGCCTGACCAATAGGTCGGGTTTATTTTTATTGATTGCATTCCTTTGCTTAAAAAAAGAGAAGAAGAAATAAACATCAAATTTCAAAAGCTTATGCGTCACATTACTGGGGCCAATGTTATAGCAAAGGCTCCTGCAGTCCTGCATATACTATTGAGTCCAAAATCTAATACCCATGCAGTGTTTCCCAGTGAAACTAAACATCATCATTGAATCTGAACAACATAGTTGGTTCAAGCTCAACTAGCTCGTACATGAGCCTTGGCTAGCTCATTCGGTTGTACACCCCTCCTGTTACTGTTAATGAGAGGTTCTGAGTTTGAACTCTAATGGTGTGTTTGAGGGGAAATTATCACGTAATTTACTAACCACTTCGGTACTGCAAGATGTTAAGCCTTCAGGGCGGAGATGTAATGCTAGCCATTGGGATTAAGGATAATTTACTAACTATTTTCCACAAGATGATGCTCGAAATGTTGGCTTTAGCAGGGCCGGCCCTGGCTATAGGCCCAACTGACGGCCGCCTTGAACCCTCAAATTTTAGGCAAAAATAGGGGGTTTCAAATGGTATACCACAAAATTTGTAAATCTTTAAAATGCGCTATTGGTTATGGTTCAGTGCAAAGAAAAAACTCAACTGCATTTCACGAATTTTTAATAAACTTTTCGGGGGACCATTTCCAAGTACTTACCGATCATGCGATCGAACAACTTGGCCCTGTTATTGAAACAATCAAGACCGGTGGCCTGCGGGCACGGTTTGTAACGGCAATAAGAAGTTTCTAAAACTGGTCGGTACCCCACCGTCATCCGGTAGTTTAATCTCAGTTGTCTGTTCTTAAACCATCTTTGAAGGTCAACAACTGTAGTACTCGGCTTAGTTTCGGACGCCATGTGGGTGACGATCGAGTGCTGCTCTAATGGAGTTATCACTCCATGATGGAAGATTAGCTCTCTCTCTCTCATGGAGTTTCTCTCTTCTCCTTCTCTCTCTCTTCTCCTTCTCACACTCTCTCTCTTCTCCCTTTGTTCTCCTTCGATCGCCAGAGGTGGAGAACAGAGGTTCAATGTCTCACTTGTTTCAACCCCAGAGTCCATCTTCACTCGGACTTTGCTTTCAAACAAAGAAACTCCACTAAGGTAACAATTAACCAAACCCCAAATGCCCAATTTTGATTTTAATCAACTCATTTTCTTCTTCTTCTTCTTCTCTGAATTTTGGTAAATTTTATGTATATTTTTTGAAGAATGATTGTTTTTGTGTGATCTGTGTTGTAGTGCTACTGTAGTTGAGGGATACATGACTAATAAACAGCTGGAGAGATCGATGAAGCGATTTGTTCGAAGATGTAGTAGCATTTCTAGGATCTACAGGTGAATTTTTAGTCAACTCCAAGGAATGGGATTAATGCAATGTGTTTGATTTAGTATTGGTGGTAATGATTTTTGTGGTTTTTGTTAATTTTCAGTATTGGGAAGAGTGTGAAAGGAATCCCATTGGTAAGGATTTTGTTTCTGTGGTTCAGTTACTAGTTAAGTAGTATCTAAGGATCGAAATATTGAATTTTGCAGATAAATTGGCTAGTCGAATATCAATATTTTGGTCTTTGTGATCTAGTTTATCTGCCAATGGTACAGAATTCCTGTGAAAGACCGTAGTTTTTTTTTTTTTTTGGTCTCTACTTCAAAGATGTCCATTTGAAGCAAAACCCACCAGCTGAAAGCTGAGGTTACTTTAAGATCTTTACTTTGAAGGCAACTGAAAAACTGCGGCTTGGGGGTGGGACGAGCCATGTACCTACATGGGAAGTGGTGTTAATGTCTAGTCTACGTGATGGCCCACTCAAATATATTACCACTACTGAAAGACCATCATTTTTCAGACTGGCCTCTTTGTTCCCTGCATGGAAGTGTATGTAAAATTGTGTAGCCGTGATGTCTATAGTTGGCCATAAAAATATTAAGATTAAGATAGATTGTAACTGTTGCTTTAATCACTAATTCACAAAATATAACCCATTTTATTTTTATTTATTTTTTCAAAACTTAGACCATATCAATTTCCTAAGTTTTCACTACATGTATCTTTTGAATCTTGATAGTTTAACCAATATCACCAATCCCTGTCTCATGGGACTTGACATGTAATATTTTGTACTAAGAGAGCTTCTATTTATTGCTTGTAGTGGGTGATCGAAATTTCAGATAAGCCAGGTCAGGAAGAAGCCGAACCGGCATTTAAGGTTGGCACTGTTTTATTTCCTTTATTTTGTTTTTCATTTTTTTTGGCTAACCGAGGCAATATAGTATCCTTTCTTTAAAGCCAAGTTGATTGGTTCTTAACCCCCAAAAAACAAAGTAAAACTACAATAGAGGTGATTGGTCAGTGTGCTTTACCTATACCAGTAATCATCTTCTTTGGGGTTTAAAGGATTATTTTAGAGGAAATATTGAAAACAAAGAGACGTACTACATATAGCAGCCATTGAACAATCAAAGTTTCATCACCCACTTGGAATCTATAATAGTGATAGGAATAGTGATAGCACGTCTCGTACGTCGTGTGCGCACCTTTTTTATTTAGTTATTTCTATTTAATTTAATTCCTTGAATAATAGGACTAGTTTCCTAATTAGATTCGTATTAGGGTTTCTATTTGTGCTAGGTCTCTTCTCCTATAAAAGAGAGCCTAAGCTTAGTTTATTTGTTGTGTTGGTTTTAGCGAGAGAAAGGCTTAGCCTTAGAGAGTTATGTAGAGTTTGGGGTAAAACTCATAAACCTTAGGTCTCTGATATTTATTTTTAAGCGATTAAGTAAGTTTAATTCAAAGGCGAGTTTTAGGTTAGTTTAATTGTGAATTAAATTGTTGCTTCCGCATAGTTTTTAAACAAATAGGAACATGCTCTAGACATTGTATTTCAAGCATATTAGCATATCTTACATGTATCATTAGTATTTTAAATTAGTTTGTGTATATCAATAATTTAATTATTTATTCCTAGTACTTCATCTTCATGTAAAAAACTAAAAATATATAAAGCTAGCTGAAATAATGCATTGATTTTCGTTGAATTATTATTTCACCTAAAAAAGTATTTTATGCGTGTTAGCATTTGATATGCCAATACCTCCTATTTTCAGGTATTAGTTATTTGTGGCTGAGCAGCTCTCCTATATTCGATTCGTATTTTAGTGGAAAAACTGTAGAACTGTAGCAGCAATAAAATTGAACTTAAGGCACTAACTAATATAGACCCTCCTGTATTTTTTTCTTGCTAGAATTTGGATGCAAATTCAAAAACAATTTTTAGATGCTTACAATACTTAATTTGCTGGATCACGCAGTACATTGGAAATGTGCACGGAGATGAACCTGTTGGCCGTGAGCTACTGATGAAACTAGCATATTGGTTGTGTGATAATTATTATAAGAAGGATCCTTTGGTAATGTTCTTTCCTTTTGAAATAATATATCTTTACAGCATAATAACATATAGACAAGTTGAACATTTTTCTCGTCAACTTTGTGTATTATTTTGTCTTTTCAAGCTAGTTGGGAATACTGAGCCATGTTTATCGTGTGATTGCTACTATCTCTCATAAACTAACAACCCTACTTGGAAACCTTTGGAATATCAAAATGAAAGAGGAAAGACATGAGATATGGAAGATTATAGAAGTATTTTACATTTTGAGAGTGTTTGCCAACTGAATTTGGGATTCGAGATACTATCAAACTTCAAAAGTGTTTTCTCATGAGAACATCTTTACCTCTCATAAGAGGTGTGGTTTTGACTTTTTCCATGACCTAGAAAAACTAGGTAGTATACGTACTTTGATGTCTAGGTAGTTAATGCGTGTTGCGATGCGATACAATCATGAACAAAAAAATGATACTGCGGATAACACGAATATTGCAATGCCATTGCAAATATTGCGACACCGTAGGCAAAAATTGTATATAATTTTAATTCTAATATGTGTGCATATAAATATACATATGCAATATATTCATTAAGAAAAACCTATAAAATTATAATAAAACATAACTAACAAACTTAGGTAATCCAAAGAGGAAATGTATAAATGAGATATCCATATATACCAAGTAACAACTAACAAACATAACTTAGAAATCTTATCCTTATTACCAAGTAAAAACTAACAAACAATAACTTGAAGATTTAAATATGCCACGTAGCCAACTAACAGATCGTTGGTTTCGAAGTGTTTCATATCTTAAGTTTTTCTTTGAATAACGTAATATCGTTTCTCATATCTCATATCTCATATCTCCTATCTTAATCTTATTATGAAGCTTATACTTTTGGTAATTGTATTATCTATTAGTATCCTATAATAGATTTAGCAATTATTTATTGTATATGGTATTTTCTGCGTATATATATATATATTGTGTTTTCTACCGCGTTTCAGTTAGTTTCTTGCATTTGTGTTGCATTAAAAAATGCGATAATATGCGACAAAACAGATGAAATGTGACAAAAGCAACGCACATGCATCCGGTCTCATTTAAGGGGCTGCGATGAAGATGCAATGCGATTACAAGTCACATAAATCACACCTATCGCATCTGACTACCTTGGACCTATTGAACAAAAACACTAACTTCACCATGGTAAAATTGAGCCATTATGGATGCTACTAGTTTTGAACAATTGCTTTTTATTTAATAATATCTTCTCTGAAGTAAAATTATTATATTCAGTTCTCATCTAGGTTGATTTTGGATAGTTTACTTCTTTGTATTTGCCATACACTATAAGATTTATTTAAATAAGTATCTTCTTGTTGCCTATTATCTATTAAGATAACACTTTTGGTCTCTGCAGGCAACATTGATCGTAAAAAATGTCCACCTTCATATATTACCTACAATGAATCCTGATGGGTTCTCACTTAGGATACGTGGTAATGCAAACAACATTGACCTAAATCGCGATTTTCCGGACCAAGTAAGGTTTTACTTAATTAGATTCATTAGTCTTATAGCAAGTGCGATGTTTATATTTTACCTATTCGAGAATCACAGAAATTAATTTTAATTTTTTCTAGTTCTTTCTGGGTAGTTTTTCCCCACGAATGATGACATCACGTTACGGCAACCGGAAACTAAAGCCATCATGAATTGGCTGAAAGAGAAACAGTTCGCAGCATCTGCCAGCTTGCACGGGGTAACCTCTTTTACTACCCTTTATACAACTAAATCATAATAATATACTCTGTTTTTGCTATTTTAGTATTGTCCATTTGCTTATTTTCCCTAACATTTTTTTATTCATAATTCAAATACTATCTATAAAATCTCAAAATTTCTAAACCGGTCGGCTGTTTGCATCACCTGTGGCAATTAAAGAAATAAGCTTGATCTATGTATTAAGCAGAAGCTAATTTATCCACTTAGAGAAATAGATGACTCATACACTGCAAAAAGGCCACATGCGCAACAATATAATTAAAGGCTAGGGCCCACCAAACCCATTGCGGCTGAGCCCAAAAAGTTTTATGAGTAAAAATAATGTAAATCAAACCAACATTTTGTTCACTACTAATTGCAAGCGGGACAAGGGTGTGTCATTGGGCAACTATAATTGTGGAATAGAAAACATTACTAGGCTGTGAATGTTCTATGATTTATCATTAATCCGAAGTCTGAATCCTGCAAAAGGGGCCTATTTATGATGCTAGCTTATGTTTGCAGGGTGCACTTGTCGCAAATTACCCGTGGGATGGTTCCCAAGATAAAAGGTATTTATCTGGACCTATCTTCTAACTCGCCTTAGTCACCACATATATACCTCAAGATCATGCTCTATTAAATATTGTCCTTTATATACTTACTTTCTGTATGATTTATTCATCGAATTTCATCTTAGCATCACAAAAGATCACTTCTAATTTGATTTCTGTAAAAAGCGAACATATCTGTCTGAATTAATTTCTGCAGTACAGGGTTGTTCAAATCTCATTTTCCTTTATCAAAAAATCTCAATGACATGGAGTAAATGGTACTATTGAGCCTTCAACCGAACAATCCTTGTCCACTCTCAAAACCCGTACTCTATATAACTGTCCTTGCAAAATTCTCAAGGATCCAGCTCTCCTTTGAACTGAAAAAAGTTGTGATTATTGGATTGCAATGAAATCAACGTTTTTCTTGCTCCTTGAACAAATTGTCAATCTAGAGGTGAGTCTAGCTTAGCTGAAATTTTCTCTTATTTGAGATGGTATGAGCCTGTTGGGAAATGCCTTGGTTCTTAAGGCTGCAGGGAAGTGATTCTGGAGATTCCTCGAGCAGTTTAATAAAATCATGATATTTTGCTAAGCCATATTCTTGGTTCTGTATATGGGGAATACATAAGGGTTTGAGAGATACTGAGATTTGGGAGAAAATGAAAGAGGGTTGCAGCTAGAGGCAACGGAAATGTGAGAAAAGAGAGATTTTTTCTTCAAATATTTGATTCTTTGTCATAGCAGAATCAGCCATTGCCATTTATCCATGGGTGAGCCATCAAGGCGAGTCCATGTTAAAACGTATCTATGTAATGTGTCTCTTTGTTTACTTCCGTTTTCTTTATTGCTTGTTGTCAATCCTATCTCTTACAACAATTCAAAACAGTGGCACAGTATAATGTTTTGTTCTACTTATTATCAATGCATGATGTGTGCTTATGAGGATATTATTATTTCTTGGTGGAAATATCCTTGCGTAACGAAAAAGAAAAGAGACTACTACTTGATTTTTGACACAGTAATATTGTATTTCAATTTTTTATTTATTTATTGTATTTCAATAAGCTTATGCATTATCATTCTTTTCTCTTTATGGTGAAGTCTATTTTCTGGTTCTCGCGACATTCTTAAAGTACAACTTATGATGCTCATCACACCTCTTGATCAATTTCAGAAAAGAGTACTACGCCTGTCCTGATGATGAAACATTCCGGTATATGGCAACTATTTATAGTCAGTCACACCATAACATGTCTCTAAGCAAAGAATTTCAGGAAGGGATAACAAACGGTGCAGCTTGGTAAGTTAAGGTAGGACTTGATCTTCTAGGAGCTTTTTTCTTTCTTTTTGGTTTTACTATTTGATAATTAATTCTCTTGCGGAACAAGCCACTAGGATAGATATAAATAACCAATGAATACAACCACAATATGAACGAAACAGTGAAAAATTGAGGATGAGCAATCACAAACCCTAATATTCCAAACAAAAATAGGTTATACCTCAGATTCTCTCTGAAGAGCATCGGTTCATTTAAGAACAAAAACTTATTGGGACTCAACGTACCAAAGCAGGAAAATACTGCAATTTCGTAAGTTGAGGACTCGGCAAAGCTCTCTTTCCTCTTGCTATTAACGTAACCATTTTAGATTATAATTTTTTTATTCTTTTAGAATAAATAAAAAAATTGTTGATGAACCCGACAAAAGTTTCTGAGGTGGAAAGATTACAACCCAAAGCGTAAAGAAAATAAATAATAATAATACAATGCACTAATCATCATGTTGGATCCGACATAATTAACGCTTTCCAGTTTCCACCGTGACTCGAGATCTTCAAACCGAACCCCTTTCATAATTATAAAATAAGACTAATACTAGATAGTCGTGAATGCGTTCAGGATAATTATAAAATAAGACTAATACTTGATAGTCGTGAATGCGTTCAGGATAATTATAAAATAAGACTAATACTAGATAGTCGTGAATGCGTTCAGGATAACCACTTCAATAGACTTAATCTTTTCATCAAAGTGTCTATTGTTTCTCTCCTTCCACAAAACCTATTCAATAACGTACGAGGTAAGAGCATCTCCAAGAACAGTTGTTGCTCCGAATCCAGGAATAATCCAGATCCAGATTCGGAGCAGGGGTGTGGAGGCCATCAGAATTTTCCAATTGCTCCAAATGACATGTGCTAGGCGACGCCTAGATTAAAACGCCAAATGATTTGGTAATTTAAGCCAAGCGCCTAGATTTTAAATTAAACACCTACTTTTGAATCATTGAAGATTCTAGGCACTTAAATGATTAAGTGCCTGGCAGGCGCCTAGATTTGTTTTGAAGATGCTCCAAGGTTCCAAATAATTCTCCCGATCTTCCTTATAAACAGCTTGCACGACCGCATTCTTAAAAATAAGATAAAGATTAAGAAAATGATTCCACACCTCCATCACGATCGGGCAATGTAAATGGTTAATGGACTCATCCGCAATATCTTTCTTCTAAACTAAGTGTCTCGGGAAATCCACAACTCGATACCAACCTCTTGTGCTCCTAGCTCAATGTAAAAGTCGATTATAATTCATTATATCATTTATATATTATTTTTTCTTCCTTTAGTATAAATGCTACAACACTAATAGAAAAATTAATTTTAGGTACTCCATCTATTCATTATATCATTTGTATGTTATTTTTTCCTTCCTCTGGTATAAATGTTGCAACACTAATATAATATTGATTGTAGGTACCCCATCTATGGTGGTATGCAAGACTGGAACTACATACATGGGGGTTGTTTTGAATTAACTCTAGAGATTAGTGATATCAAGTGGCCTATTGCAAAAGAGGTTTGTACTCCTTTGGCTTTCCACTATTATAATGGTTTTGTGAAGACTTGTAAGAATTGTTTGACTATACACAATATTATAATATTTAATTTTGATATATAGCCGTGGAAGTAAAAGCCTTTAAAAAACTATTATCAATCATACACAAGATTAATATAACTAAATTCTATTCATTCTCTCCAAACCCTCTTACAAACTCTAAAAATAATAGAGAATATTCTAGAGAATGGGAAGATGCGCGAATTAGGGGACCTCTATGGGCGTGAAGACGGCCGGCGTCATATCAACTTTCCCTTCAGAAAAATTTGATTTAAATACGCACACCCTAACCCTAAATGCCAACAAAGATAATTACTAATCTAGGATAAATTAGGGAAATGACAATATGAATTGGCTATATTAATAAATTTTAAATATGAAGGAAAAATGTCTAATGTATTTATGCATGATAGTTTTCCATCATTTTACGCTTAGCCTTCGATATTGCAGTATAACATTCTATATAAGGAACATTAGGATTTGACTTCCTGACTTTATTATTTTCAATGATTATAATATTGAAACTGGGTGTTATGGATTTCAATCCCACGGAAGCAAGAGGATTCGAGAAAACCAATAAACTAATTCGTAAAGAAATAGCTAAAATAAATAAAGAAAAAAAAGTAGAAAGAAAGAGCTGCTCCTCAAGATGCGTGCGCTTTGTGTTGTCTACATCCTAGTGTCTGCCATTCATACATTTATTTCTAGTGAAATCTATAGTGTCTCCTCATTCCCAGCGTAGTCGGGCGACGGTGCACAATAGCCTAAAAAAGAATACTAAAAGACGAATAAGCTAAGAAAGAATACTGAAACAACATAAAGAAGAAAGAATCGGTAAATAAAAGAAAGACACCCAACTCTGTGGTGTCTCTTAAATCCTTTGTTACGCAAATGACTGTAATTTTTCTAAGCTGGGATTGCTTTTAAGACTCCTCCTTCTGAAGGAGGTTGTAGCTCTATGCAGCGAGTTGCAGCTGAGACAAGAAGGGATATGCATTCCATTGCTTAATATTTTGAGGCAATTTAATCTGACATTGTTTTATGTCTTTCTGATTACTCATTCTCTGAAAATGTCCAGCTGTCAACTCTTTGGGAGTTCAACAAACTGAGTATGCTGAATCTTGTTGCCAGTGTTGTGAAGGTACATTCTAGCTCTTCTTTGTGACTTTGAATGTTATGCGCTATTATTACAAGGTAAGTGAACAATACGATCTAGAGAGGTAAAAGAGCTTCCCCCCCCATATGAAAGTTTGTGGATACTTCTTTATGCAAGTTCTGAAATTCCTAATTGTGGATTAGTTCGTTTCTTAGTTTCCATTCATAAACTTATGTATATAACTAGTGCATTTATAGAAAGCCCACTATCAAAAGTTTTTCGTAGAGATTTTAATACATCTGGTGTCATTCAAAACTAAGAATTTATACTCTTTTTAATGAAAAGTAGATATTGCTGTATTTATTTTATAAAATGATGTCATACTTTCATCCATATCCATGTAATGATTGTATCCCATATCCATGTCCTCAAAGTTGGAAATGAAGAGATACCCTCAACCTTGTTCCCGGTACCAGTACCCATTTCTGTATCTGTATCTTGGCAACATGGATTTAAAACAAAATAGAAAGGTATTTCTTAATCTACCTAAGATCGAACTAACACAAAATTGCCTAATCTTAGGCACTGTCATAAGATTCTGATCCTTAATTTGGTATTTAATGCAACGTAACCGTGTTGAGAAGAAAAGGATTGGGAGACCCTTCGATTAGAACAAGAAAGAAGAAATTGGGACAAAAGAAGAAGAAATTTAAAGAAGAAGATTAGAAAGATAATTGAATTCAAAAATTAATAATCAAGTTTTTTCAACAATATAGATCAACCCCTTTATATAGATAGGGGTGGACAGTTCTACTGAGATAGCAATTCCTACAATCTAAGAGCTATCAAAGACATACTAAAACTAAGAGTCTACTAATCAGAATAAAAAAAATAGTAAGAGTCCAACTCTAAAATAGAATTGTAGGACTCTAAAATAAAAGTTTGAATTTCATATATGTAGATCAAATCCTTCTAGGACTTGGAAGAGCTAGATGTTCTAAATCAATCCCTCCTTGAAAAGAGCACGACCTCGTGTTGATGTATGGAAGCATAAAGTTGTCATCGTCATAGAAAGGAAAGATGTCTTGCACATTGAAAGTGTTAGAGATGTTGAACGTCGGAGGGAGATCAATCACATAAGCATTGGTACTCATTTTTGTAGAACCTTGAAAGGCCCATACTTCTTCATCTTTGTCTTGTTATAAGTGCGAGAGGAAAACCTTTCTTTGCGTAGGTGAACCATAACAAAATCACCATCTTCAAAAGATTTGAAACGACGATGTTTATCTGCATTTGTCTTATACTTTTCATTAGAGGCTTCAAGCTTTTGACGAACTTCATTATGCACTTGAGATGCTTTTTCTACCATATGATCTGCATAAACATTAGTTCCTGGTACTTTGGGTAACACTACGAGATCAATAACATGATTAGGAACTTTAGAATAAACAATCTCAAAAGGACTTTTCCCAATGTAACGGTTTACCGATGTGTTATAAGCAGACTCCATATGAGGTAAAAGAATGTCCCACTGTGTCGGTTTTTCGCCACATTTGACATGAATCAAGTTACCCAAATAACGATTCACAACCTCGGTCTGTCCATCTGTTTGTTTGTGGGTGAGAAGTACTGCTAAACTGTAAAGAAGTGTCCAAACGCATCCATAAAGTTTTCCAAAAGTAGCTCAAAGATTTGGTGTCACGATCCGAGATAATAGATTTAGGTATTCCATGAAGGCGAACAATATCTTTGAAGAATAAGAAGACTACATGTGAAGCATTGGAAGTCTTCTTGCAAGGAATAAAATGTGTTATTTTCGAATATTGATCAACGACTACCATAACAGAATCAACACCTCGTTGAGTACGAGGAAGACCTAAGACAAAATCCATAGAAACATCAACCCAAGGAGCATTCGGAATAGGTAAAGGAGTATAAAGGCCGGTGTTCTGAGCATGTCCCTTAGCCTGTTGACAAACAAAACACTTTCGAACATATTTATCAACATCTCTCTTCAAGGAAGACCGAAGACCATAAATAACGTTCCTCAACCAAAGCTATGGTCTTATCTCAACCAAAATGTCCACCAAGACCTCTGGCATGTAATTCATGAACAATATTATCACGTAATGAGCCTTGAGGAGTACACAAACAGTTACCTTTGAAAAGGAATCCATCTTGAATAAGAAAATCAACAGTTCCCGATTGCATGTTGGAGCACTTGTACCACATAGACTTGAAATCACCATTATCCACATACAAATCTTTCAAGTATCAAATGCAGTAATCTCATTATGAAGAGTCACAAGAAGATGAGCATGACGACTTAAGCCATCAGCTACTATATTATTTTTGCCACTCTTGTACTTGATAGAGAATGTGTATTTACTTAATAGTAGAGAGCCAATGATCATGCATACGATTTACTTTTGCAGAAGTCTTCAGGTATTTTAATGCTTGGTGTCAGCATGAACTCCTTTTGTATCAAATAAGGATGCCAGTGCTTGAGAGCTTGAACTACAACAATTAACTCATAAGTAGGCCACTTCTTTCGGGCATTTAAGTTCTTCTCACTATAGTAGGCAACATGATGACCTTCTTGAGACAGGACAACACCAATACCAGCAATAGAAGCATCACAATCGACTTTGAAAGGTTTATTGAAATCAGGAAGAGCCAAAACAGGAGCTAAAAAAAGCTTTTCTTTGAGAAGATTACAGCTATTATCAGCGGCTTCAGTCCATTGGAAGCGTTCATTCTTCAAACAATTTGTAAGAGTACCAACAAGGGAGCTAAAGTTTCTCACAAACCGCCGGAAAAAACTAGCGAAACCATGAAAATTTTGAACTTCTTTAATGAGGGAAGGAGTAGGCCAATCACGAATGGCTTTAACTTTAGAATCATCCACATGAATACCCTTGTTAGAAATCACATAGCCCGAAAAAATATCGTTATTGGACATGAAACTGCACTTTTTCAAGTTCTAGTAAAGAACATTCTCACGGAACACATGAAACACTTGCCGTAAATGAGAGAGATGATCTTCCTAGCTGCGACTAAAAATCAAAATGGCATCAAAATAAACAATAACAAATTGGCCAAGAAAGGGTTTTGGTTCATAAGTCGCATGAAGGTACTAGGAGCATTAGATAACCCGAGTGGCATGACAAGCCACTCATAAAGACCCTCTTTAGTCTTGAAAGCCTATTTCCACTCATCACCGGGGCATATCAGAATTTGATGATACCCACTCCGAAGATCAAGTTTGGTTAAAATAACATAACCAAAAAACATATCAAGCATATCATCTAAACGTGGAATGGGAAACCAATAAGGAGTAGTGATCCTGTTAAGAGCTTGACAGTCAATACACATACGCCATCCACCATCCTTCTTAGAAACCATAAAGATCGGACATGCACAAGGGCTCTTGTTATGTCTAATCAAACCCTTATGTAATAAATCAGTAACCTTGTAAAATAGCATGTTCAGTAAGAGGACTCAACTGATAGTGAGGAAGATGCGGCAATGAGGCTCCAGGTAACAAGTCAATATTATGTTGTATAACCCTCATAGATGGTAAAGAGGCATGCAATTCATCAATAACTAAAATTTTAAACTCTTGTAATAATGGTTGTACCTGAGAAGGGATGTTAGGGCTTATCAACTTCATGAGAATTGAAAGTGTGAGTGACAGGAACTTGAGAACGCAATGACTTCACCATAGAATCAACCAAAAATAAGGTATTTGCATCACTAGAAGATGGAATATTGTTCGTAGAGCGAGAAGGATGCAAAATAAACATATTTCCATCTTTGTAAAAAGTGTATGTATTCTCAAAACAATTATGCACAGCATGAATATCATATTGCCAAGGTCGACCAAGTAAAAGGTGCGTAACCGTCATATGGACAACGTCACAAAGAACTGAATTAGAGTATTTACCCATTGAAATTTCTATCATACATTGTTGAGTTACCTTCGAAGAATAATCATTAGTAATCCAACCAATAGAATATGGTTGAGGATGAAGTATGACCGGCAATTGCATTTTTCTGACCACCTCAGCTGAAATAAATTTTTTAGTAATACCACTATCAACAATCAAAGTGCATACCTTGTCATTGATAAAGCACTTAGACTGAAAGATATTTTGTCTCTGAGAAGGATAACGATGAATAAGTAACAGAGGACGGCAAATACCCATAAAGTGTTTATCTACAATATCATGAATATCATAAACTGGCTCCGGTTCTTCTTGCACATCATCGCTATAATCTACATTCTGAGTCTCAACTTCAGGAACATGATCAACATACCCAAATACCTGTTTCTGACAACATTGAGCTGAAGTGTGATTAAGGTCACCGTACTTTAAACAACGCTCTCCTCTTGGTTTGGAATAAACGTTGTAAGGTCTAGGATTACTAAAAGTATTAGTTTGGTTGGTGCGAGTATTGTTGTTGTATTGGGTAAAAGGTGGTTGACTAACGGCAGGAGGGGGATTTTTGGGTGGTGGCTATGGAGAGATAAACGTATGGGTGTTGGGTAAAGGTAATAAGGGTTGGGCATGAGGTGAAGTAGAGCCACGAAATTGGGGGCGTTTGCGGGAGTATGATGAAGGAGTGAAATTAACAGGTTGTTGGGAGTAATTGGAATCTTCACTCGAGGGAGTATGGTATTGCTGGTTATAAGAATATGAGTGTGATTGACTTTGGCGGTAATAGGTATTATTATTGGGATATGTACAATTGGGTTGAGGAAGAGGCAATTGTTCAAAGGAACTCTCAATTTTAATGGCCATCTGAATAGTAGCAACCATAGTGTGGGTAGATAAAATCATAAGGTTTTTTATAGGACGATTAAGGCCACCGATAAAGCGAGAAATCAGCTGTTCTTGATTTTCTTTCACATTATTACGAGCAAGCAAGGCATAAAACTCAATAACATAATCTTCAATAGGTCTAGCTCATTAATGACAATTTTGTAATTTTGCAATTTTGCAAATAATTGTTGGTGAAAATCTTTGGGTAAAAACTTGTCGCGTAATAATTTATGCATGACGCCAACGACGAATCTCAAATTTACCTGTAAGTTTTCATTCCCCAATAAGAGAATGCCACCATGCAGCGGCAGCTCCTTTCAGCTTGTAAGCAACCATCTTCACTTGCTTATCTTCTGGAACTTCCATGAATTCAAAGAAGCGATCAACTTCATAAATCCAATCCAAGATTTCTTCGATATTGAAATTGCTAGAAACGATGGAATATCCGCTTTAAGTTTGTATTCTGGAATAGCACCATAGTTAATTCTTGTAGAATCTTGAGTGAGCTTTTTCTGATCTTGAAAACTGCGATACCAATCTTCTTCAGATTCATCATTACTTCCTCACGATCAACAATTTTTTTGGAGCATAAGTGGTGTCTTTGTAAGGTTGAGTTTAGGTAATCAGTGTGACAATTGGTGGATGTAGAAAGAAGTCTAGCAACATCTTGAGGGATGTCCGATTGTGTGTGTGTGTGTGTGGGGGGGGGGGGGGGGGGGGGGGGTGAATTTGTGTTTTTAGGGATGGGAGGGAGGGTAGATTGTGAAGAATCCATCATAGGTTGTTGAGGGTTCAATAATGGTATTAACTTCAACAAGTCTTCCATCATATGTTTAAGTGTCACAATCTCTGCACTCATACTTGTGAATTGGGGGGGGGGATTTGTGTTTTTAGGGATGGGAGGGAGGGTAGATTGTGAAGAATCCATCATAGGTTGTTGAGGGTTCAATAATGGTATTAACTTCAACAAGTCTTCCATCATATGTTTAAGTGTCACAATCTCTGCACTCATACTTGTGAATTTTGCATCGCCCTTTGTCTCGTTGTTTTTGAACAAAGCATCGAGATTTGATTTTTTTACGAACTCATCATTGTTGGTGTTAGGAGCCATTTAACAGGATCTTTGGTCTGAGTACCAATGGATGCAACGTAACCATGTTGAGAAGAAAAGGATTTGGAGATCCTTCGATTAAAACAAGAAAGAAGAAGAAATTGGGACAAGAGAAGAAATTTAGAGAAAAAGATTGGAAAGATAATTGAATTCAAAAATTAATAATCAAGTTCTCTCAACAATATAGGGGGACCCCTTTTTTATATAGATACTAAGATAACAATTCCTACAATCTAGGAACTATCAAAGATATACTAAAACTAGGAGTCTGCTAATCAGAATAAAAATAGTTAAAGAGTCCAACTCTGAAACAGAATTGTAGGACTCTAAAATAGAAGTTTGAATTTCGTATTTGTAGATCAAATCCTTCTAGGACTTGGAAGAGCTTGATGTTCTACATCAGTATTTGTAGTCATGTAACCCTGTCAGAGTGGGCCCATCTCGTATTGTAATACTCCCCTCAAATCTATGATGATAAATTAAATATCATGAGTTTGTCAGTAGACTCGGAAGGCTGTTATGTGCGCTTATGAAATCTTTGGTGAAGCTTTGCCTGTAGTCGTTGTACTAATGACTACTTGCTTCAGAAGAAAACTGTATTCATAGATAGGACCAAAAAGTTTCGCTGAGCTAAAGTCGCAAGTGAAAAGTAGTAAGCTGATCAAGGAGATGATAAAGCCACGTGTCATCTTGTAATGTGGACTAGTGCTAACTGCTCAAGAAAGTCATTGATAGTAAACTGGCATAAAAAGCAACAGGTTTTAAATTGGTCTTGAATTTGCAGATTTAACTAGTGTTGAAATTCAGGTAGGGTTGCATTGCATCACCACAGGGAGTTAGTGAAACTCACAGGCAGTATATGTTGGTCAAAACATGGTGATGCGTTATCTTTCTACCAGCTTCAGCGTGACTCCCTGTGAGGGATGTCTCTGTATTTTGAACTAACGACAGCCATTTGATTCCCTCCCCAAACATCACCGTCTCTCCAATCTTCTTTCTATTGCTCTCGATACACTAGTGATCACAACTGAACAAATGATGACACCACCCCGTTTCCTATGTGGACTTCATGTTTGTCATTTCCACTTATCTTTCCGCAGACTCAAATTGGACCGGCTTTTTATTTCATCGTGTCAGCTCTTCCTATTATTCGGTGCTTTACCTGAGGCGAAAGTTGGACAATTAGCAATACTATCAAAACCTGTTATTGCTTTTGGTTTTCCGCTAATATCCCAATCTCCACTTGATTACACGCTGATACTGTAGTCTTTGTATCACATGTATAGGTTCTTATTTACCTACTATGCCTAAGGATATTGTTGTAATTTTCACAGTAATTATACAGACTGATTAAAACCAAATTGAGTTTAATGAGAAAACATTACGTAGCATTTATTTTCCTTCTAATGGTTCTCTTTATATCTGTAAAAGTGGTGTATGGTCCATGACTGATATCTGTCAACATGGTTTGTGATTCTATTTACTTGAAACACGTGTATAATTTTATTTCTATGTTCTCATGAAAGAATGTAATCATATATGTATTGACATTGAAATCTGACTAAGAAAGCATTCATGTGTAACAATACATTTTATAGACAGGGGTTCATGGAAGGGTCTTATCAGCTGACAATGGAAATCCTTTGCCTGCTTCTATTGCAATAAAGGGAATCAATTACACGGTGCGTCCCTAAATATGTCAGACATGTTCTCTACAGATTTTTCTATAAAAATATTGTCCTATTATTTTTTTATAAGGAACTTACGTGGAGGTTTTTTGTAAACTCTGTAATCTTTTTTCTCATTGGTATATCCTCAGGAGTAGTTGAGTTTGATTTCATATTTATAATCCATCTCTTTCGTAAATTCATAACACATTACACTAAGTTAACTTTTAGAATAAGTACATATAGAGTGTGTAACTTCCTGGCGCACATGAAGTCATAGTCAGCAATAATTTGACCAATCAACATTCTAAGTGCCCAATGACGAAACAAGGTGTTGAGGTCACCATAGGCATTTCCATTAATAGCAAGAATGAGTTTGCAAAGCAGAAGAGAAAACTAGCAAAAAGAACTGACATGTGCCATGAGTTAAAGTTGAACATGTGGCTAGAATACCTTTTTAATTTTTTTGTTTACATTGCCTTATTGAAATATATCAGAACGTTGTGAATTTCAAACCGCTTGTCAGAATTAGATAAAGATGGTAGCTCTTATAAAAGCTCTCACCGAGATCTTTCCCGACCCTTAAGACTCGAGAGTACTTGGATTTTATTTATTTTTCCTTTTTATGTGTGAAAGGATACATGGCTTAGCACATTTTGCGGACAGGACAACTTTTGTACCAAGTGCTCATGGAATTGAGTGATGGAAATTGGTTGCATGTGGGTGAGAAGGGCATGCAACTCAGGGATAATGGAAAAGTTGGGGTTTTGAGGGCGCAGACCCCGAAGATTTTCTTTTAGGGTATTCATGGGCTAATATTAGTACTTCCCTACGGTGAAAAGTCACTTTCTAGGCAATAATATAACTTCATGTAGGATGACTAACAAATAATTAAAATATGGGTCGTTCTAACTTTCACTACGCTATTTTGCTACATCTTACTACGCTTAGTAGTCCCCCTCTTTAAAAGAGCAGCACTCCAACAAAAATTTGTTTTGCTAATCTCACTACGCACAACATTTTGGTTAAAAATAATTTTTTTAAGTTATCAACGCTAGAGACCTAGCATTCATGAAAAAAAAAAAAAAACTTCTAAGTTCCCAACTCTAGGATCCTAAAAAAGCACTCCTAAGTTTCCAAAGCTAAGGTCTAGCGTTGATGTGTAATATTGAAAGCTACTGGCAGCGTTTCTATAGCATACAAAATGCTAGGGTCCTAGTGTTGATTGGAAAAAAAAACTTAAAAATTATTTTCGTAAATTTATTCTCAAAAGCTCATCCAAACATGAATTTTAACAAAATTTTGTCACAATCACATACCCAAATTGACTTGATCTTTCTCTCTCAAGTTTAATTTTGATTATAAGTATTGTCATAACTTTTAAATTTTGAGTTGAGATATGGCTAAAGAGAGAAAGAGAAAGAAAGAGAGATGAAGAAATAGGACAAAAGAGAGACGACAACGAAAATATCAAGTGGGGTCCTAATACTTCGCCGGAGTTTGAAGAATGAATTAGAGAGAGAGAGTGAGAGAGAGAAATCATAGAAAGAGGAAGAAAAATCGTAGAGAGGAGAGAAACCCATGAGAAAATTTTCTTTGTTATGATTAGTCATCCTTCTTTATATAGCCAAGGGGGACTCCTCTGCGTAGTGTTTTAGTAAAAGAGGGTAGTGAAGATAGATTAACCTTAGAATTCGAGGTGGGCAGTTCCCAACGTTGGCTATATGTAGGTTCTCCCCTGGCCAAAGGCATCCATTTTTTTTCTTGTGCCATACATATACATGTATACATAAATATATCAGCTCTAGTGACTGTCTTTCATATGCACCATGAAACAGTGAATTCTGACCTGCAAGTGCATACTCTCTAAGGCTAATCAAGATGAAAGACCAGACAAGATTATTATGTTCCAACATGACGCTTAATTTTACACATTGTTAAGTTTGATGATGTGCTCCATCCATGTATAATTGAGTTCTCTGTAACTTTTGCATGTTGCTCTCTTCTTAACTTGTACTCATATACCTCTTGAAATTTGTAAACCTTTAGGTGAAAGTTGGTAAAGCATTTGGAGATTATCATCGGATGCTTACTCCTCGTGAAAACTATGAAGGTACATATTCTTTTTCTTTTTCCAATTTCGTTTTCCCTGTATTTGTTCTTTGTTGTATATCTCTTATCCCACTTAAAGTTATAATAACAAAAGTACCACTTCATGAATATCATTTTATAGAACGATTGGTATGTGAAAATTTAGGCATGATGCTTTGGATGGTTACTGCAAAACTCAAACTAAGTGTATGAAGTTTAATGTTCAAACTCTTAACTGTACTTTTTTCCTGTTTGTCCTCATGTACTGGTTTGTAAGTTTAATTCAAGAATATTATCTCGAGAAACCAATAAATTCATAATTTGTACTTTTCTACCATGGATGCAGTTATTGCTGCAGTTTCTGGATACCAATCGAAAAAAACACATATTTTGTTGGAGGATGAAGCCATGAGCGTTGATTTTGTTCTTGATGTGGAAGACCAATACAAGCAAAAGCAGCACCAAGTCGATGATGGTTGCAACTGCAGCTGCGATAACACCAATAACAAGCTTGACATTGTACAGTACGTAGGAAGAACTCACTTGGAGATTTCTCTTGTTGTCTTTGTTAGTTTGGTATTTCTTTGCATTTTGTTTAAAAAGAGAATGTTGTTCAAGCTCCTAAAACAAAGACAGTTGCAAGGACAAAAACGGGATATCGAAGTCTAGAGAACCCTTGGGTGTTTCTTTCTTCAGAACAAAATAAATTATGTATACTAATTTAAATTTTAATTAAAAGGCACTTTCATGTATTTTATGAATGTAGCAGTTTACCAGAAAAGCTATAGTGTTTGCTTTACATGAGATTTTTAATCAATTAGTTCTGGTTTTGTAGTACCAGCCAGCCCTAAATTATAGTAGATGAGAAAGGTTTGTATCTGCAGAAACTCCGCACTCCGCAGGTACATCAACCATAATGCTGTGAACATTTTGTGAAAGATCCATTAGTTTTATCTCAAGAATAATGAAGGCAATTCTACTCAAACGGCACAATTGAATACCATTTCGGTCAAAACAAAGACAACAGGAAGGAACTGATGACATTAGCCATGATTTAGAGCACGCTTCAGCAACTCTAAACATAGACCTAATCAAGTTGGAGGGAGATGAAACCAATATAGAAAAGAAGTCTTTTAAGGTATCGACTGTACTTTGTTGCTTTTAAGAAAAGGTATTTCGTTAAGTAAATTAAATGTCATGTCATGTCATGTCAGGTAAACGTAATAACAATCATCTAAAGCAAAGCAGATAACAACGAAAAGGTCTTACTTTAGTATCTCAAGTACAGATTGTTAGTTTTAGATTTGGAAAAAATTGGAAAAAATGGAGCAATTCTTCTTGTGAACTTCCTTCCAAATCTTTCTTCGGAAGTGAAACTCACTTCAGAGGAAATGCTGACGCTGGCCAATTGATGTGTGTATTGAAACATTAGCCAATAGCCAATATCAGCATACAAAACTTTTTGCAAGAAGGCTCGAAGAACATATTTACAACTCACAAGATTTTGTTACAACAAATTGAAGAGATAACACCAAAACGATTGAATAAAAAGGGCCATAGTTTACTTCATCCCATTCCAACGCAATGCATAGATAAATGATTAACCCTTGCATTCAACCTTAGTTGTCTAATACATTCTGCCTTTTCTCATAGACAATGAATGTGAGTTCAACACAGCAATCGCAACCGTGTGCGTTACAGTGACTACCTATTTCAGGAAGGGAAGGTGGCAAGAAAGAAACTCCACAAAACTTGAATGAAGATATAGAAAAATGTAGGTAATGGCCCCAGTTTGAGTACTCAGTCCTGTTTAGTAGATTCGGAGTTATGAATCACGGGACGGCTTTGAGCAAGTATTAGCTTCGCCCTCTCCAGAACACCAAAAAATATTGAACCACCAATGCCTATCCACAGTACTCTTGGACCAATACCCTGTAAAGCATTGACAACTTGAGTGAGAAGATTGTCACCGTATATCAGATCGCATGTGGGTGAGCCAAATATTGATATTTGTTCGATACATCAGTGAAATTATCTTGATATAAATGTACACTGTTTCTCCGTTTTCTTTAAAGGTAACAAAAATATATAAGGGGATACATTGTTCCTATTAGCATTTATGGGTAACATTTCGTCATAATTTTTTTTGTATAAGTGTTCCAATGTATGGTAGCTTTATTAAAGGTGAGGAAAATTTCCAAGTCAAGAAAATTTTCTTAAAAACAAGCCATTTATTTTCCTAGCTTACCCCCTAAGAAAATTGTTCCTATCTATTTTCCAGCCCCACCTATCTTCTCTCTCCTCCCTTGTCTCTTCGTTTGCATAGATATACTCAATAAAGTTGATTATTTTCAATGTACGAATCAAACAACTTAGATGTGCGTTTCCTAGAACAAATTCTCAAAACTAAATTCTATGAGAAAATGATATTTTCCTTGGAATATTTTCTATGCAATCAAAAACACCCTAAACAAGCCAATATATCTATATCATGATAATGTAAGATATTTTGATCCGTGCTGCCGAATGGACACACAAGTTGGACTTGTTTGCCAGATGTAAACTTATAGTTGTCAATCTAATTTATCATTTAACCCGGCAATAGGCAGGGTTTTATTTTTGTGAGATGAGTTGCAAGAAAGAATGGTGATACCTTTAAAAGAGCAGAAGAGCCTTCTTCTCTGACAATGGTTTGGACACAGTCAAAAATTCCTTTGTATTGGTTTGCCGGTCCCTACATATGATGCCAAAATAAACAACCGGTAAGCATACTAGGACATCCAATTTTGTAGGTTCTATAATTATAAGAATACGGAGTTCACCTGAACCATTAATCTCGTTTTAATTACATCAAGAGGAGTTGTAATGGCTCCTGTTAAGGCTCCTGCAGAAGAATAGTAGTTTTTAAGCCTAGTATGAGATTAGTTCTTGATATTTTGAAATAAAAGTCCACGTCAAATTACTTCTCACAAATAATCTTCTTGCATCTAAACATGAGGTCTGAAGATATTGTCACCGTGAACTCCAAACAGAGCTTATAACATAGAAAGAGAAGTTCGTCAATGCTCACGGTCTTAGAGTCTTACGCGGACAGTAATTTTGACCCAAACTCCTTAAATGATTGAATAAAGTTCTTAAAATGGGAAATTATGATTCTACTACTTTTTCTAAAAGATTTCACGTGCACAAAAAAAAACAAAATCACTGGTTCTTCTAGTGCCATTTCTCCTACAATTACATTTTCTACCTAGGGATCGCATGAATTCTAGGAAAGCTGAGAGACCGTCTCTATTCCTTTTCCTTGACCTAGGTAACAACGACACGTATACAGGTGTCGGTGTCCGACACGGGTACGGGGAGTCGGAAACAGCAGAAAATAGAAAAGTGCCTTGTAAATAGGGTTGGACGCGTATGTCCGGGTGTCGGACACATTTTATTTTTGTAAAGTGAAGTGTCATTGTTACCTAGTCCTTAAGTAACCACCCCTATACATGATAGTCATGAGCATACTGATGTAGAATATGTTAGCACGAGGGACAGTCTATAAAATATGATCTATGTCTCCACATAATTCACAATATCAGATGAGCAGAGCTTCACAGTTCTCGGCCAATGGGCTCCCTTCACCTTGAGGTCGGAAATGAATCCAACTCAGAACTCAATCTAGGGATCCGGTGAATGGTGCTCTCCCAATTCACGGCTTTGAGAACCAAAAACTCGTTAAGTTAAAAATAAATTAAATAATGTCTGGGATCTGTTGGTTGCTATCCGTGACAACAACCAAAAGCTGGATCTGAGATTGCCATCAAAAGTTGCCATCTTTGGTTGGACGGCCTTTTCAAATAAAGGCCTTCAATTGATTACTTATGGAAACATAAGGTTATGTGACTAAATGATGCAGTACAACCCGTTTGAATTCGGGGGTGAATTCTTTTCACCCCGAGGATGATGATGCAGTGTGGCCCCAGTAGAAATCTCAAGGGTTTTTCTTTAGCAATTACATAATATTTAAGGGGATCCCATATTTAAGAGTCTTATTTATATGTGTTTGTTATGAGTCTTATTTAAGAGTTGTGGAGTCTTTGGTTAGTTATGAATCCCAAGGGTCATTATGCTGCCCATGAATGGCATTTTGTAATCAAAGTTTATCAGTTTTATTTGATTAATGAAAAGAGACTCATTATCTCAAATATTCCGTTGCTTACTTTAAGTTTCAGGATCTAAGTGCAAGTTTTGAAGTGATTTTCGATTGGGAAATCAACACATAGTGTGGGTTGTTCTAATCTGATTGTTATTTCAGTTCTTCCCTGTATCACTAATTAACTAGGTAACAACAACACGGGTACGAGGTGTCAGAAACGGCAAGAAAATGTTAAGTACCTTGTAAATAGTGTTGGACGCGTGTGGACCCGAGTGTCCAAGTGTCGGGGTGTCGGACACGTTTTATTTTTTAAAAGTGAAGTACGTTGTTACCTAGCTAATTAACTTTTGCAGATGGGATATCCACTAACCAAGTCTTTTTGCATTGATCTTTTGCTCGTAATATTTTGATCTTCACAAGAGAGATCTCATTTAGCACCATCCTTCTATTAAAGCATATACGTTCACAGAGGGCACTATTTCATTATGAAATTCTGGAAGACGTGAAGTAGCATGAGAAAGCAATAAATACCTAACAAAAAAAAATCCAAAGCATGCTAAGGGTGTCAACTGTTAAATTACCTGCAAAAGCACCAATAATAGCATTTTCTGGGTCATTTAAATCCCTCTTTGCCTGCATCGAAAATGCAACAACCAATTATTGCTACATAACTTCTTGTATTAAAGTACTACTGGTAAAGAAGCTTACTGCCAGCTTGTAACCTAGCCGAATCTGCTCGTAGAGGCAAAACTGGAGTGCATCAAATGGCAGATCTCTCAATAAGAAAGATCCATATCCCTATAAATTTAACAACAGAAAAATTAAAGCATAAAGTAAGAAGGATAATCTAGATAATAGTATTGCATAACAGAAAAAGAAATGATTAAAGTTCACCAAACACCGTCCTTTCGGGCAAATAGCGTTACTGTTTCCGCCCACTAATAAGTGATATAAGAAACTCAATATTATTTTGTCATGATGAAGATGAGAAGATCTGATGCAAGAATCTCAAAACAATCAAAATGTAATTCGTACCGCATAAAAACCTTTAAATCCCTCCTTAGAAATAATAAGGCGGACGGCATCAGGAGCCGAAGCAAACTGCCCAGTTTGCATCCTTTGCTTTACAACCTGAAAAGTATTTAAGATAAGCCCATCAAAAACAAGTGATTAAAGAAATAATGAATGAAGTAATAATTTATCTACCTCTGTTGGTACGCGTACAAGAGAAGAAGCAGCTCCTCCAATGGCACCTGCAGTCTGCAAAAGTCTAACACTCCTTAAGAAAAATGAAATAAAAATCGTGTGAATGATAAATAACTTTTATATATATAAAGAACACCGGTAATGTACAAGTAATGTACTGGTCTACAGGTGACAAAAGCTGTCCACACATTACAAAATATCCATCTGTATTCCTAGTTCAACATAGAAGCGAGGATTATAGTTCTTAATTTAAGTAAACTTGGAAACATGCCTCAAGAAGCAGACGTCCTAAATTTGATTCACCGCCAACGGGGGACACTTGATAGGATTTATCCAGACTTACCCGTGGGCTGGAGGCAGGGTCGGCCCAAGTACCCCTAAGCCCTGTGCAAAAATACAAAAAGGGCCTAATTTTATTTTATTTTTGCTAGGACTTGAACATTTGACATTTTACTCAAGAGACAAAACAACAACCAACTAAGCTAAGTCTTAATCATATATTCTATTTATTAAATTTTTTATTTTTTTCCTTCTAATCGTTGGATAATATTTATTTATTTTTTGGCCCTTTTATTCTTGGGCCCTGTGCGGTCGCACACCTCACACACACCCTTAGGGTCGGCCCTGGCTGGAGGGGTTCATAATAATTATATGAAAATTTTGGCATTAATCTTAAGAATGTCAACAAATTTGAGCGTATGGGTGACCTGCCAAAAGAAATGCCAAAAGAAATCCCGACTTAACTGGCATGTGTGTGGTGTTTGCGTCCTTACGGGGTATTGCAAGTGCCATATGTTAGGAAACAAAGGGGGCAAATCGCAACGCGGAAGCACAATATGATTAAGCAAGAACTGAAGATCTAATTCTAACCAAAGATAATTCAATCCAAGCAATAAACACATACACAAGGTTTAAATTTAGGTGGAAACCCAAAAGGATCCAAACCACCCCCGACAAGCACGACGAATCTATAATCAATTAAGGTTACAAGAAGTTCCAGAGATCTCTCAACCTCACCTCTACCCTTACAGATAATCCCCAAACCAGAAACCCTAGAAAGAAAACCCAATAAATCTCTCCAGAGTAAAACCCTAGATTTCTCCATTTTCTCTCTCTAACTTTTTCTCACACATACAAAGGCTTTGAACTCACACTCTATATTTATATACTCTCTATTAGGTCATCAACGAAGTACGCATCACGAGACAACTCATCGCCTCCAAAACAAACAGCGCGGTTTTCGTTCGAACGACATACAGTCTCGTTCGAACGACTTCAATGGAAAGCTTTTTCGTTTGAACGATTTTATGTCTCGTTTGAACGACTTCCTCTATTTTTGAGCCGTAACCTAACACCATATGGGGGAATAGTGAAAGCCAGGATCTTACTGCCTTAAAAAAAAAATTGAAGTCATAATCCTACAGCAGCAGCAGCATTATCAAGCACTCAAATGTTACCAACATTATTTTAAGGATTCTGAAGGAAAATTGCAAAGATACCCCTGAAACATTCCATAAGAATTTTTTGGGCCATCCCCATTCCAATTATTACTAACGGGTCTGAAAAACATTACTCTTTTTGTAACTTGAGGTTCATTAAGAAGTCAAGTGAGGTCCACATTAACAAACATAATGGTGTCTATTTTCATCTTAATAAACAATTTGGTTGAGAACATATTATTGTAAATTCATCATGTATAAAGCTTGTCAGTTCACTCTTGCACTTACCAAATGAGCAAATGCGCTAAGATTTTCAGGAAACATCTCCAATAACTTCATCTTTGTGGGTTCATATACACCAACAAATATAGCTGAGGCCCTATATACATAAAACAACGTCACCAACCAAATTAACCAAGATGATCGGCTTTGAGAATGTAACAAGAGTTATATAAATAACCAGAAATAAAGAAAGCAAGAATCACGGAGAAAATAAAAGAACAAGGCCTAAACTGGATAGGTGTCAGGTGTGTAGCTTAATATACAGATACTTACGGTAAAACGCCGGCAAGGTTTCCAGCCAGTCCAGAGTATAGGCCCTTCAAAAGAATTTTCCCTCCTCCACGAGCTGCCTAGAATTGGGAACACAAGTTAACTTTTAGTTACACTTTTTTTTTTAAATGCCCGACTAAGAAGTTGGAGTAAAAGACGTATTGGTCATGACAACAAACAGGTGATCATTTTGACCATTCCCCTCTCAAATTCTGAGCCGTAAAATAAAGAGGTAAAGCAATGTAGAAAAGGGCTTGAACTACTCATTAAACATCATAAAAGTCTTTATCCCCAAGTAATCATCAAGTTTTAACGTAATAGAAAGAGGTTTTAGATGCTTAATAGATATGGACAGGGGCGGAGCCACGTGAGGACCAGTGGGGGCAGCTGCCCCCACTCAGTTTTTTCAAAAAATCAGGTTAGTTTGGTAATTTAAGGTTAGCTAGTTAAAAAAAAAAAAAAAAAAAAAAAACTACTCTACAGCTCTCCCTCTCCTCTCTTGCGATTTAGATTTTCACTTTTCAATTTCTTCAATTTGGAGCACACCAAATTCTACGAATCTCTCTAATTTAGGTACGAATATCTATCTATCTCTCTCTAATTTCTTCAATTTGTTTGGAGTTTAAGTGAGTATAAATGGGTTTGTAAGAGACACATTCAAGTCTCAAGATAGCTCCGCAAGCGATTATAGATTTATAGTGAGGGGGTTTTGAGTTTGTTGTCGTTGTAATGCTGCTGGGAATGCATCACTTACACCTATCATGTATTTTTTGCTTCTTATATATAATGCTTTAGCATGATCATAATGAATTAATGATTACTAGTTCGTCTTTGTTGGTTATTGTAATTGCTAATCCAGTTTGAAGACCTTGCCTTCTTATAGAACTTTAAACATGGGGTACCCATAAAACACAAATCTTTAGAGATTCTTTTATCAGAATTCTTACAAAATTCAGACCTTAAAAAAAGGCAATAATTAGCATTTTCAATACTTAAGAGACGGCTTACTTGAATTTGGATGCTAATTAAAAGCAAATGGATGCATTCACATAATAAGTTTTTAGAAACATGAAATGTAGGATTAGTTTTTAGCAATACTTTCGTTAATGTAGGATCGCATTCGCAGGAACAATGGAGAGATTTTTTAGCAAACTTCCTTCGGAAAAAAAAAAGTCCTTAGACAGTTGCCTAATCAAGAAAGTGCTCCTATAATTGATCAATCTCTTCCGGTCATAGAAGATGAAGTTCTTGAACAAACGCCTCCTCTTCCGGCCATGGAAAATCATGAAGTTCTTGAACAAATGCCTCCAACTGAAGATATTCTTGAGGTTTATGAGGAAGTACGCCGTCAATTAAAACGAAAGTACGGAGAAGTAGAGATAAATGATCTTCCTACAGATCCGGGGTTAAGAATTCCAATTTCTGAATATCATCCCAATCAACAAGATATGATTCGAAGAGCGTATTTGGAAATGGGACCATGTCAGCCTAAAAATCACAAGTTTCCCCAAGACGACAAGTCTAAAAGGCGCTTCGTTAAGACTTGGTTCAGCGATTTTCCAACTTGGTTGGAATATAGCATAAAGAAGAATAAAGCTTTTTGTTTATATTGCTATCTCTTCAATACGGAAAACGGAGACCAAGGTGGCGGTGATTGCTTTAGTAGTAATTGGAGAAAGAAAGAAAGAAAGAAAGCTTTTTGTTACAATAATTGGAGAAAGAAAGAAAGATTTCAAGTACATGTTGGAGAGGTTGATAGTGATCATAATAACGCGTATTTGAGAGACCGAGCTTTATGGAACCAAGATCAAAGCATTCAAACAGCTTATTGTAAGCAATCAGATCAAGAACGGATTGATAACCGAGTTCGTTTGTTAGCATCCATTGATTGTGTTCGATTTCTTCTCAAGTAAGGGTTGGCTTTTCGTGGTCACGATGAGTCAGGGGGTCGAGTAATCGGGGGAATTTTCTTGAACTTCTGAATTTTACGGCTGATCACAATGAAGTTATTAAAGGTGTCGTTCTTAACAATGCTCCAAATAATAATAAGAAGACTTCTCCTGATATTCAAAAGGATCTTGCGAAGTCTTCTGCATTTGAGACGACCAAATCTATTCTCAAAGAGCTTGGAGATAAAAAGTTTGCAATTTTGATTGACGAGTCTCGGGATGTTTCGGTTAAAGAGCAGATGGTTGTTATTATACGCTTCGTGAATGAAGAGGGGTGTGTAATTGAGCGTCTTTTAGGCATCGTGCATGTTGCCGATACTACATCTTTATCTCTTAAAGGGGAAATCGACAAACTTTTTTCTAAGCACAATTTGAGTATGTCACGACTTCGGGGACAAGGATATGATGGTGCGAGCAACATGAAGGGTGAACTAAACGGTCTTAAAACGCTTATCTTGAATGAGAATCCATATGCATACTACATTCATTGCTTCGCACATCAACTCCAGCTAGCGCTTGTTGCAACGGCAAAAGATCATTATCAAATAGAGTTGTTTTTTACCATGGTTACGAATGCTTCCAATATTGTTGGAGCATCATGTAAACGCCTAGATCTTCTTCGAGATAAACAAGCAACTACAATTATTGAAGCATTAGAAAAAGGGGAACTTGATAGCGAAAGGGGTCTAAATCAAGAGACAGGCATTAGGCGGCCCGGCGATACACGTTGGGGATCCCACTATGATACTCTATTGAGATTGATTTTGATGTTTGGGCCTATTACTGATGTGATTTACGAGTTGATACATACTTCAAATTCAGATCAAAGAGGCATTGCAACTATTTTGTTGGATACAATGTGCTCATTTGAATTTGTCTTGATCTTATTTCTGATGAGGAAAATTTTGGGATATACTAATGATTTGTCCAAAGCATTACAAAGGAAAGATCAAGACATTGTAAATGCGATGGACTTAGTAAAATTGGCTAAGAAGCAATTGCAGTTTTTGCGAGATAATGGGTAGGATTCTATTCTCGAGGATGTCTCTAAGCATTGCACAAAATATAATATCAGAATTCCAGTGATGGCGGATAGGTTCATAGCACCAGGTCGATCCCGAAGAAATGCAGAAGAAAATACAAATGAGCATTATTATCGTCAGTCATTGTTCAATTCATGTTTAGATCATCAACTTTCGGATCTTAACGATCGTTTTAACGAGGTAAATACTGAATTACTTGTTTGTATGGCTTGCTTGAATCTAAGTGATTCTTTTTCAGCATATAACAAGGAGAAGTTGATTCGCCTTGCTCAGTTGTACGGGGATGATTTTTCTCCGTTGGACCTTATGAAACTTGATGATCAGCTTGATCTTTATATCTCTACAATGCGATCTGATAGTGCATTTTCTGAAGTACATGGCATTAAAGGGCTTGCTAAGGAGATGGTTAAGACAAAGAAAGATAAATTATACCCCTTTGTTTACTCGCTCATAACATTGGCATTAATACTTCCAGTTGCGACAGCTACAGCAGAGAGGGCATTTTCAGCTATGCATTTCATAAAGAACCGCTTGCGTAATAGAATGGTAGATGAGTTTGTAAATGATTGTTTGGTCACATATGTTGAGAAGACCACTTTTGCTAGCGTCACTGATGAGGCAATCCTAAACCACTTCCAAAGTATGAAATCACGTCGAGGAAAAGTTTAATGATCTCACAATCGGGTATGTTTTCATATTTGTATCTTTTTATCATAATATCTATAAATGTTTTCTGATCATCGTTTGTATAATTGTATCCATCTGCCCCATAGCTATTTTTTGGACTGTTTTCAATGCATCCTAGTATATGTTTTCTGTCCATTTTGAAATTCAGGCTGTAAGTTATGATTTCAAGGAGGAAAGGTTTGCGCAACTCCACCGATCTGCAATTGGGTTTCCTGACACAAGGTTCTTCTACTCAGATACTATTTTTTAGACTGTTTTCAATGCATCATAGTATATGTTTTCTGTCCATTTTCTGTAACTGTTTTCTGTCCATTTTTTGTAACTGTTTTCATGTCCATTTTCTGTAACTGGTTTATGCTGCATTTGGTCTCAACTCTCAACCTGTGTTATACTCTTCCTTCTGCCCTGCACTACCATATTCTGATGATCTGAGTAACAGTAATACTTTTTATGCTAGCTAGGCAGTATTATTGTGTTATACTCTTCCTTCTGCCCATGATTGCTACCCCAAATCCCCTTAGTTGGAATCAACAGTAGTTACTCTTTATAGAACAGTTTTCTGAACCCTACCACATTTCTTGGCATGGTATTATCAGTTGTAGTGGTAACCCCCCAAAAATGGTCATATCAGCTAATCAGTTACATAATTTTTTTTTGGGGGGCTACCGCCCCCAAACCCCCAAAAAAATCCTGCCCCCCCCCCCCCCCGACTAATAATCCTAGCTCCGCCACTGGATATGGAAATATAAAGAATGTGTTTTATGATTTATTTGGGGTCTGATGTATATTTTGACTTGGATTATATTTTGAAGGGAATATGAGATTGCCATTGAACTATTCTAGGAGTTGGTTGTAGTTATTAGTCGGTTACTCGGTTTTAATACTAAATGGTAATAATGTTTATTCAGGCTTCTAGTAGCTCCCCAGGTTAATTTTTGATGCTAAGGTTTATTCGAACTTCTAGTAGCGTCCCCAGGGTAATTGGTGTTTAAGATGTCTCATATAATATGCCTCGATTCTTTTTCATAAATCAAGTTGATCATTCTAGCCTTAAGTATATTGTAAGGAACTCTCTTCAACGGCGACAATAAGTTTTTCTTGAGTCGACTTGTCACTTTTCGAGAGAATTTTCAAAGTTGGGGGATCAAAACCTTGGTAGCCCTTAGGCCCTCTAGGCTCGAAGCATATTCACGTTCTTATGAACACGATCGAAAAAGCTAGGACCGACATGGTATACCATGTTATAGGGTATCTCTTGTTTGTAGTACAATTATACAAGTAAGAAATTCTGTACTGAAAGAGTTATTTTATATTTTCAAACAGGAAACATAGGATAAATTTTGGTAGCGTCGAGAGTATTAATATATTGCCAAAGCTATATATAAATATCTAAGGAGAAGGTCCATGCAGCTAAGCCTAGAAAGCACAAAATCAACTGTATCAAGCACTAGATAAACAGCCATCATGGCTTTTCTGTGTATATAACCTGCCTGCAGACGAGTTTTTATTGTATCAATTGGGTATAGAGCTGCTTCAACAACAACGCCAGCAGTACCTCCTGCTATAACACCCTCTGCAAAATCATAAACAAGTCAACTAACAATAATAACGTTCCACGTATAAGAACGACTTATATATCTCCTTTCTCATAGTAGAATGAAAAACAAAAACAAATGGACATTCAGAAACCCAGAATGCATATACATAAACTAGAATAATAATAACACAACTATATAAAAACAAGTTCATAAATTAAAACCTCGTGAATATCTAGTAGATAAAAATACTCATTACTTGAATGATTTAACGGGATTCTTTTCAAGGACAATATCAGCATATGTCTGACACGTGAATACTCAGTATCCACCACATTAGAAAATGGTGATTGTACTTGTTACACAGGTTGGAGAAATGGATTCATACTTCCCTGCTAACTTTATTTCAATTTTAGGCTGTCCTACATGTCTGACTAAATTTATCAAAACCAAGTTCGGGCCAAACTACCCAAAACTAGTTATCTACCATTCAAAGTTACGAAGAAATGTACCTTCGTAACTGGTCGTCTAGTCCTATACATCAGTCTAGTCCTATACATCAGTAAGCATAGTACATACCAAATAAAACACGCAAGAAATCAAATGGCTTTTCTTGTCCAGTGCTGAGTGATGCAAAAAGCTTTTGCGAATCCACTTGAGAGTTCCGCAATGTATTGTTGGATGCATCTGCAAAACCATATGACCTGCTCAAAACAAGCAATAACACTAATCCCCATTCATAAAACATGAACAAAAACAGATACTAGTCTCAAGACAAGAATGAATCATGCACATGAAAATGAACGTCGAGTAATCAAATAACAATAAACTCGTCGGGATATGTTAATTTTCTGAGATGCTCAATTAAAAGGGTGACTACCACGATTAGGAAACAAATAAAACCAAAATAATCGTAAGACCCTTGAAATGGTTTGAACAGAAAATAGAATAAGGAAATTAAATTAATGGGGCGTGTACCAAAAAGACAATGGAAAAACAAAAGAAAGGGTCTAAGTTGACAAACAAAAAAACAAAAGAGGATTGACGTTTTTAGATTAAACCTGATGAGACACTAGCAAACTGCTTGCCGAGTATTTAATGTCATTTAACAAACTGCAGGGTGTCTGAGTTTGGGACTATATCTAACGTAAACTCTCAACGCAGAAGCAAAATTGAGAAGTCTATTACTTACGCTAATTTAGACTTAATTCAAGATTAGGGTTTTCTCCAACTCTAAAACACAAACTAAATAAACTGAATCTAATTTCTAAATTTCAACTTCAACAACCAAATAAAATAGAAAACCTAGCCTCCCTTTTATAGAACACAAGAACACAAACTAAATAAACTGAACCTAATTTCTAAACTTCAACTTCAACAACAACAAAAAAATAGAGAACCTAGCCTCCCTTTTATAGAACACAAAGGGGTGGAAACCCTAATTAGGAATAATCTATAAACTGGGAAAAATACCTTCTTAACCTTTTGTTGGTTAATTAGGAACTCCCTAAGACCTACTTAGCTTTTCTAGAAGAGAGGCTTAAATTAAAATAACATAAACGTAAATAAACCATAGGCGGTGAGAAAAGACCATGAGAGGACGATCCACATCAATATCAGACTCTTTTCTGTGACGAGTCTCCACTTGTATATGCATGCTTATAATTGAGAAATGAATGTTTTGGCAGTTCTCACTCACACTAAGGATAATAGATAGTGCAAAGATATTCCTTCTAAGTGGCATGTGTTCAAAACTGTAGTATGAGTTAGTCATGCGACAGTTGCGTAGTAGTTCTTTTAACATGATTCAAACTACGCAGGGTTTACAACTGGGACCGATTTTAAGCACAACAGTTAAGTAAAATCTCATAGGGATGGACTATCCAGTGACCCCTTGTTCCTTTTCATCCTCACTTGGGAATATGTTTGTTGTTGTTGTTTTTGCTAGTTTAGTGGGTATCCCTAGTGAATTTGTGAGATTAAGATGTGGGCAGATGTTTTGGGAACTCTAAATTAAGATGGAAAATCCTTGTTGGTATATCCAAATACAACCACTTAATGCTTCGAAGAAAATAATTTGATTTTTTTTTAAATGTAAGGAGTCTACTTTTAAGTTGACAATTATAAAAAAATTCAGTTTTTACATGATTCTGAGCTCCAACAATTCAAAGAAGGGGGCCTATAGTTGACACTGTCACAATTAATTGAGTTAGTGTGATTTGGTGATTAGCGTTTGTTGTCTTGGTTTTTTACCCTTTCCACATATTGTTAAAGCATTATAACAATAGATGTATTCCTGTGATCTTTTGGGCTTCATCTCTGCTGCTAATATGCTTTTACCTTAAGATGAAACTACAAAGAAACTTGTCAGAACATCAGATTCATGAGCTATATTCTCTCACTCCTTGCTTTGAGCAGGAAATAACGCATTTCTATCTTTTTCCTCTCTGTTTTTATTCTCACTAGGCGTATTCTCTTGCTCCTTGCTTTTATTTATCTTCAACTGTTAGTGTTAACGTGTTCAAACCTACAGCTCAGTCTACAATTTTAGCAGAACATCACTTAACCTGAACTCTTGCTTTCAGCTTGAAACTCATACTTTAAGTTCACGACTCTACCTCTCCTAGGCACTACTATTGGATCCTAGATGAACTGCTTGTATTTGTGTACCATGCAATTGCAAATCATCAAATATTCACATCTATGGGTCGATTTTTATGTGAATATTATCTGTAAGCAATTGTGTTGATTATTTTCCCGTGAAGAAGTTGCAATCTGGGGGGTCATTATTTTTCACCCAATCTTATTTTTATCTCAAAATATCTGTTATCTCCACTAAATACGTATTGAAGCACTATTTCCTATCGAACTCTATCCAATAGACACATCAAAGAAAATATCAGTTTCTTTGCAAAATATTAATGAAATAACACAATTATAATCTACTATAGTAAACATGATTCTAGCAATGATTACTTATCATCCCCAAAAAGTCATAAAAAATTAGTAAAGAAGTTACCCGCTGGAGAGATTCTTTTCTCCATAGCCAATGTAGGAGGACCCATCGTGACCTGCGAAAAAACCCAAATAAATTTCATTAAAATGCTTGCATGTGAAATAATATTTTTATTGATAAAAATCCCATTTTTTATCTCAGTATGAAATTCAAGAATACCATGTTTGAATACTTGGGGTTCTTTTTCTTCCAATAGGGGTTGTCCCCAGATGCTAAAAACTACTTGGGGTTCACATTATTATTCTTAATTTGCTTAATTGTGTGAAGAAATCAATGGGAATTGAGCTAAGGACCTGCTTGAGAAGACTTTAATAACAGTGAGAGAGAGAGATGTTTACCTGTTGAGAGCAGAGCAACTAGCACTACTATATGAGTGAGGTTTTAGGAAGGATAGGAGGGATTGTGGACGATGATAACCAAGAGGGGGTGAAAGGGTAAAAAAATTGCCCAGACAATCTCTAGCAGTGCTTAGACCATCTCCTAAAATGCCTTACACTTGAAGGAAACTGAGATATGTACATTATATTTTAAGTCCGCAAATATGTGTCTGTGGAAACTTAAGTCCAACCTTTAGATCTTTGAAGTTTGAGTTTGCAATCAGGCGTCTAATTCTTAGTATTGTTCAACCAAGCTATACTCAAATTAGTATTTTCAATGGGGCGCTTGAGCTTGAAATCCGAGCTCTACAATAATTTCTTCTTCTTCTTCAACAGTGCTTGAGTTGAGTGCTTCACGTCATTTCCATCTGAATGTTGGTCGTCATCACAACCATGTCTGAAAAGCATTGAATGAACGGAGATATTCTTGTGGGGTGTAATTTGGGCAAGAGGAAGTTTGACACATAAATGGTAAGGGGTCGACGCAGTTCTTTCTAAAGAAGGTAATACCATCACATCACATTATATAGCTTAGCGAAGCCTGATGGAAATGGACACCAAGAAATTGAATTATACGTCGTTTTTCAAACCTTGTGACATAGATTTTTGCAGAAGTCGTACCAAGTGTGTAAGCAAACCATTGGTTATCAACCCTTTTCACTTCACAGGCAGTATGCAATGATGCAACACAAAACCATAGTTTTTAGTCTAACATTAGGCAATCTAATTTGCTTCTCTTGGAGGAAACCGAACAATGTAACTTTGCGCTTACCTAGAGCGAAATTTGCTTACCGTTTTCCATTGGTGTTGCCCAATACATTGCATAACTTAATAGTCCCTGCTATATTAGGGCTAATTAAAGACCTCATTAGCACTGAATTAATAGATTTGCAAGGTGCTCCGCTTCAATATAAGACTGAATTGTTGCTGAAAAAATTTAAGCAAGTAACTGAAAGATCTTGGGTACTTGAGGGTTCTCCCTTTTTGATCTTCTCTCCCATAACACAAGCTGTCGTTGCCAATCCTCGAAAGCAATTTCTTCAACCGGAGTACGCGGAAAGTTACGGTATGGATCTTCGGGTTTAAGTGTATTTACAGCTTCATCATAAGTCATTGTAGCTTCTTTCTCTGTACTGAATGTTCCAAGCCAGATTCTTTTGTGATCATTATAAATATGAGCACCCCAATAGCCGGTAGTCTGGAGAATCGCCCCTTTGAATATAGCAGGATGCTGTGGTTATCCAATATATTTACAGATTAATTACAAGGTTAAATTTTTAGTACATAACTGGCAGTCGGGCACACGCAATAGCGTGTTTGCCTACAATTATTTGTAAAATCCTTACCTACGTTTTCAAATAGTTTAATATTTCAGGTGTTATGTAAAATGTTAAGAATAGAGTCGATATCTCAAACATCAATCATACGTTCAACATTAATTAACTTCAATTCAAGGTCGAATGGAGTTTGGTATTATGCGTTAAATCATTTTGTTGCAAGTCTGGGATTTGAATTATTATTTCTTGTCTTTAATATTAGGAAACCGGAAAAACAAGTCTTCAAGTTATACTTGTAGGAATCTTTACATGGCGCTTGATCATGGTACTTAAACACATCGTCTCATGAAAAGTTGTCTGAGACTTAGACTTGAATGAATGTTGAAACTGATTTTTTGCTTCATATATGCGTGCTTATGAATTATTTGCAAATTAAGTATCGTCTTGTTTTTATTGTTTCCCCTCAATTTAGTTTCCTACAATTATGTTACCTCGAAGAGAAGCGGAAAAAAAGAAATGTAGGTTCATACAATTGTTTGTATCCAACTTAAATAAGCAGCAATGTCGGCATTTAGAGCAACAATGAGATAAGAGGAAGAATCCTGCCAAAAAACAAAATTCAAGAGAAGCTTTAGTTAAGGAGCACATTGGTATGACGAATTAAGAGGGAAGACCTTATTAGTATAGATAATTAAGCCAGGAATAGTGCACAATTCCTCTTTACATTGCGAATTCCCTCATTTTCATCATGGTAAATTTTTTTGTCAACCAAGTAAAGAGGTAAGTCAGATGTTTTAGCATTAAGTTGAAGAACACATTTACGATGTTTTTTCCTTTAGAGAAATCTAAGCTTATTGTTACAAGACGTGTTTTTTCCGCTTAACTTGTGTATTATACGATATGCTGAATGCATATGTTAAAGACTGGTGATAGTCAAGACGGTGATAATCAATCCTTGCAATTTTTCATGTTTTACATTTGTATCTGGTTTGATACTTGATTCGCAATTCAGCCCTCGGAAACGTAAATCGTGCGAAACTCTTAAAATAGAATAATAGCTTACTGAAATAGACTCGTCACACAGGGAAACTTTCAATAAAAGTTGGTATGCAATAAAAATGATAAGAGAAAATCAGCAAAAATATGAATTTACTTAACAAATATGAATTTACTTAACAAATATGTGTAAAACAATTGTTACAATACAACCCACATTAATCTGTTGTTTTAATCTTCTTGTATATGTTTTTTTTAGTTTTTTCCATAACGAATAAGTTGTTACATAAAGTGCCTACAAACTCGAATATTAGCAAACAAACATGGGTGAAGCATTCCTACTTAATCATTCGCCTTTCCACTAAAATGAAATTGGGATTTCGAATTACTGTAACTGAGGACGAAAAATTGAAACATGACATTCCTTCATTAGTAGAATTCAGCTCAAGCTTCTGAAATGGGCTGCAGGTTCCGTGAAGAACATATTGATCAGTTCAACATATTGATCAGTTCAAGAGGACAATACTATGTGGATAGGCACAATATAGCATCGCGAAACAAAATGAAATAAAATAGAGTTACGAAACAGAAACCAAAATAACAAAGCTACAAAACAAACCAAAATATATTAGAATAAGATAAAAGTGACCAGATTTTTCTAGAACAATGTGTTTGCATATCAATGTAAATGTAAGAATGATTAGTGTGAGTTGGATACAAAATACAATTACAACATCAAAGATCCAGCTTAGAAGAATCCTTCTCATGATGAACATAAATCATCTATATAAAACAGAGTTAAAACATGTGACAATGTACTTAGAAAAGAGTCAAACTGAACTGTAACCTCTTTTTCGTTGTATTTCATAAATCACTTGATTTGGATTGTACACATTTCATAATTTAAAATATGACCAGACCACCATTTACCATTTACGTAATCTAATCGAACCCCTTACTTCAGCCAATTAAAGTACTTACAAAACCTTAGCAAAAAATTTATTTAGCAGTTTCAATGCAAATGCATAGTAAACGCGTTGTTGGGTGACACAATCAAGTGTAAACCATGCACAAAATATATTGGATAAAGTTATAAAAGTAGTAATCATTACCTTAAGAATACATCCAGCCCCAGTGAGAATATTTTACGGCTTCATACCACGATGGATGATATGGTTGGAATGTAATGGATCTAATCACTCACCTGAAAATTATCAAAAGTAAATAAAAAAAATTGAGTTTGAATGTAGAGTAATGTTATTGTGCTATAAATAATAACCAAACCAAACACCCAAAATCAAAAATAAGAAAGCATTCAATAAAAGGGATGCAGATTTTAGATTTAGAGGGAGAGAGAGAGTGAATTGCTTGAAGCTCTCAACAACTGGTTTATTAGCCTCTTCGACCTCTTCCATGTTAAAGAATCTCTCAAACCATATACCCATTGAATATCAAAGACATCCTACATCGTAACCATATTCTCCTTCTCACCCAAAATCCCAGAGCTCTTGCATATATGCCCTTCAACACCCAAAATCAAACCCAAATGAACCTTAAGTGTCATAACATAAGTACCACCTTCGCATGATATCCAGAACACAACTTAATGCTTATCAACATCATACTCCATAAGATTACTCTCATAAATAGTCCTAATACGAAGCTGATGCTTCACAGCAGAAATAAGCGGTAGGCGCTGAAACACAATACCCGTAAGCATCTCTAGCGCTCTAGACAAATTAACAACATCGGATATTGCAAAACGAAGCCTAGCAATAGAGACATACTCTTTCCTAGCTCCTTAAGTTGGAAGTTCACAAGACGAGTAGCAATATCAAAACAAAAAATGAGATTGCTAGTTACTTTGGGACCAAGTGTGACATGTGACCAGTCTTATCGACTTGAAAAATGTGCTTAATCCAAGCAACAACCTCATGTGAAGATTGGTTTGTTGGTTTCAAGATTACTGATACCTTATGTAATGTAGGTCCACCTTCTTCAAAGTATCTGATCCCAATGCCCGAAGCCCCCTGTAAAAATTCATCCAAACCCACTAAATCATATACAAAGCATGCGTTATTTCTCATAAATATCCAGTTATTATGAGGCAAATTATACTTACATATGCTTATTGTATTGAACAAGTTGTGGGCCCCTTCATGTTGTTCAAGGATGTATTGGGAAATCATACCACACACAACGATACGCTCGTGATTTCTCATATTAAGGAGGACAACATCAAGCATCTTACCTCCAACATTTTCAAAGTATATATTAATGCCTTTAGGAAAGTACTTGAAAGATCAAAAAATGATAGAAAATGTCAGAGGTAATATCGCTTGGCAAATATTTTTGAAGTGGAATGTGTTAATTTGCTCTTTTTCAAAAATAGTATTCCAAGATGGGAATATAGAGATATACTATTCAAGTTGCGAGGAGATGTTGGTAACATCTTCCGATTCTTGCCCCTCGGGTACAAGTAGGCATTAGCAATACAAAGTAAATCACAAACTATGAAGTAAATAAATGGCTTAGAATGACTGTAAATTTATAAGAGAACAAAAGTGCACATAAATACAGCCAACTCCAAGGACTATAAATTGTCAAAGATTAACGAAAGAAAAATAGTATTAGCATATATCCAAGATCTTATAGTATAACTATAGTCACTGACTCACTAACCTTTTCAAGCTGCACCCAAATCATGCTCTTCTTTATAATTGAATGAAAGCATCATCAAATCCGAACTTGTTCTTCATCAGTAAATCAACCTTAATTGCATCAACCAAAAAGCAAAACAAGACTAAGCAAACTTCATTCCTAGAAATTTATAATCCAAGGATTTTTTTTGTAGTCCTGAACTTCTTCGCCAAAATGGGCATACTTATAATACACATATATGGCTAACACACTTTTAACACCCTTCATGATGCCCACATGAAAACAACTTATGGGATCTTTCTTCTTGGGGTATGATACCATTACCATGAATATCATGTATAAAGAGATACTACAGGCAACTCCAACATTGACAATAACAACTCCAACTTGACCCTCTGTTGGATCTAAATTTAGGTGATTACTGTTACAACAAGTGCTCATATATATTGCCAAAAACACAACAAATTAAGCAATCAAGAATAAAACACTTATCACGTTTTGATCGAGGTTGTGGTTAAATATGCTTTCTTTAACACGGATATGTCATGCCTCGTGTTTTCCAATTTGTTCACGTTCATCTCCTAAGATACAACGATCACGATGAGAAGATTGAAGCACTTAAAGTCTTCTCATCAAGCAAACCATGACTGTGGGGTTTTCTCTCCTAGAAAACAACTCAACAAAAATATAAGGGAGAAATCATCGAATATAGTCATTATAAACAAATGGATCAATGTGGTATAAATAAAGAAGTCACCTCTCTAAATCACCCCCTTAATGGACACACCCATTCAAGATGTTTCCTAACCACCAATTTGGGACACACCTCAAATCACACCCCAAAAGTTTCTACAAAACACCAAGAAACGATATAGAAAACGCCACTTAAAAATATATTCGAACATCCATTCAAAATAAAGTAAAATCTAACAGATTTTTCCAACAATTACAAACTGACCTTGCGATGGTGATACAGGTGCTACCCGCAGTTTGATTCAATCCAGGAGTGCTTTAGTGCAGATACGAATGTCATGTTAAAATAATAAATTTCTGCAAATGAACCTTATATATACAGTCTTACAGTGGTTTGGATCTCATTTACATTTTCGTCGATCTAACATTACAGTCAAAACTCCAATTTTGTTGTATTAAAAATGTAACTTCTTGCGGGAGAAAAGCAAAAGAGACCAACAACACTAATGTAGAAACTAACCAAAGCGCTTATCCAAAACGCCCAACAAGAAACCAAACTTTCTCCACCTTCTTCCTATTCTCCAAACATTCCCCGTGATACAACCGTAAACCTACAGCCTTCACCTGAAAACTCCACACATAATTCTGGATTCCCTGAAAAATCCCCAGAAAATCTAGACATGTTTGCCAGTATCTTACCCGTTAAGAAATTATAAGACAAATCCAATGTTTTCAAATTCCACAATGACTCTAAACTCTTCAGGATCTGACCCATGACATAATTGTGAGATAGGTTTAAGTACTCCAAACCTTGTAATCTAAACAGACCATCAGGCATCTCGCCGTACAAGGAATTATCCGATAAATCAATCCTAATGCTAGACAAGAGCTTATAATTGAAACCCAAATCCTTGTTTTTTAGAACATTCACAAAAACCACAATTTCATCACAATTTTTCCTGCAGATGGCATGCCATTATTGCTGGCATTACTGAAAATCGAACTTGTTGAAATTACCTTGTGGTATGAAACCAGAGAAGTCGTTACCCGAGAGATCAATGTATTTTATTTGCTTGAAAGAGAATAACCAACTTGGTATAATCCCATTGAAATTGTTCCGAGCAAGGGAGAGAAATCTAATATTGGACCATTTAAGGATCGATTCATTTACTTCACCAGCTAGATTGTTAAAACTCATATCAACAACCTCTAGTGATTTACAACCAGCCAACGTAAGCGGGATTTCACCCGAGAACATATTGTTACTAATATCTAACACTTTCAGACTATCCAAAGCATCAAACTCCGGTTGAATTGCACCCGACAAATTATTGTTATTAAGCTTCAATTCAAGTAACTGAAAACACCCAACAATGTTCAATGGAATTGAACCAGATAAACCATTACCCGATAAATCAATCACTTGTAAATACGTCAAGTTCCCAATCCTCACCGGGATCTCCCCCGTCAACATATTATTGCTAAGAAACAACCCTTGCAACCCTTTCAACTCAGTAATCTCCAATGGGATCCCTCCCACAAACAAATTATACAAAAGATCAAGCAAAACAAGCCCCAACATCTACGAAACACTCCGCGGAAACATTCCGAACAACCCATTATGACTTAAATCCAAAACAACAAGCTTATCAGAAAACCTCATTATCGGAGAAAGCCCGTATTCTAACCCGTTACGAGATAAATTAAGCTCTGTTAACGCTCTAAGCGAAGAAATGCAAGTGGGTATTCCTCCAACAATCGAATTATTCGACAAATTAAGAACATTTAAAGAATCACCCAAAGATGAGAAACAAGGGAGAGTACCAAACAACAAATTATTCGAAAGATCTAAATAACTCAACCCTTTGTTCCCACTAAACAACTCTTCACTAATCTCTCCTTGAATCAAGTTTGAACCCAAATCAAGGGTTTTAAGAAACCCCAAGTTAGGAATACAAATTGGGATTGACCCAGAGAAATTGTTGTTAGATAAAACAAAGGTTTGTAAAGATGAAAGCTTACATAGACTGGGATGAACCGGTCCTGATAAACCCATCTTATTGAGATTGAGTGAGATGATTCGGCCGGTTCGGTTCTCACAGGGGAGTCCGGTCCAGTTGCTGCATTTGGGAAACCAAAGTTCCCAACTTGCTATGTTTAGAGTCGATTAACATCGATTTGAACTCCATTAGAGAACCCTTTTGTTCTTCGTTGAGGTCTACAGTTGCAGAGATTGAAATCAGCTGTAACAGTAGTAGTAGTGTTATTGGAATTGAGAAGAAGTCTGGAGAGAGAGTTCTTAAACCTTTGATATTTCAAAAACTACAAGAATACCCTTCAGGAGTAAGTTTTAACAAGGGTAATAACGGGAATACAATGGAGTAAGTTATGCAGACGAAAAATATTTATTTTAAATTATTTTGGCCGAAAACATCCAATAGCCAACATTAAATCCTCATCTCCTAAACTTGTGGTGGGGTGGGGGGGGGAGGGAATCTGATCAACGGCCAAGATGTGTTCTCATTCTAAGGCTTTTCCTTTAGTAGTATATAGATAGATAGATTACACACAGTGATTGGTATTAATATCACTTGTCACAGAAAAGGCGTCGACCTCCACATAAACCCGAGACTGATGGCTTCCTCAACCAGTATTGCCAAAACTTCTACCTTCCTGTAAGTACACCACACGAAGGAATCAGGGGGTTACACTTTAATGTCACTGGTGAAGATATTCTAAACTAGTGACTGATCTGATGTTTTCTTTTCTGGATAAACACCCATGCCACTAATTAGGATTACAGCTATAATTAGCAATCAGACATCTTGGATGAAGTCTAATATTCATTTGAACTCAGGACAATTTGGATATTTAAGAACATACGAGATGTTGGAATAAGTAAATCAAAAGACAGAATGAACACTTCAAACTCTAGTTTAGAAGTACCAAAAGAGTCAGATAGGAGACGATAGGATGCCATGACTAATCATTCATACAAAACATTTTAGACAGAAGAGGCCTGAGAAGCAAAACAAGACAAACCCTCAGTACTATGTTTGATTCAGTAAATGGAAACGTGTTAAAAGATTATTCGGCAATTCAAGGAATCAAAAGATTACTTGAAGAATAACTTGTAGCTACTCGTGACAAGGTAACAACTAACAACCCAAAAACAAATATTCCAGATGTACTTATTTATCCAAAGAGTATTTGAAATTTTGCCTATAATCGTCTGTCAATATTGAGTTCACTATATCTGCATATTCTGTGATGTATGACCATGGCATTAGAGAGATCAAAAAAATGTGACTTACCGAAATGATTCCCCATATATTACTTGATGCTGCCCCATTTCGTTACTCAAGGCACATACCAATACTCTCCGTCATTTAGTTCATCTCTCCTCATATATCGCTGCTCTATTAGAGATTCAATTCTCTTCTTGATTGTCTCCTCATCAGGCTGGATCCCATATGAAAAAAAAAGTGCCTTTTATTAGCAATCTATGACAGATAAATAACAAAGTGATTAGTTTTGGTACAAAACTTCCAAAAACATAACAATCTATGATACCTGGAAAGTTTTGCTTAGTTCGATTATACATTTAGCCAACTGTTGGTGCGTAAGAACTTTATGATTCTTCATGACCTTCATGATCATTGCGTCAATTTCAGATGTCTTATTTTGGTTGATGACTTCAAAAATTCTCGTCTTCTCATCCCACCTTTCTTCCTCCGTGAGAAGGAGAGGAATCTGCAAAAAATCAACATTTTCATCTTTACTCTGAAATGAAAAATGTGCAACCAAAAAGTAAAAGACCTGGCCAAACCTTACGTTCCGTCCTTGTGTGTGTAAACTTTGAATTGAACTCGAAGAAGTCCATGCGGGAGATGGTTTTACTATTTGGTTCTTTAGTAAGGATATTGTACTCTGCACATGAGAGTGAATGGAGTATCTTTATAAGATCCATGTCCTCCACGTTTAGCTCAGTCTGGATTTCCAAAAAGCTGAGTCTGTCTGATGTATTGAACAGTTGAAGTACCGAAGCCTATTATAATACCATGTAATTCTATCAGCATTATTCGAATAAACATCATTCAAAATCAACCAACTCAACACCTTATAGAGACGGAGAGAGTAACCTGATAAGCTGTCACAATCAACTCTATAGTTTGTGCATCAAAGCTCGCAGCAATGTTACATTCACCCGTTGAGTAAATCCATGTAAGTTTTCTTCTATCATGTTTTGTGTGATAGAATTTCTCGAACCTATCCAAACACTTCTTCTGCAAAAGACAACCCAGCATAGCTCACATTACGATTCATAAATAATAGTCATGATGATCTTAACATAAATGGGGGAAAGTTTAAAAGGTAATAAGTCAAATTTTAATATGCTTACCATCTCTGCAGGTAAGTTTAGATTACTTTGATATATCGGCCACAATGAGCGAGTTAAAACTGTGGCGTTGAAGCCAATCTCTGGATTTTCCTCGGGCTTATAATGAAGATACTCCTCAAAGATGTTTTGATTTTTGTTTGCTACAATCCACTCATCATACTACAAGATAGTACATCATTTTCAAAGCTTAAGTTATGGTCTATGCATAGATAATTAAGGGGCCAATTACTATAAATTGATTTGAAGACACTTACCATGCGCCGCATCTTGTGTGTGGCTTGTACACCATATTGCTCAGTGATCATTTCCAGAACATATATCTCTCTGGGATCACCATTCTTCTTCTCAAGCAGTCGTCGAGCAAGTTCGCGGCTGCAAGAAAAAGCAGGCACTGGTAAGCAACTTAAAAATTGTTACTTTATAATGTTAAAGAGAGCTTAAAATAATGTTACCTATAGAATTCAATGAAGTCATCAATATCACTCAGAAGAGAAACAATCATTACAACCTGTTTGGAAAAAAGAAAATGATCAGAGATAGAAATATGTTAAGCGTTTGCTTTATAAGAGATGACACATAGTATTGAAATAGAGAGATACCTTATCAATGGTTTGACGTTCTTCGTCAGTGAAAATTTCATCTTCTCTGTCCATCAAATTACTACTCGTAATCCTTGTAAGATTACCCTTTTTAAGGATATCATTACACATCCTAGTAAGTAGTTCTGCAACAGAACTTCTAGAAATATCCACGGTGAAAAATACCTCAGAGGCATAATGAATTGCCTGAATAATAAAAACATGAGACTTCATAGGAAAAAACACGGGGGAAGTAAAAATATCCAAATAAACTATGTCTTATGCAAACCTTTCTGTAAAAATGATGGTCATCAAAGCACTGCCTCACAAAATAAAGATTTGGCAAGTAGTTGGTACTTAGCTCAATTACTTTCTGAAGAAGAACCTACAAGAAAGTTAAGCGGAAACAAGAAACATGGTCAAGTACAAACAACCAAAACAACGTGGGAAAAACAAAAAGGGAAAAAGCATAAATAAAAGAAAGAGTTAAAATGGTCCCAAAATTCTCTAGAGATTAATAATTGATCTGAAGACGGTCAAGTGGCCTTCAAGATGGCTCATAAAGTAAATATGACACTCTTTTTACTTCTCAAGAGGTCACTATCCCAAACTTTACCAAGGCGGTCAAGCTGAAAGAAAAGGTAAATAAAGATGTATTTGATGCACATCACCAAGGTAGTCAGATGCGACAGATGCAATCACATATGCTTTAATACTTTTGTACAAATCCTTGAAACTGAGACATTTAATCCCATCTATGGTAACATAGACAATAGATGCTAGCATAACAACTAAGATATACTCTACAAATTAGCAAAATGTTTCAACCAAGCTAGGAAAATATAGATAGGAGACGCAAGCCGCACTATGAAGATTTTTAATGCTCTAAAATTTGGACTAGCTTTCAAATTTTCTATAACTGGCATATAGACCATTGCTTATATCTCTGTGTTGACAAGTAAGCCTAATATAGGAGATTGGTAACCTAGCAATAATGGAACATGGTGGCAAATTTTACAACTTCGCTCAGTAAACATGGCCAATTGCCAAGCTAAAACTGCTCAAAGGGGAAGTATTCGAGTTAAAGACGGAAAACGACACGGGATGCCGAACGAGGATAAATCACGAATGGAGAAAACAAAAATTCGACCATCATGTCTAAGTGAATAGACATGTTAGAGTTTTCTAAATGATGTGCTAGGATATGAGAGGACACGGCCTAGGCCGTGTACTGCTCATTATGGGTTGGTGGACCTTCTAGGCCCTTTTCTAGTGGGCTTAGATCTCTTTCTATAAAGTTCTCCTAATTTCTTATTATAGTAGGTATTATTATTTATTTAGTAAGTCTATTAAATTTTAGAGTTTTCTACATGATGTGCTAGGATATGCATAGATAAAATGTCAAAAAAATTATGTCCCTTGAGGACGTAATGCAGATGAAAAGGTGCCTAAGACACTACTAATCAGTGAGGCAATATCTTTCTCTCCAACAAAGAATTCGATATAAAGATCAAACAAAGAATTCGACAATAAAATACCCTTGTATTAACTTCAATCAAAAATTAGCAAGCATAACTTTCTTCTCAAAACTCCCCGACCAAAAGCCTAGCTCTAAACCTTTAATTTAAGGAGGATTTAGAAAATAATTTATTCCTAAAAATAAGCTAAAGAGAGAAATTCCCTTTAAATAATACTTCCTAAACCTTATCTCTTAAAATAAGAGATATTGCAAAATAAAATTAAAATAAAATAAAATCCCATAATAAAAGGAGGAGAGAGTGGGGGAACGACCACGTAGTGTGGGAAACAGCCGAGACACTATCATATCAACTCTCCCCTTCTATGAAAATTTGCACACGAAGTTTAGGGTTTCGGTTACTCCGCCGTGGGGGTTGCAAACTCCGTTTCCACCATATTTTCACTCTGTAATCTTTGAAATCGTGTTCTCGAAGGTCTTATATTATTAACGTGACATGTTTCTTGAGTTGTGGAGAATCGTGTTTCATATGACCCGTTTTGCAGCAACCAAAATACTGCAAAGCACTAGTTGTAGCTGTAGGAGTAGGATGGATTAATGTAGGGGAGTTGAATCCGACATAGGACCACTTGCTTTGGTTTAACTTCAGCCCCTTTTGTGAGTTCAATTGCTTCCGCGATGGAGAAAATGTTATGCATAGGCCTCTCATCTTCCAACTTCTTTATCAACCCATTTTTATAACGACTCTAGTTATGTGGTTCAAATGTAGTAACGGCGGAAGAGAGTAAGTAAATATTTGAACACCTCAGCCGAGCGGGCATTGGAGAAGCGCCTAACCCGAGTACAGTGACGGTTTTACCAATGTTTAGTCCCACATTGCTTAAGATCATGTCGGGCGAACGGTCCTCATGTTAGGATCTCACTCTACTTGTCACTGAGGTCTTTTGAGGAAACAAAACCTCATACTTTTCCTGGAGGTGATTAAGTGTGGACAACAACGGTGCGTGTAAAGTGAAGTCGTGACAGAATGGTATTAGAGCTAAGGATTGCTTGATCTTAAAGTGTCGGATGAATGGTCCTTAAATTAGAATCTCACTCTACTTGTCACTGACGTCTTTTAAGGGAAACAAAACCTCACAACCTCTGCTTGAGGTCGTTAAGTGGGACAATATCGGTGCACGGTGAGTGTTCTTAATAGTACTTCCTAAAACCTATCTCTCAAAACAAAAGATATTACAAAACAAAATAGAACTAAATCAAATCCCCTAATCAAGGAGAGCAAGATAGTGGTGGACTGACCACGTAGAATGGGAGACGACTAAGACGCCAATACGTCACGTTCAATAAAGAATTTGGTTTTAATCGCCAAATTTCCACAATCAAAGAATAATCGGTAAAGATCGAAGGTTTCTCCCATTGTGTTCAAATTACATGTGAAATTATTCACTTTTAATCGAGAGTTTAATCGTATAATTAATGTTTTTAATCAAAATTAATCGTTGTTGAAGGTAAGAAATTAATCGTTGTTGACCGCAAAGTATAAATCTTATAATTAATCGTTAGTCCTATATATTCATAATTAACTATTGATTAATGAAAAATAATAATTTCATTCAATTGAAAAAAAATGCATTTTTGAAAAAGCACAATTAATACATTCGTTAATCATGATTTTGCCTAAAAAAAGGTTAGTACTTCATTCTATTTAAGGAAGATATAGCTTTTATTTTGATGTTCTTAAATTGAAAATAAATTGATATACACTACATTTAAATTATTTGTTACACAAGTGTGGGAGCGACAGCGGAGTTTTGTAAGAAAATATCAATGTTGGAGCGCGATTGGATAGTGATTGTACATAAACATTGCACGAAATGGTCGTTTGCCCACGATAATTGGGCAATAGAAAGACCTACGCACGTCAACGCACCGCGACAGACCATCAAATACCCAAAAGGCCAAGTATGTATCTCTAAGAGTAAGCGTCGTGATAAGGGGCAGGAAATATCAAAGCAAGCATGCACCGAGGAACCAACCATTTTGGCATAACCCAACCTCGTCAGGATAAGCCAATGTCTAGACAGAGTGGTCATCAATGGGGATCTCGAGGCAAACACATATCGAGGTGCCCAACCGCTTCGACACAACTCGACCTCGTCAGGAAAGGCACATGCCTAGACTACGATGTCAGAGCGAGCAGAACGGTTGATCGACAAAATCAGCAGGAACGCGTTCTGAGGAAGTGCGATCTGAGGACAACTCAGCAGCAAGCGATCCAACGGGAATGGAGCCCCAGCATAAAAGAAAGGAGGGTACACTTGAGGCGGGATCCGTTTCTTCAAATCTTCCCCAGCCTTGATCTGAAACCCTAGGCTTAAGAGGAGGAGATTAGGTCAAGTCAAAAAAAGAAGAAACCAGTGACGGGCTATAGTGGTGTCTACCTGTCACTTAACCACAATCCCCAAATGAAGCCTAAACATTTTGTCTTCTCGCGTTGTAAGTCTCAAGGACTAGAAATATATATGGTCACAATATATTCAAATATAAAATCCGGATTACATGCAATTTTACATGGATTTAATACTCATTAATCAGATTTTCATTCCGTTTATATAAGATTTAGCTAAAACTCAAGAGAGAGCTAATTGCTTCACTAAAACAAGATTAGTCTGAATAAATTCATTATTATTCAAAGATGTTTTTTTTAGGGAATTTGAGTTTTCTGTAGTCAAAAGTTCAAAGAGATGATCCCCAAATTTATCTAGTCAGTTACTCTAAAGATTTGGGATGACTCCAAATATATCTCAAATTAACCTAAGATTAAAAGAGCCTTGCTTTAAACCCCTTCCCAAATATATCATCTTGTTAGCCTCAAATCAACAATTTTTTTTGGTTTATCTTCCAACCTTTACAGTTTTATAGCCTTTCTAACGACTTATGCGTCACTCGTTTTACTTTGGAAGAAGAAGTCTGGCACATGTCGCCTCCCACCCTACACGGCTCTCCCTCTCTCTCTCTCTCCTCCTCCTACTATGTTCAGGATATTTGATCTTATTTTACTTAAAATTATCTATAATTTTGGAGATATATTCTTGATCTTATTTTACTAGAAATTACCTCTAATTGTAGAGATATAACTTCTCTAACTTCTTATCTAATATATTTTTTGCACCATGATTTCATACATTGATAAAGGAAGCAAATTTAGACGAAAACAACTGGCGAAGTACTAAACGTTGAACTTTAGACCAAACACTACAGTATCATAAAATGTTTTTTTCTACAAATCTATTTGGAGTGTCAGGATTTGTAAAATCTATAAAACAGGCATGGGTGACGGGTATGGGTCTAGGTGTATGAAGATTCTTTAATTGGTGTTACAGCTCATTTGACCGGCCCGACTATCACCACCTACAAAGCCCTCTTCTGTCCATCTTCTATCCTTGTATATATTTATGCTGAGTCTCTCTGGCTCACATACAAAGTACAACAAACTTGGTGGGCATAATATTGTAGCCTCTCAATTAAGTGTGAGTTACATTGAAGGGGTGGAAGACATGGAGTTCTTCCTCGGCACATCAGAATATTAAGTGTCTCTCCAAATTACCTCGGAATATCAGATAATGAGTATAATCTAACAGTAAAACTTGAATTCTTAATAAGATTTTATTTGAAGTTAATTAATCGACAACAGTATGTGAATATCTGAATTCGGACAAAGAGATAGAATTACTCTTTCTGCATCTTCTTTTTTCACCAAGGCTTGACTTTTCCCGAAAAAAATTCCCACTTCATCTTTTGCTTCTTTGAGCAATGATTCACATATAGGAGTCAAGCACTGCAACAAAAGAAAAACTTTGACGCATCGAAGCTGAAACCATGAATATGCCCATTAACGAAATATAAAATTACGGTACCTCCATGAAAGAGTCGGCAATAAATTTGACTGAAAAATGATCTTTACAAAGTTCAGACAATGTTGAAAGCTCCTCCTCCTAAGAAAAGGAAAAAGTTAAAATATGTAAAAACAGTCCAGCTTTTAGAAGATGATGTGATAAATACCTTTCCCTCAAAGAACAAATACATCAATCCAGAGCCTTCCTTCTTACTCAGAACTAATGCATCTTCAGATAACAACAGATCTTGCAACTCCTACAATAATCTCATAAACGAGTAAAAACAGATACTGCATCACAATATTCTCCATATGTTAATCAGATATATCTTCATTTATATTTGACTGATTTGACTGATCTGGAGCCACTAACAAACGCTCAACTCGATTTGACTAACAAAGTCAATGGATTCGACGAATTGTCCAACAAGTTCAAAGGGATCGACAAATTGTCCAACCGGATTATGGAGGTAATTGCTTCGGGTACTCTCCAAATCCCTACCCAACAGATATCGTCGACGAACTTGCTACAAACTGTGCATGAAACAAACATCGAATCCAATGGAAGCCTCGCGAAAAACCTCAATAATTTTGAAGACGTGAACCTTTTTGCACCGTTGCCAAACCCAGCAAACGGAGTGGTCACAGGAATAGTGGGAACTCAACCATATAGTTTTGGGGGTCTAATAGGGACCAAATCACCGACATTGATGATAGTCGAATTTCCAGAAACAAGTACAAAGAGAGAGGCAACAAATCAGATCCGAGTGTCCGCCGGAGTCCAGGGAAGCCATCCGATCAGAGATTCGATAAAATTTGGCCCCAGGTCGAAAACCCTAGTCACCGATGTTGCAGGTTATCGCGAACCAGATTTCATGTTTGGGAGAGAAGGAGTGGCATGTGGCTAGCACGTTTTGGATCCAGGCCGGATCCAAAACTACAGCTCAAGTCCAGTCCAAATCCATAACTGGGGTTTACTCCATAGTCAACATGGGCCGCACGAGATGTTTACACACCAGCAGATCCACGCGATGGGTCATTCCAAATTCATTACCCTCTTTTACTAGAAACAGTACCTAGAGGAGTCCTCCCTTAGATATATAACTCAACATACATAGGAAAATCCAAGTTTTGAGAGAGAGACTTGAGGTTTTGAGAGTAATTCGATTGTAATCAAATTGATTAAGCAATTGAAGCTCTAAAAGGGAATTTTCCCACCGATTTGTGTGTTTTCTTCGTATTATTCTTCTAATTAGAGTTTTCTCAATTCGTATTATGGATTACGGTCAAATAACAACGAGGAGGTTATCACTTTGATACGAGGGGTTCACATGATTAACGATTTTAATCGTTAGGAAGCCCAACCGAAGAAGACCAACCCCAATCCAAAACCGATACCTCAAGTCGAACAAATTGAGGAGTGGGGTTTCGATGAGCTGTTCGACAGCGACGAACAAAATTATGAAATCGAGGAATAAGTTATTAGCAATTGCGAAAAGATGCCAGTTTTTGAATAATTTAAGACTACCGGAGTTGTTGAAAACAATACGAGTGTCACCAGGCTGTGTGTCGGGTTCAGAGTCAAGCCAGAAAATGGTAACCCAAACTTAGGGTTACCGCATATTGCAGGGACAGTCATCGGAGAAGTAGCGGCACCCAAAACTCAACATCAGATCAGTGAAGTTATTGATTCTAATGTGGGAAGCTCTAAAAGTGATAATCATGGAGAGAAGTGGTCGTACAAAGCCACGAGGAAAGCAAAACTGTCGACAATTACAGGTGCTGAATCAGAAGTGATTGGACAAACTCCAAGCAACGGAGTTGTCCAACCAAGGACTAGAGTAGTTGGGGTAGGTTTTCAAGGCTTAGGGGCGCTGAAAAACGATTATTCGCTGTGGTGGGGTGGCCAGTCACAACTCTGTAAGCTGCTACATGGGCATGCTTGTGCCAGTCCCTACCACGATGACATAGGTACGGAGTTTTCATGGGTTGGTTACGTTCTACAAACAATTCATAGATGGATTTAGTAGTATTATGACACCGATCATGTCACTCATGGAAAATGTGCCTTTTGAGTGGACTTCTGAGGCTTGAGGTTGAAGAGACATTCTGATTGATTAAACAGAAGCTTACCATAGCTCATGTTCTTGCATTACCAAATTTTTCGGGGCTGGTTTTTGAGGTTACTACATACATATGTAAGACTGGGATTGGTGCTATGCTTTCACAGTCTGAGAGGCCGGTAGCTTATTTCAGTGAGAAGTTATCTAGAACACAGCTGAACTACAGCTCGTATGACATCGAGTTGCTAGCGGTAGTGCAGTCTCTTACGCCATTGGGGGCATTATTTGGTTCATCGGGAGTTCATTATCCATTCGGATCATGACGCGCTACGACACATCCATAGTCAGCAGAGCGCGTCGATTGACAGGCAGACCAAGTGGTTCAGTTACCTCTAGAGCTTCGTTTTTCACATTCAGCACATCAAGGGTAAGGAAAATAGATTTGTTGACAAGATCAGCAGGACAACACATCTCTTGGTCACACTACGCTCCCCCGTATTTGGGTTTTCTGAGTTACGTGCCTTGTACCCTTCTGATGAGTATTTTGGCCAACACCAGGGTTCTCGTGAGGATTACACTATTCAGGACGGGTACTTATTTAAAGTGTATCGCCCTTTGTGTCTCGAGTTCTTCTATGTGGGAACGACTAATTGCAAATATCCATGTTGGGGGTCTTGGGGGACATTTCGGAGTAATCAAGACCATGACCCTTATGCAAAAGCGGTACTTCTGGAACACTACGCGCAAGGATGTTAATGTTTTTATCCGGCGATGTTATTTTTGTGCAACGGCTAAAGGGAAAGGGCAGAATACTGGCCTTTACACACCTTTACCGATTCCTTCTAGCCCTTGGAGAGATGTTTCAATGGACTTTGTCACAGGGTTGCCAAAGACACACGGTTTCGACTCTGTCTTTGCGGTTGTTGAATGATTCTCAAAAATGGCACATTTTATACCCTGCACTAAGACGGAAGATGCGGCTCACGTGGCTCGACTGCTCTTCAAGAAGGTGACACGTTTACATGGAGTTCCACAGTCAATTACTTCCAATAGAGATCGACGATTTACGGGGCATTTCTGGAAGACATTATGGAGACTTTTACGCTGTAAGCTTCATTTTTCCATAGCTTTTCACCCTCAGACAGACGGACATAGGTGGTTAACCAGAGTTTGGGTGATCTACTACGGTGTATTACAGGGGAAAAGCCTACAGAGTAGGATTTTACACTTTTACAGGCCGAGTTTGCCTTCCATAGTTCTATCAACAGTTCGACAGAACTATCTCCTTTTCAGATCGTGACGGGTTACTCCCCAAATCTTGCGTTGGATTTAACACTTATTCCCCCACTAGTACCTACTTCTGACAGTGCGGCAGAGTTTGTTGAGTCCATTCGAGTGATACATGAGGAGGTCCAACGACATTTAGCAGATGCTTACGCAAGAGTAAAGGAGATGGTGGATCGGCATAAGCGAGAGGTTATCTTTTCACCTGGAGACCTGGTTATGCTCTATATCGAGAAGGGACGTCGCACGGAAGTAGCGTTTAAATTTCTCTTGTGTAAATCAGGGTCTTATCGTATCATTCGACGCTATGGGGAAAATGCTTATGAACTTGACATTCTTGGAACGCGATCTCATGTTGTCAACTTCAAACTTTTGACTCAGTTTTATGGGGACATTCCAGAACAACCAGTAGGCAGTGACACCTGCATCTGACGTTACAATGACTAATAAGATTGATGAGATATTGGATAGCCGTTTAGACGTCGCATGTTATGTTGAGTTTTTGGTGCGATGGGTTGGTCGTACAGAGGAAGAGGATTTATGGATTTCGGGGGAATCTTTCGCACGTATAGATCTGACATTTTACGATAATTATATGCGGCTACGAATTTCACAGTCGAGTTCTTCTTAGGAGGGGAGAGTTGATAGATCATGCCTCGTGGGTCGTCTACCCATAAGGCCACGTACCTTCTACTTTAACTATATATTGATATTAGGAGTCTTTCTAGTTTTTCAATTCTCTAGTTTTGAATTAAGGGGAAAACTCTAAGAAACCCTAGAATTACAATAAGAGATAATTTGTTGTTTCTGCAGTCGTAATAACTAACAAGTTCACATTTGTTAAACCAATGGACATATCTGTTGACATGTGGATGGACATATCTACTGACATGTGGATACATTTACAAAAACCTAATGGCATGACAAGGGCTTTTTTTGTCTTTTGAAAATATAAACATTATTGATTAAAGGCAAAAACAAGACGGATTTACAGAAGAACGAAAAGGAAAGAGGAACTATAACGAAAAATATCAAATGACTTAAAACCTTGTCTCACCATTAACTTATTAAGCAAGGTCTCATGAGTGATCAGTAACAAGTTCTCGTCCAACCTTTTCCTCTCCTGTCGTAAGCAAATTAGAACCTGACATAAGCAAAAGAAATTGTTCAAAAACTAAATAGTTTTTCAAAACACATCTTACAAATATAACACTGAACTATGTACCTATTTTTTTCTTAGGATGTTTTGCAGTGTCAAACAATATTGATGCATGAGAGCATCCACAACAGCTAGGTGGATTCTGACGTGGCAGGGTGAATTTCAAATCCACCCGAAATGCTTCCCAGCAGCTAGGTGAATCGGTGGCGTGGCATGCACAAAATTCACCCTGAGGGTGGATTGTCCACCTAGTGGGTGGATTTGGAGTGAATTCATACCGCGCTCTTCTGAACCTCGCGTAGCCTATTCACCACTAAGATGTTGCCACATGTCAACAATCCAATGGCTCCCATTACGAGCACTTCAGAACTGCGCGTAGACTATTGACCAATAAGAGTTGGAAGGCTGAGATGTTGCCACGTGGACATATATGAGACATTGGTTCTTGCGCGCGATTCTGAATTGCGTTTGGCAAATTCACCTTGGTTTGTTTACACAATTGCTATGGGTGGATTGGATTCACCCTGCTTTTGGGCGAATCCACCCACCCAACTGCTGTAGATGTTCTGATAGAGTTGTCAGCAAATTGATTCAAATTTGAAAACTTCTCCGCTTAGATCTAAAAAATTTATTATGATTTAATTATTTGTATTTCGCGGATTTTGATACAAGAAATCTCTCTCTCTCAAAAGTTCACAGATGTCCCTTCCTCGAGTAAACAAAATCCTACTTGAATCGTTTGTGTTTCAATAAAGTGCTAATATGTGTGGACGCGCTTTCCAAATGTTTCTTAACATATAAAATTACATATACAAAAAAAAAAAAAAAAACAACTGCAAATCTCTCCCTCCTCTCAACATATAGGTTTTGGTCATAAAAAATGATACTCTTTCTCCAGGGTATTGTGTCCCTCTCTAGCTCTCTACCTAACTCTCATACAGGGCCGAGTCAAGGCGAGTCTAAAGAGTCAGTTGACACCCCTGACCCCTGGAAACTTTTATTACTCAATTTGTTTTTGGGCGAAATTATTTTAATTAAGAGCAAATTTGATAAAACGCCCGAAGTTTCTTGGCCAATTAGCGAAGGACCCCCCTGTTTGTCACTTATTGTACTTCGGTCCCTTTTTTGTTGTTTTAACCGAGTTAATCACAATTGACTGCAGTCAAACCTAGTCTTACTTTTTTCAATGCCAAATTACCCTTGGGATGTAACGCTAAAAGAGAAACAAACAGAGGGGTCTAAGTCTTTCATGAACCAAGCACAACCTATTATGAACATTTTAACATAAAGATGAAACACATGAATTTTCAACATTTTATTCTCTTTCTCCGTGCATTACACTTTGAGCTTGAGAACTATTGCGGGTCCTTCTCGTCGAATAGTCGGATAACGACAAGGCGAGGCATAGGTGCAATCTGCTCCTTCAGGACCTGCGGACTCTCTGTGGTCGCCTATCTTGAAAGACAGAGAGAGCAAAGATTCTCCATCTAAGCGGGGAACGTCACTTCAAAAAAAAAAAAGCCAACTAGTTGGTTGTTATAGGGGGGAATCTTTTCTCGTCTTTGGAAGGAGGAAGAAGTTAGGGCTCAGGGCCTCTGAATGAAGTCTATCTTCACTAGAGGAAGGCATATAGGTTGTTTTTTCTTCTCACACTCTGATCTCAATTAGAAGTGCGTAGTAGAGGTGCTCTGATCTTGGTGGAAGTGTGTAGGAAGACAATGGCCTTCCCCCTTCTATGCTTCACAACTTCTATCTATTCTATGGCAAATTAACCTTTATCTAAGTTTTGGAGATTCATGAATGGCTATTTCCACAGGTTTTGCACCAGTCTCGTAAAAACAAATGCCCCACCTCTCCCATTCAAAGGTAGAAAAAATAGGATCCAAGTTTCCGGAGTCCATTCACCAAGATAAAAGAGCAAGCGATGATGTTTTATCATACTCTCATGACTCATACGAAGCCCCAACACAGTACTTTGGTTGCAATCTATCATTAGTTCATGGAAGAAGAAAGATAAAAAGAGAGATAAAAAAAAAAGGGAGATAGAGTTGTTGTTCGGTGTTGATTTGGGGGGATTTTTATGTGAATGGTACGTATTATTTTTGGGGATATAATTGGTTTTGCATATGTCAACACGCAGTCAATTGTAGTTGACTCAGTCAAAACAGCAAAAAAAGGGACCGAAGTATAATAAGTGACAAATCGGGGGTCCTTCGCTAGTTGGCCAAGAGACTTTGGGTTTTTATCAAATTTGCTCATTGATTAACTATAAGTTGAACCCCTAAAGCTTAGACGTGACTGCCTTACAGCCCCACTGATTCAGCTGACCGATTTCTATAGTAAACTTTACAATAGTTTTTTTTCTTTTTTTCATATCTTACCTTATTAGAGCATCTCTTAAAGTGTCTGATTTACTTGGTTGAAAAAAAAAACCAAATCCAAGTCAGTCAGACTTTATTTCCTGTTTCCCATAACCCACTTTCTCCTCTCTTCTCCCTCAACCATGAAACCCAAACCCTAGCTGACTTACTCATCCTGCTCTCTACCCACCATCTCCTCTCTTCTCTCTCTCCTCCCTCATCCTTTAATCAAAAACCCTAGCCTCCCACCTTTTCCTCCCAAGCTCCTCATCTTCCCTTACTCATCTTTTCTCCTGTCCCTCTTTAGCTTTGACTGCTCTGCAATCTGATCCTAAGCATCTCCTCTCCACCTTCGCTTCCTACACTGCCATCTTGCAAAAAATCACATTTCATTCAGCTCCTCCATGTCTTTGCAACAAGGAAAGCAACCCCACCTGCCAGGCTCAAGTACCCTCCAAGTCTCTCCGAGACACATAGAGCCACATACTCACCATAGCAGCAGGACCAACGCCCATCCATCACTAAAAGAAAATGACCTCACAGCGCTGTTGAGCAGATGCTCCACACATGATCCGGTGCCGAGTCTCAGGTTTGACAATACCAAATGGAAAAACTTACAGAAGAAGTGGCAATTCGCTGTGGCCTTCCGATCTATCTTGCCAACCCTAAAAGAACATACTATCTTGGAATGAATAAAGAAGGAATGGATAAAAATGATACCAAGGATTCCTCATATTACCTACAAACAGACATCGAAAGTATTCACAGCAAACTTTCTCAACCAAGAGGATTTCCAAACTATTTTAGGTACACCACTGGTTAATGTGTTTGGCTACTCAATATTACAACAACCTCTTGATCCTCTGTTACACCAGTCCGAGATTGCTTTTCCTAGGTTTTTATGCTGGGTTCAAGTGTACGGATTGCCCTGTTGCCTTTTTGACTCTTCCACCTTCCAAGCTATAGGAAACAAGATTGGAGAATTTATAAGAGCAAACTATAGGCCGGGAGCGGTTGAGACTACAAAAGCTAGCTTCGTCCGACTACTCGTTAACCTTTATACTGAAAAGCCACTCATTCTCAACATACCTATCCAACGACCTGGGAGCTATGGTGAAGCCTTGATCACCATCAAATACGAACGGTTGGAGGGTTTCTGTCCGGCATGCGGCATTATCTCTCACACTCTTGAGACTTGCTCGAAATACCAGAATATTTCTCAAGAGAGACACCGGACCAGAACTGACGCAAACTTCGTGTTTCCATACGGCATTCAGACCCAAGTGAACCCACTAAGGAACCCACCACACCACAGCTCCATCGGCAATCAGGACTGGCAGAAGACCTACGGCCACAAACAATCTACCCCGGCAGCCCAATATGATAAAGAAAGCCCACAAAACACATAGCGAGAAGGGGGTGCTGGACGGATAATTCACCTCGCAATGGAGCAGCTTAATCAGTGGGCATCTAGAACGGTAAATACGCAACAATTTCCCACCCAATCGGGCATTCTTCATCGACCATCAACGGTTACCGGGACGGAAAAAACGAACTACGTGAACAGTGATTTCTTTACCTCCCAACACTACAACGTTAACAAGCCACATAACCCTAGGGAGCTATGCTTGCCCAACTGGTGCGCCACAGAGGCAAGTCAGAGGTACAGATTTGGTTTTCAAAAGTCTTCCCTAGAGAAGCTTCTACACTCAAACGGTAGTTTGGATAGGACAACGACAGGGGCTGATTGTGGCATTTATTGCCCTCCTACTCAGGGACCCACCCATGCAACAGTTTTTGACAGTAAAGAACCTCTTGAGGAGATAGCAGCGGCCCCTCCAAGTCTGCTCAGATGGAGGGGTTGAAAGAGAAGAGCGTCTACGAACCGTTGGTTAGCGTACTCGAGAAGATGCCTAGTCCCACCGGGCCTAGCCCAACAACTTCTAAAGACCTACAAGCCTCTTCTCTTTTTCAATTTAAACATAGTTTGACGGGCCCAATCCAAGCCCCATATGGGAAAGCCCAAAACAACTTATGGACGCCAAAAAAGTTGATTTTTGACGATGACCTCAGCCTCAACCCCAGACCTAGTCGGACGGCTCCGTGCACTATTTTGATAGACCTCGCGCATAGCCTGCTAAGATGCAATCGGAACATGGTATTTAAACCCACGCAAACTGGACCGACTCTCTTTGATCTGTCACCGGCACACAGTGTAACAGCAGGAGGGACCCCAGTCAGTCCTGCACTACTATGCAGCCCGTCCAAGGTGTTAGCGATTACATCGTCGGAGGAGGACACTGAACCCATGGAGCTAGGATACTCCACAACGGACAGCGAAGGATGGCACACTCCTGAAAGGGGTGATCTCTTTGAAACAGAATCAGAAAGTGAAAAACTCCTTTTATCACCAAATCATCATATGATCGGATCACACAAACGCACTCGCTCATGTTTAGAAAAGTAGGAGGATCAAAGACCCGTTAAGGTACGCTTTTATTCACCTCATGCACACACACTACCTTGTTCCATCACTACTGTTTTACCCTTCGATATTTGTATGTTCTCCTTTTCATGCTTTCCTTTTAGACTTTCATACTTTGAAAAATGGCGTAATAAAATTACTTATAGAACTCTAAGACATAAAAGGTACTGCCATTCTTGGCCGAAGCAAGCTATTGACCCTACTAACGTCACTATGGCCACATGCAAGTATGATAGAAGGCAGACTTTTCCTAAGGTTAATCAACGGATCACACGAGCACTTGATACGGACATTAAGCAACGTTTTAGTCAGAATATGAGTCGGCTGGGTTATGACCAAAATAGAGGAGTTACTAGAGACTCAACGTGTTCACTTCTTACTCACATGCACCAAGAATCTCAACCACGACATAGGAGTGGTTTTTCTTCCCTTTCTTCCCCTCGTTCTCACAGTACGACTTCCGGCAGCCTCGCCCTCGGGCCGAGGTCTCGGAGCTTTCCCCCATGTCCCCGCCTCTTACCCCGCTCCATTGTTGCTCATACGATGAACAAGTTGCCCAAGTACAACTCTATTCTTAAGCGACATAGGGTTCCCGAAGACTTCCTGATCCATAGAGCTTTACATGCCAAGATACGAGCTCTCTAGTTCCATTCTTCTAGAGCCCTTCACCGGAAAAACCAGTCTCGGCCACACATCAACCGCAATGACCGCTCTCTGAGCCAGTTTGTGTCACCACCATCCTCTTGCTCTCACCAGGGCTTGCTTAGTCAAACTTGTGAAGGCTCGGCCAAGAACCTCTTACATCGTAGACTCTTCATTCACCGAGCCAGAAAGTACCTTGACTCGCCTGGACTCGTCTGGAAGGTGGGGACACCCCAACATCATATCAACCTCAATACTACCAACCACGCCACCGCGCCTAGGCATCCTTCCATCTGTCTCCTTGAGAAGATGATCACTCCCACCTCTTTCTCGGAAGCGGGCCCGACACCGGCCCTCGATGAACTATGATCATTGTCTCTTGGAACTGCAGAGGGAGTGGCAAACCCTCCACCCAGCGTGAGCTCCTTAATATCCAAAAAACTTATAACCCTGACATTGTATTCCTGTCCGAGACAAAGAACCCGGACGCGACTCTCTCCCGCAGCTTCGCCAAGCTTGGATTCCCTCATTCCCACTGTGTGCCCGCTAGCGTCGGTCACGGAGGGGGCCTCTGGCTGGCTTGGCACAGTGGCCTTGACCTCACTATTTTGGCCTCCTCCCAGAGAAGCATTGATGTCCTCATTACCTCCCCTCTGGACGACCCTACTCACAACTCCCAACCTTCTTACTGGATGGGTTCTTTCACTTATGGCCCCCAGACCATGCGCAACGGGGGCCCTACTGGGAATCTATTTCTACCCTTGCCAACTCCATCACTATCCCCTGGCTCATTATAGGAGACCTCAATGGTATCCCCTCTAGAAAGGAAAAGTACGGGCATATTCCTTTTGACCGCCTTGCCTTCAACCCCCTAGCGGATTTCATTTTCAACTCTTCGCTGCTTGACTTAGGTTTCACAGGTATCCCCTTCACCTGGTCAAACAAGCGTATTGGAGCAGATCTTATTAAGCTCAGGCTAGACTGGGCCCTAGCCTCTGACTCTTGGAGTACCACCTTCCCTGATGATGCTGTTCTGAACCTGCCCATCATTGGATCATACCACGGCCCCATCATCCTCAATACCAATCCTTCTCTCACCCACCTCCCCAAACAATTCCACTTCCTGTCTATGTGGACCACTCATGAAGAGTACGCCTCTATTGTCAAGGATGCTTAGGAACTCCATCAAGCGGGCTCTCGCCCCACACACCTTTGCAAAAAGCTTCGGCATACCAAAAGGAAGCTGAGTATTTGGAATCGTGCTACTTTCAACCTTAAGCCTGGTATTATTCAGCGTCTTCGAGGAAGAATCGACCGACTCCAAAATGTGCCCCCCTCGGACGACAATTCCCTTCTTGAGCGGCAGATCCAAGCCGAGCTCGATCTCACTCTGCAGTAAGAAGAAACCCTCTGGCGGGACAAATCTAGGGAAACTTGGCTTAGGGAAGGCGACCGCAATACGCGTTTCTTCCACCTGTCCACTATCTGTCGTAGGAGGAAAAACGTTATTCATAGAGTGCGCAACCCTGACGGCTCTTGGACTCTTGACAGACCTAGTATTGACAATACTTTCCTGGGCTTTTACCAGAAGCTGTTTACCTCCTCCAAACTCCCACTCACGGTAGCCTCCCTGAACATTATGGAAAAGATGATCACCACTGAGGACAATGCCTCCCTCACCCGCGACCCCACCATGGCCGACATTCATGAGGCCCTCTTCTCCATGAACCCGAACAAAGCCCCAGGTCCGGACGGCTTCACTCCTCTTTTCTACCAAAAATCATGGGATATCATTAAAGACGATCTGTACCATGCTACTCTTTCCTTCTTCCAAACTGGTGTTCTCCTTCCAGAATTTAATCACACTAACATTACCCTCATCCCTAAGACGCACTCCCCATCCACGCCTGACCATTATCGACCCATTAGTCTTTGTAATGTTGAATTCAAAATCATTACCAAAATCCTGACCGCTCGGCTCAAACCCCTTCTCGACAAATCATCTCTCCTTCTCAGAACGCTTTTGTCCCGGGGCGACAAATTTTTGACAACATCGTTATGGCCCAGGAAATCCTCATATCTCTCAAAAAGAAGAAAGAGGCGAAAGGCACCATGGCGGTTAAGCTTGACTTGAGCAAAGCGTTCGACCGCATTGAATGGAACTTCCTTATCGACGCCTTGCAAGCTATGGGATTCTACGACAAGTGGTGCTCCTGGATCCACCAGTGCATCTCCACTACCACGTTCTCTTTTAATCTTAATGGTTCCCCTTTTTGCTTTTTCAATCCAGAGCGCGACCTTCGGCAGGGGGACCCTCTCTCCCCTTTCCTTTTCCTTATCTGCTCTGAGGTTCTTTCTCGCATTATCCTTAAAGCTGAGAGAGATCAAACTCTTCACGGCATCAAGATGGCAAGGGGCAGCACTCCTATTTCTCACCTTTTGTTCGCTGATGATTGCTTTATCTTTTGTAAAGCCTCCATCTCCGAATCTGGCACCCTTACTGATATTTTGGCCACCTTCAAAGCGGTGTCTGGCCAAGAGATCAATTTTGACAAGTCCTGCATTCTGTTCAGTAAAAACTACCACCGTCGTCATGCTAAACTCATCCAGAATATTCTCCACATTAAACAAGATAGAGGCGGAGACAAATACCTTGGCGTTCCCCTCGAGTTTGATCGCAAGAAACGCCTTAACTTTTAGGATATCATCACCAGAGTCTCCGACAGGATTGAGGGCTGGAAAGCTAAGAATCTTTCTCAGGCTGGTCGGATCACTCTCATCAAAGCTGTTAATTCAACAATTCCTTCGTATCACATGTCGATTTTTCCCTTCCCTAAAAGTGTCTGCAAAGAACTTGACTCTATTAACTCTCGCTTTCTTTGGGGCACTAATGTCAATGGTAACCGGAAAGCTTCTCTTGTCAGCTGGAAGCGCATATGTCGTCCCAGCAAATGTGGTGGCCTGGGCATCCGTCCTGCCCTCTCCCATAATCACGCCCTTTTAGCCAAGTTTTTCTAGAAAGTCATCAAAGAACCAGACAAGATCTGGGTGCGCAATCTTACCCAGCATTATTCTCCCTCTGAATCCATTATGAACGTCTTGTCTAAGCCCTCTGACTCTTGGATTTGGAAAGGCATCCTCGCTGCCCACAACCGTGTTTGGAGCAACCTCATCTGACACATTGGCGAGGGCCACAATATTGACTGTTGGCAGGAACCATGGATCCTTCCCTTCCGTTCGGGCGCCCCTGCGGCCCTCCCCCTCTACATCGCCTCGTTATGATTGTCGGTGACCTTATCTGCCCCGCTCAACGCCGTTGGAAGGAACCTCTTATCAGCATGACATTCCAGCAAGACATTGCCGAAGCCATCCTCATTATTCCTCTCAGTATCTATCCCTCCAAGGATACTCTTCGTTAGAAACCGGAAATCAATGGCATCCTGACGGCTCGATCCTCTTACCGAGCGACTCTCAACCTTCAGCCCAACACGTTAGATCCCATCCCCAACCCAAATTGGTGGAAAAAGGTTTGGTCTCTAAAAGTTTATTTTCGTATTCAATTCTTTATGTGGAAAGCTCTGCAGGAGAGCATCCCAACCAAGTTCAAGCTTCAGTTTGGAGACACGTCCAGAGACACAGTGTTCCCCCGATATGGAGAAGCACTTGAAACCACATCTCACGCTCTGTTCCTCTGCATAAAGGTTAGACCTATCTAGTATGCTCTCAACCCCTCTTTTGATTTCTCTCACTGGACGACTACTGACTCTCTTTACCTTATCATTCAGAATCTTTTGGCCATAACTTCGGCCAATTTTGCTCTCTCTTGGGAACTTCTCAGCGCTTTATTCTTTGTCATCTGGGATAGTATAAATGATTTCATTTTTAATAATGTTATTACTAATCCTTCTTTTGCAATTATCCGAGCCAAGTCTTATATTTTTACCCCTCCCCCTCGGGTCCATACTGCTTACAATCATCTTACTCACTCCTTGCCGAGTGTTGGAGATGGCTGGCACCTCGTTCTGGTTGACGGTGCTTGGTCTCATTCAGACTCCAGGGGGGAGCGGGTTTTGTGATCAAAACTAACACTTTGGCTATTATTGCTGCAGGTCACAGTTCCTCCAAAGCAGCAAATGCTGAAGAAACGGAGGCGATCTCTGCGATTCGTGGTATGAGGGCGGCGCTCAGCTTAGGTCTGGAGAGAATCCTGCTTCTCTCTGACTGTCGGCGTCTGGTGACCGCTTACGAGACGGGCTCTGACGATCTATCTTGGGGAGCCTTCACACTTGCACCTGACATGATGGGCCTCGCTTCTTCTTTTGTGGATTTTAGTTTTAGCCATTTCAGTAGAACTTTTAATTTTGAAGCTCATGCTCTTGCTTCCAGGGGAGCCCTCTCTCCGGATTTTTCTTCCTTTGTGCCGTTGGAGGCACTATCTTTTGTAAACTCTATTATTCAGTAATGTATTCCTCTTTCTTGAAAAAAAAAAAGAAAAAAAAAAGACTATTTCCTCCAACAGTACCGACTTGGAATTTTTAACAGGCACCCAAGTTTTTTTTTTCTTCCTTTTTCCACAAGTCCTAGGCACCCAAGTCTTAGGCGCCCGATTTGAATTTTTGTTAAAAAAAAACAATTGAGCGCCCAAACCTCAGGCGCCTGTTTAAAAATAGAGCAAGCGCCCAATCGCAACATTAAAATCCAAGTCAGTGGCACTGTTGGATGAGGAAAATCTTAGCTGGAACCTTAAATTTCAAGGTAGTGAAGCACTTTAGGAGATGCTCTTAGAATGACATGACAGTGATATTGACAACTGTAATTCTATCAAAATCTTTATATTTATCCCTAAAATCTATTAACATTATACATCTGACCAGTATTCAAAGTAATCATAGTGATTCTTATTCAGATAAGAATCTGATCCAACTGTAGCATGTTTAGACATACCAAATTAATTAACTAAGATTTCAGATCCGGGTCAGATTGGATTTAGTAAAATGAGTTTGGATCAGATTCAGATTTACTCTAATACCATCCATTCACAGTCCTGGTATAGGGGACACGACAAGACTCACAAGCTAGTTAGTTCTAGACAAAGCTGTAAGATAATGTTTCACACTTCACTTCTGACCAAATTGACATGGATTAACAACGTGATTTACTAGTATAAAAGGTAATAGCAATAACATGTATAGATGGAGGAATGTTTCAGAGTTCTCTACCTTTAATATGTACTCGAGAAAGGTGTACTCCCTAATCCAATCACAAGACTTCATATGGTAATAGAAAGTGATATTCTTGAGCACAGCCTCTTCAAATTCTTCATAGAGTATGTTCCCCTCACAAGGAAGAGCAATTATACAACGTGAAAACTTATCAATTAAATATTTATCCAACCCGTTCCCTTCTCTCTCTTCCTTCATCTGGTTATAAAGGTTGTAATTAAACCATGAGAAAAAGAACAGTTCCGTGAAGGTTTGATTATATTTTATAAAACATACCATAAGACATGCAGCATCAAATGTTTTATAGTGGATCTTCATGTGCACCTGAAATTATAAGAGAAAAATTACTAAATTAATCTATACTACTGTGACTATAAAAGACAGGCAAACACTAAAAAGGATGGGCTAGTCAACATTTCATAAACCAGAAGAACATCATGTACACAATTAACACTAACTACTATAGTTGGCTGGGAACCACTGAAATTTTCTGCCTCCCGACATGAACTTAGTTTCTAGAGTTATGAAGAGGAGTCAAAAAGAATAATGAAGTTGAGGAACCAAAAGTACTTGAATAAGTACGCTGTTGAAAGATGAAAAAATCTATTTAGCTCTTCACTTCTCATTTTACCTACAGTTCTCTACACTCTGTAACTCAATTAACCTGAGCCGTGTGGACACAAGTGTGTAAAACCCTTTGTCCACAGATTCCGCCTCTATTTATCAAACGAATTACTTGAATGGATATTCAATTTACCAGATTTAGGAAGACATCGGCTCCAACAATTTGGAAATCCAAGATTAAATCAACAAGTCTGGTGCCAACTAACTGACGATTGAGATAACTCAAGAGATGATTAAGTTTTCTGGCTAAATTACGAAAGTCATCCCATCTTGAACAATATTCTCTTAGCATCTTCTCCCCGTGCCTACTTTTTATAGCTGGCAGCACCTGAATGAAGGAAGAAAAAAAAGTTATAATATATACGATTAGTTATCAATAATTACACATTACTTAACAATAGCAAAATATATATATATATATATTCTTAACAATATTAACAGTGAAGCACCTTAATTATTTACAAAGAATTATTTATCAATCTGCTAGGTGTTATCGTCATTAGCAAATGTAATGGGTAATTTATCCACAGCTTACGCAAAAACTGCTGCCAATTTTACTTAAATAACCTATGTACTAAGTGTTTTTTACTACTTGTTATTATAGTAAACACTCATTGGGCTAGTTGGTTTATATCTTTAATACCGTCAAATTATCAATGACATTCTACACTCTCCATTTTACTGATAGCCAAGAATCGAGATTTTCTATTTACATCATGAGTTGTAGTTATTTAATATGATAAAGGAAAACTTGAAGTTGTAGCTCTTGCATTATTTCCCCACATAACTTGCTGGGAGGAAGTTATCATGGAAGACCCTTGATTAGTTGGTCTTGGTGTTTGATCCTTGACGGTCGGCAATTTTTGTTGACTTTGTTGCTGTTTTCCCTTTTCGGAGTAGCTTGTGTTACGCCAACAAATAAAATCATTATTTACAAAAGAAAAAGAGACATCTCTACCCTGTTAATTTGGAAGACTAAGTACTGAAGTGGCACACATACATCTATGATATTCCATCACACTTCCCTTTCAAAAGATAATTAAATCCATCCAAATACCAAACAAAGCATAAACACACATTCTTTCTTTCTTTACAGAATGTTCTTCAAATCATACTAACAATTCACTGTATTTCTTAATCAAGAAATACAAAATCACTTAATTTTTAATTGGACTACAATTGCCTCCTACACAAACATGTGGGGATAAATCCATTACAAGTCCAAATATAAAATACTGAAATCAATATCCCCTTGGGAACTCTCAAATAAAGAGTGTCCGTGGGCAAACCTAGCCCGAAACCTTAGATAGTATATAGGCATAATATGGCATAAAGTGGGCCCTACATTTTTTGGGTGGTACTTATGTAGGCTTACTCTAGGTACTCAGTTTATTAGAATTGTATTACTCATCTTTTATTCATCAAAAAAGAACCTAGTTCAACATTCCAAACCTTAAACTACTAATACATAATTTACACTAGAACATGATATACATAAAAAAAACATGGATCATATCATCCCGTTCCTTTAGAAAAGCTACCAACATGCCGTAAATGTTAACCAGTTCAAGTGCACATATATGAAGGGTCGTCTCTGGATTAACGAAAATAATTTCTCAAATGTCTCAGAAAGATAGCTATAAGTGACAAGTGGAGACTCCAGCCCATCTAATTTCTATAGCAAATGGTCACCTCCCCCTGTAAATACCTTTTTGCTGAACACATAACGGGAAATTAATGAGATTAAAGGTGGTTTGAGGTGTTGGAAAAAACAATGAAGGCAAGTGTTTGTTTGATTATGTTGGGCAACAGGATCAGTCAACGTATCTACCGTGAGATGACAACTAGATATGTTTGCAGATGCGCATTGAGAACCTTCATGTTATTATAGATTGAATCTCATGATAAGCTACAGAAGGGATGTTGCTGTAAGCTATTTCAAAATCCATTACTCACCTTAAAGCTTTTTTTTTGCATTAGATCTGTATATACAAAGGAACAAATGTGTTGATGACCTTGCATCTCAATGTACTAATATCGCTGGAGATGTCTTGGCCCCTAGCTATTTACCCCCTGATGTCACCATGATGATGAAGGAGTATGCTAAGATGAAGATATACATTAGGATATAACATCTTACTTAGTCCATTGGTTACGAATAAACCAAATTTGCCTAGCAAAAATAGAAGTACTCTAACGACTGAAAACCACATATGTCCGCAAGTTACTATATAAAAGTATTTGCCTCTCTTCTCTATTGTACTCCCCTCGTATTAACCTTCAAGCTATAAAACCAACCCTCTCTTTGTTTCCCCTAGAGTTTCCAAATTCCTCCTATGCTTCTCGGACCACCAATCAGGCTTCAGTTGTTAACTATATCTTTATCTTTGTTCTTTAATTTACCACAACAAAAAGCCTAAAAGCAGACCATGCTCAGGTCCTCTTTTCCGCCCTCTATGGCAGATAATTAATACAGTAGTAGTAGCACCATCACAAATGTTGATAAAAAGAAAATTCTATCACCTCGTAAGTACAGTAACTTTCAAGGAACTCCTTGAACTTGTAGTACAATCGCACGTTCCAATCATGAGGGCGTTCCTGGGTGCAGATATCATAGATTTTCCTGTTTCCAAATTAAACAATATAGCACTCAAATTAGTGTGAAAAAAATACATAAAACATTAACAAAATAAGAAATAAATATCAAAAGATGAAGCATACTTGTAAACAAACATGTAGTCCTCGGAGTCAAATTTAGTCGAGAAAATGGTCAGACGGTTTCGTATCATATCCCACTCTTGCTCAAAATTAATTGGGTCCGAAGCAAGTGTACCAGCCCTCCTCATAGCAGACATTACAGCTGCAACGCATCCATTAACCGTAATGTCCCTCCTAAATGGGTCCATGTTACCTTCAAAAATTCATAGCAAAAGTTAGTACATTAACGTAAATAAAAATGAAAGAAATCCGAGACTAAGAGCATCTCTTACAATGCCTCTTCACAAAACCTTGAAACTAAAGTTTTTTAACACTTCAAACTCAAGTCTAGTCCAACACTTGGTTTTAAAGAAACCAAAGAGGCGCCTCTTTGTTTTAGAAATAAGCGCCTATGCCTAATGGTTGTTATTTCTTTCAAGCAGTGATCGCCGATCAGGCGCATAAGACTTAGGCACCTGATATTTCTCTTTAAAAAAAAACCATCAGGCCCCCCATACTGTTTCTTATATAAAAACAACACGTGCCTAACCTTTATGCGCCTCTTCGCAAACTTTGAGTTTCAAGACTTGAGTTTTGGCTAATGTGGAAGCCTCAAAACTCAAATCTTGAGCCACGGTTGGAAATGATCTAGGCACTTAAAGGCTCTGCTTGGTACCTCGTTTATACCACCACACAAATCAAAGAATTCCGTTTATTTCTCTTGATCCAGCGGTTGCTAACCATTGGATCTAACAAAATTCTTTGATATAATATAAACGAGGTACCAAGCAGAGCCCATATATGAGCAAATCATGTAAACAGATCAAATCTATGAACCTAACTTGCATGCAGGACACAATTTAACAAAAACTAATTTCTGCAGATCACACAATCAATCAAATCAAAACCCTAAAATATAAGAAGAAATCATAGAGATTAAAAGCCTTATAACTCACTCAATCGAAACTCTCTGAGCTTCAGGAAATGCAGCATCGTTTGATCGTTTGAGAGATTGAAAGTTGATGTTCTCACAACAATATAAAGTAGAAATCACATTGAGAGTGACGAAGGAGTGTTTATGGTTTTGGAGGGAAATTTGGCAGACGAAACTCTGAAATGTATGACACGTGTTCGTACGTTACTGGTAGTTTTTGGTAAAAACAATAAGTGTTTGGACTTCGGACTTCGGACTTGAAGTTTCGGGGGAAAATAAAACCATAGAGCCAGACCCGGCCCATGCCCAAAACCATAACGCATATGCGACCTTATTCGAAGGCCCCTAGGGCCGGAAATGATGTTGATGATGCGATGAGGAGAAGTAAGACGGATGAAAGGGATGGATGGACGACGTGTTAAGATATATAGTCTCACATTGGGTATTTAAGCCTTGCACCTCAATAATATAAGATCATGGGGATATTTCTCTCATAGCCATTGGTTTTGAGATGGAACCTCTAGCTCTAATATGGTATCACGTGCTTTGAATAACCGTTATAACGGTAACATGATAGGATGTTTTGAGATGGAACCTCCAGCTCTAATATGGTATCAAAGCGGGTTTTTCTTTTATGTGCATGGTTTTAAATAATTGTTACAATGATAACGTGATAGGATGCTAGATCCTATCGAGCAACTTTGATTCCCCTTAAAGGGGAATCAACCTCCAAATTCGACTTGCTTCAGGGGAATCGTTCCTTGAAACTTTTGATAATTTTATTCATGAATAATTCGAATTCCAACCCTGATGAGCAAGGTCAACTGTATGAACTGATGTAGTGTTCAGAAGGTATGAGCTAATGGTTGGTGGCGGTCGACTATAAACTGCCTCAAACGGTATATTTTTATTGTTGAGTGATAAGTGGTATTATACCACTATTTGGTCCAAGGTAGCGAACGGGTCCAATTATAAGGTTGGTGGCCGACAAAGCAACATAAATATGTTTCCAATGTGCGATTTGTAGCCTCGGTTTGTCCATCACTATGTGGATGATAAGTGAAACTGCGACAAAGTTGGGTCCCATTCATGGTGAAAAAAGTTTCCCAAAAATTACTTATGGATACTGGATCATGATCACTAACAATAGTTCATGGCATCCCATGCAAATGAACAATATCACAAACAAATATATCATCAATAGTAGTTGCCATATAAGGGTGAGATAAAGCTGTAAATTGAGCATACTTGGACAAGCGATCAACGATGACAAGAATTGATTTTCCTATTTGAGGTCGGCAACCCATCAATAAAATCCATGGATAAATCGAGCCAAACATCATCCGGTATAGGTGATGAAGTAAGGAGCCCAGGGGGAGAAACAACCTCTGCCTTGTTGCGTTGACAAACATCACAATTAACAACGAATGACTTCGTGTCTTTCTTCAAACCCAACCAATAAAAATTTTGCATAACACGTTTATAAGTACGAAGAAACCCCGAATGGCCCCCTTGAGGAGTAGCGTGAAATTCATGTAGTACCTTTGCACACCAAGAAGAAGAAGATGGGATGACGATCTGTCCTTTATAATAAAGAGTATCACCTTGGTGCGAGTAATGTTCACCCGATTGAGACGAATGTTTGAGACTGTAATGACCAAATTCCGTAAGCTCGAAATGATTAGGAATTAGCTATCACACCAATGAACCTGTAACAATATTCTAATGGAAAATAAGAAATGGAAACATGTATTTTTAGCGTGGAAAACCTCTGAATAGGTAAAAAACCACGACCTCGTATGGAAGATTTTTGTGAAAGTATCTTTATTGTTTGGAGTGGATTTCTTTATTACAAGTGATCTCTAAAATATAAAAATGCTTTTGATCTCATAAATAAGAAGTTTGTATAATTTTTCTAGTCCATGTCTCTTCTGGAACTTTTCCTTTATATAGGCTTTTCCCACAGCTCTTCATCGTGCTGGTGCACATTTTCCGAATAATGTGGTTAGTAGTGGTTGACTGAATAACTGACGAGTTCGTAGGAGACAGGTGCCTTTGAATGGGTAACATTTTCTGGGTTTAGCTCGATCCACGTTCTTGAGTAGTTCGTGGGGCTGGTTGGAATGTTGATTAGAGTGTTGAGTGTTAAAAATGAGTGAGCCTGAGATGGAGGTAAATTGAGCTTTGTGAGCTCGATTTTGAGTGAGATCGAGGGATAAGTCCCTACAAAGACGTTGAATGATGGCTAGTGTGGCTGGATCCAAATGGTTCCTTAATAATTTTAGCAACACCAGAAAACAAGGAAGAAGATATAACAAGTAAATTAGACTCTTCATGTATGCGAGATAGACCATCAGCAGCTAGATTTTCTTAACCCTTCCGATATATAATTTCGTAATCATAAGCAATTTGGAAACCCACTTTTGTTGTTCAAGCGAAGAAAGTCGTTGTTCTAGAAAATACTTAAGGCTACGATGATCCGTATAAATTTTGAAACCCAATAAATAATGTCGCTACTTATTCAACAAATACAATAGCAAGCATTTCTTTGTCATAAATAGAGAGATTGAGATTTTTACATGAAAGTACTTTGCTAAGAAACACAGTTGGACGACCTGCTTGCATAAGAACAACTCCTATACCACCGCCAGAAGCGTCACACTCAATAGAGAATTCCTGTGTAAAATCTGGAAGTGCTAAAACTGGAGTTGAAGTCATAGCCTTTTTTCAACTAGCAAAGGGATGTTCAGTTGCACCACTCCACACAAACAAATTTTTCTTCAACAATTATGTTAGGGGTACACTTTTTTTACAATAATCTTTAAAAAAATTACGGTAATAACCCGTTAATCCTAGAAATCCTCATAAAGCCTTCAAGGATTTAGGGACTGGCCACTCCAACATAGTGCAGATTTTTTCATTGTCAACGGGCACCCCAGTAGCTGAAATCACATGACCCAAATAAGCAATCAATGCTTATCCAAAAGAACATTTATATTCCTTGGCAAATAAGTTGTGTTGTCGCAGTAAGCCAAGGATAAGGGAAAGGTGTTTAGCATGCTCAATAAGAGAGGAACTATATATCAAAATATCATCGAAAAAGACCAAGACAAATTTTTGAAAATTAGGACGGAAGATATCATTTATGAGACTCTAAAAAGTTAGAGGAGCATTTGAAAGACCGAATGGCATGACTAAAAATTTGTAGTGCCCATCATGAGTTTGAAATGCCTTCTTTTAAACATCCTTATCATGAACTCAAATTTGGTGATACACCGAACGTAAGTCGAACTTCGAAAAAATAATTACATGAAGTCCATCCAATTATTTGTCTACTATCGGGATAGGGAATCTACCTTTGATAGTAATTTTGTTAAGAGCCCTATAGTCCTCACACATACTCCAAGAACCATCTTTCTTTCGAACTAATAACACCGGAGAAGAGTAAGGGCTCAGGCTAGGTTAAATAAGGCCAGTCTTCTTTAATTCTTTCACGATCTTCTCAATTTTATTATTTTGAATATGAGGATAACGGTAAGGTCTAACATTTATCAGGGGGTTGTCAAGTGAGAGCGGGATGCGATGATCCTGGATACGAATTGTTGGAAGGCTGGTCGGTGTGCCAAAAACATCAGAAAACTGCTGTAAAATTTCAAAAATCATCGGTAGACTAGTAGTCATTGTACTATCCTCTAATTGTGTTGCAAGCTGTAATAAGATCCCTTGGTGCTCTTGTAAGAGAAGATAGTGAATAGTACCATTATCAACAACTGAGGCTGATGGAGGTCCATCTTCGATTAGTGTATACTCCCGACCATGAACAAAAAATTGCATTATAAGTTGAGCAAAATCTCAAATAATAGGACCCAATAAACGCAACTAATATGAACCAAGAACAACGTGACATCCACTAACTAGCAATATATGAAATTTGGAAGAAGAAACAAACTCTTGAAGTTTTAATTCAACATCAGTGCACTTACCCAAGCTTTGCAAGAATCTACCATTAGCTACTAGAACACGAAGAGACAACCCACGATCAACAATAACACCGCAACATTTAGCAAGGGATGGGTTAAGAAAATTATGGGTAGACCCAGAGTCAATAAGAATAGTAATTGGGCGCTTTCTTAGAGTTCCTGTAAGTCGCATAGTTCCTAATTTTGTGGTGTTAGGTTATGGCTCAAAAATAGGGGAAGTCGTTTGAATGAGTGATGAAGTCGTTCAAACGAGCCTTAGATCGTTCGAACGAAAAATACTTTGTTTACTTTGTTATAAGTTCATTCTGAAGGGGATTTATTCCAAAGTGATGGTTTATCTCTTGATGCATAATTCGAAGATGAACTAATGGAAAGTCTATAAATATAGAGTGTATGTTAAAGGCATCTATACAGAGAGAAAAGAGTTAGAGAGAAAGAAAAGGGAAAAATCTAGGGTTTTACTCTGGAGAGATTTCTTGGGTTTTCTTTATAGGATTTATTGTTAGGGATTATCTGTAAGGGTGGAGGTGAGATAGTGTGTTCTCTGAAACTTCTTGGAACCATAAGTGATAATATATTCATCGTGCTTGTCGGGGGTGGCTTTGATCCTTTGGGATTTCCACCTAAATTTAAACCTTATGTATGTGTATTATTGCATTTGTTTGAATTCTCAGTTGTTAGAGTAGGATCTTAAAGTTCTTGCTAATTGTATTGTGCTTCCGCGTTACGATTTGACCCCTCGGTTTCCCAACAATTGGTATCAGAGTGAGGTTTGGGGTAAGTAGAGAAGCAAGATGGGAAGATCTAAGTACTCTAACGCGATCAAGTTTGATGTGGAGAAGTTCGATAGGAAGATCAATTTTAGATTGTGGCAAATACAAGTCTAAGATATCTTGATTCAAGGCGGGTTATGCAAGATACTGAAAGGGAAGCCTATACTTAAAACTCTGGTTGAAGGTATAGCTGCCCAGAAAGTGGACAACGATGAAAAAGAAGACTGGGAAGATCTGGATTCAAGGGCTGTGAGCGGGATACGCCTTTGTCTTGCAAAAAACATTTTGACAAACGTGGTTGGAGAGAAGTCTGTAAATGGTCTTTGGGAAAAACTTGAAAGTTTGTACTAAACGAAGAGTCTTTTGAATCGCTTATACCTCAAGGAACGGCTTTATACGCTTCAGATGGATAAGGGTACGAACATTGGTGATCAGCTAGGTTCTTTGAACTGGATCGTTTCGGAATTGGAATCGATCAGAGTTAAAGTTGAGGATGAAGATAAGGCGCTTCAACTCATATGGTCTCTTCCATCTACCTTCAAGCATCTTCAACCTACGTTAATGTATAGGAAGGAAATCTTGAGTTTTGAGAAGGTTACAGGTACGCTTCTTTTCGAGGAGAGAAGGCTTAAGGGTAGCGAATCCTTTGTGGAAAACTCTACGATGGTGGTTAGTGGGAAGAGAAGCTTTAATAAATTCAGAAAATGTACTTGTTGGGGTTGTGGTCAATCAGGTTATTATAGATCAGATTGCAAGGCTGGGAAAGGTAATGGAATAAGTTTGGCAAGGGGCTCCGAAAGTGACACTAACAAACTGGCAACGATTACTAATAATAATGGTGGTGAGGCACTCTTTGTGGTGGTCACTGATGGTTCTCGCCATGATAGAGGATGGGTGTTTGATAGTGGGGCTACAATGCATGTATGCGTACACAAGGCATGATTCGGCACATATGTAAGGTGTGAGGGTAACAAGTTTATATTGACGAGCGATAGCTCTCAGAGGCCGGTTTTGGGAGTAGATGATATTCGCGTGAAGATGCTCGATGGACGCATCATAGTACTTCGTGATGTTCAACATGTGCCGAGTATGACTCATAATCTAATTTCATTTTCCAAATTAGATAATGAGGGTTACAATTACTCTGGGCGAGGTCGAGTAATAAATTTTATTGGAAGTCTTCTTCGATCATGAAGGGAGTTCTAAGTAGGAACTTGTATGCATTGATTGGTAAATCAGTGGGTGGAGATGTGAAGATTGCATGTACCGATGGAGATATGGAGATTTTTTGAAAGGGGGATTTAGTTCAAGGTGGAGCAATGGCACGGTCTACAAAGATGATCAGAAAGTGGGTTCCGATTGGTGGGTCTAGGAAAAGCCTAGACTCGGGTGATTCTCTTAATTTAGAAGTTGCCCATAGGGGAAACACGACAAGGATACACAACGAATGTAACAGAAGAAATGGCTTTATCACCGAGGTGGAGATTGCTAGGTTACGACTCTAAAATAAGGGAAGTCGTTCGAAGGAGTGATGAAGTCATTCAAACAAAAAGTTAACGTTGAAGTCGTTCGAACAAAAAATGCTCTGTTTGTTTTGTTCGAAGTTCATTTTGAAGGGAATTTATTCCAAAGCGGTGCTTTATCTCGTGATACGTACTTCGGAGATGACCTAATAGAAAGTCAATAAATATATTGTGTATGTTAAAGGCCTTTATACAAAGAGAAAAGAGCTAGAGAGAGAAAAGGGAAAATATAGGGTTTTCTTTATAGGGTTTCTTACTGGGATTATTATATGTAAGGGTAAGGGTAAGATAGTGTATTTTCTAGAACTTCTTGTAACCCTAAGTGATAATATATTCGTCGTGCTTGTCGGAGATGGTTTTGATCCTTTGGGGTTTCCACCTAATTTAAACCTTGTGTATTTGTAATATTGTATTTGTTTGAATTCTCAGTTGTCCAACCTTGCTTCTAAGGTAACACCATCAAATTGGGTATCCTTCTGGGAACTAAATTTACCAAACAAAGAAATTCATATTGAAATTCTCGTACCGTACGTGTTTGCTTGAGTTTGGAGAGATATCCGCTAGGATCCACATGCCGTCGAAAGCCAAAACATATACATAATGTATGAGAAAATTGAGGCCAATTTAATTTCTCTATTGAATATTTTAGCCACTGCCACCATGAAACTGATGCATCCGCAGAGACGAGATGAATGGCTGCAACCTGAACCATATGGGCATCCAGAATACCATGAAGGTCTTGGTATTGTTCCACACTATATAACCATCCTTCAGGATCCTCGCTCTCAAATTTTGGAAATTCAAGCTGTATGTTACGATAAGGAAACAAACCTCCTTGTGTGTATTGACTTCTGTGATCAAAACCCTGAGCAGGAATTTGGATCAACTCTCGTTGTAGTTGTTGATGTTATCTCATCGGAAGGCCTTACCTTTGATTAGGGTTTAAAGCAACTGGGGATTGAACCTCTTGGTTTTGGTTATTGTAGTGGCTTATTTCGCGTCTCGGGCTCATGCCTCATCTTGAACTACAGATGAACTTGCAACCTTAACAACAGAGCACGTGGCACAATCAACACGAGTTTTTCAACCAACACCATTCATCCCTGACAATACTTATGCTATTGGTTGAAAGCCATCTTGTAATAGCTTCTTTCATATCTCAGACTCAAGCTTTCTCCTCGATCTCATAAGCACACAGGAAGTATTACTAAAAGACATGACCACTCTCCACAGTTCGAGACATCAGTTTCGACCTCTTCGCTAACAACTCAATCTGCGCAAAGCGTACAGTCAACAATTGAGCCGTTGTACAACAGAAAAGATCGAAACATTACATAACCTGGTCAAAAATATCTCATACTTACTTTATAACGTCTATCATTAAGGGACTTCATGGTCGTCAAACGGTCATATTAGAGGACCTATAAAAAGACTTGGAGAACTACAAATAAAGGACAAAACATTCACCATAGAAAAGCTCATACTTCATCATCCTACATTCTTAGAATGCTCATTGTAATAAACTAGCAATCTGAATAAGATTATTACTTTCTCGAAATCCTCAGGAGATGTCGTGGTTTTTAACCTATTCAAAGATTTTCCACTCTAAATCATCTTGTTATTTATTGTCTATTGATCTTGAATGTTCCGAATACATTTGGTGTAAAGGCTAAGTCTGGATCCCGGAACTAGGCTATTACAGTTATCAATAGGGTTTTGATTTTGTCAAACATCAGTAACATTAAGACGAGCAATTGTTGTCGTCAGAGGATCTTTAATCTCTTAAACATTGGTGGTAAGCTCTTGGAGTTTAGCTGCATATGCCTCGATGCGTTCGCTCATCTCCTTCATAGTAATCATGATGAAAAGAAGAATTTTGATGGTGATATGATCAGTAGCTGCAACGGAAACAAGGAAAAGAAACCTAAATTCGTCTCGCTTCAAGGGGAATTGTTCCTCCAAACTTTTAATAATTTTATTCATGAATAATTCGAATTCCAACCCTTCTTAAATAGAAAAAACTCCTACTAAATCAATAAATAAGGAACTTACTAGATCTATGTCTTAATTCCTAAAAGTTCAATATAAAATCTAAATACTAAAATAGAAACATATAAGATACTAATGAGAAGGTACCTAACATAACGCCTTGAGCCCGCTACGTTACGTGCCTTGTTCCGTTCTAAAAAAATAATACCCGTTATTTACTATTACGTACCGTTATTTTATGCCCTAACGATTGATGGTACCGTTATAACAACGAGGTATTTTTCAGTATTATCTTTTACATTTTAACCAAAGTTATATACCGTTATTTGCCGTTATATACCGTCATTTGCAGAAAGTTTAGTCAGATATATTATGGAACATTTACAGAAAGTTTAGTCAGATATATTATGGAACATTTACAGTCGAGTGCGAGGGTTGCTTGATATTTACTAGTACATGTCACTAGTACATATGTCGGCAACCCTGGTAAAAACCAACAAGGTAACTACAAAAAAACTGAGAAAATATTAAAGGCCGAGTCACCTAGCATAGTGTTAGAGATGTTAACCTTCTTATATTTCTAAAGTATTCAGCAGTATGCTCTTTGATGTCCTGTAGGTAGCTCGGTTTGTCGTTAGTCCATTCTTCCATAGGTTGTTCTGGGTTTGACCCTCACCGTGCTAGGTGATCTGCAAAGAAGTTGCATTCTCTCCATACATGACTGAACCGATTGTTCTGAAGGAGAGGAGTAATCAGATTCCACGTTGTTCTGAGAGACCATGGAATATTTTCTTTAAGGAAAGCTTTAATAGCTGCAGCTGAATCGAAATCAACCCAAACTCTTCTTCAGCCGTCAGCTACAGCATGTTGAATGCCCGATATGATTGTCGTGGTCTATGTTATATAGATTGTAGCTTAACCAATTAATTTGCTGAAAGAACCTAAGACCTCCCCAGTATTATTTATGTACATTATGCCAATCCCTGTCGGTCCTGGATTACCCATAGTCGATCCATCACAGAAATTTTAACCTTGTTCGCTTCAGGGAGCAACCATCTACAGCTCTCGATGTTGCCGCGTTTTCGTGATTTGCATTGGACATTTAACACCATTATGATCTTCAGGTCATGAACCGTGTTGTTCATCGTATGTTAAGAGAGGTGGGCAGTGTTAGGAAAAATTATGCTATGTTACCTCTGCAACAATTATTAAAAGCATAGATTAATAGAAATAAACCAGCAATAGTAGCAAGATGATATGTGGGTACCGAAGTAATGATCAGGCGATGCTGAGTTAAGGACTAGGTTTCTATCTTTAAGACGTTTTGCCGCACTGCCCTTTACAAATAGTTGATTGCTGCGTCGCCTCTAGGATAAAATAGCATAGTGGGAACTTCTCTTGTAAGGAAGAAGTACCTTCGAATGATTTATACTTTCAACTATTTTACTCAGATTCTAGACTCAAGATTATATCGAAGAGTAGAGAAGAACTGTGTGTTCGATAGATTGAAAAACTGAGGCACAGTTTCTCTTTATATAGAGTAAGTTCGAAACGGTAACAAGAGTTAATGGTGAGACACGTCATGCAAAACATTTGAAACGGAAGTGAAACGTTTTAGATTTAATTACTAAACAGTTATGTTTAAGGAATTCAAAATGAAAAAGTTCAGTCCGAAATAGACTCGGTTCGAATTTGGTCTTCTGGGAACTCCAGGTCAAAATAGACTCAGTTCAAATTTGTCTTGAGGGAACTCCAGGTCGAATAAACTTGGTTATAAATGATCCAGGTTGAGATCGAATGGACTCAGTTTAAATTGGTCTAGGTATAATAGACTTAGTTCGAATTGGTCCAGGTCGAATAAAATTGGTTTTAACAAAATCAATTCTTCCATAGAGTCCCAAATTCGAAGCCCAAGCTCATGAGCCAAACCAAGTTTTAAACCCATTTTTTTGGCCCTCCTCCACCCAACATATAAAATAAAGGACCAAGGTTATATCAAGGAAACAAACTACTCTTCCAAGCAATATGGGACTAAAGAAACCTCATAAAGGTTTTTGAAGATATAAAACCCAACAATCCCCCACTATATCAAGAAAACATATCCGAGTAGAAAATTTAAAGCAGTGCGTAAGAAGAGGTGTCTTTCGACTTGAACCTTTACATAGTGAATATACTCTTGAAGTACTAGAAATTAGAGGGACATTCGTCTTGAACTATAATTCTGGAGGGTACAACGAAGACATACCACACACAACTTTTATAGTGCAAAGTTCTAAAAAAAAATGTCAACGCTATACGGCCATACGCTCGTATCCCGGTTGTAATGAAGGCTCTAGAGAACTTGCCCAAGTTCCTATAGGAAGTGGCCTCACTTTCACAATCACCGAGGTAAGTCTATCTGGAGTACTCCTCCACATAGAGTATAGCCCTCATTAAGAGTTATAGAATAACTCAACCTTAAATCGCTACAGGATATCATGCTCTTATAGGAATGGACTAGGAGTAACTACCCCTTCTTAAATAATGCATGATCATTCTTAATTATCATATGACTTGTTTTTCCTTTTGAACCTATTTATTGGGATCTTCAGTCTATAGTTTGGGCTACCATCACAGATATTCTACCTATACGGACTTTAGCCCCATCCCTTTCGAGGTGTTCCACACCTTCTCCCAAGCTAACCCTTTTGTCAAAGAATCAGCCAGGTTCGCTTCTAACCGAACAAAATCCATTCTGACAGCCCCACAAGTGAGTTTCTCTCTTACGATACTGTGCTTGCGACCTATTTGTCGTTTCTTGTCGTTGTAATAACGATTTTCCACTTTTGCAATAGCTGCAGTACTATCACAGTGGATAAGTATGGCTGGTAATGGCTTATCTCATAAATGAATATCTGACATAAGGTTTCTCAACCAGTCTGCCTCCTCACTGGCAGTAGCTAGTGCTATCAGTTCTGACTCCATCGTAGATTGGGCTAAAATAGTTTGTTTCTTGGACCTCCAAGAAACTGCCCCACCAGCAATGTTAAAGATATAACTGCTGGTAGCCTTGGAGTCTTCAGATAGGGTGTTCTAGTCAGCATCGGTAAATCCCTCTAGAACTGCGGGGAATCGCGCATAGTGTATTCCTAGGTTCATGGTTCTTTTAGATACCGCATGACACTTTCTATAGCATACCAATGCTCCATACCAGGACAACTAGTAAATCAACATAACATCCCCACTGCATAAGCAATGCCTAGCCTAGTATAATCAGTAGCATACCGAAGGCTGCCAATGATACTAACATACTCAGTTTGTCTAATACTGTCACCAGTATTCCTGAATAGCTTCTGACTAGGGTCGTAAGAGTTATAGATTATAATCAACCTTAAACCACAATGTGGGACTAAAGAAACTACATAGAGCTTTTTGAAGATATAAAACCCAACAGGCAGCATCTGCAATATTTGTTAGGATGTTCAGCGTGATTTTCTGGATTGTAATCTTAAGTTCATCTTAGCGCCACATATTTCTTGTGTACCAAATGTTGCTGCATATAAAGAAGACCATGGCAACCCATAAGTCTTTAATATATGGGATAGACAATTTTCCCCTTTCTAGAATAGTTCTCCAAGTATCTGTAGGGGTAATAGGATCGTAGGAGAAGTAGTTTGTAGCCCTTTGCAAGAGAGAGGCCGCAGGGGGTTACTGTAGTAGTGTATGTATTTCCGTTTTTGAGTTATTGTGGCATTGGTGACAGACCGAGACCAAGGCTATGCCTTTCTTCCTGATGATGTCGTTCATAGGCAGGAGATGGTTCAGCAGGCGCCATGCAAAGCCTCCCAGTCTCGGGTGGATTGCTTTACTCCATGCATATCTCCACCACCATGTTGTGTCCTCTCTTCTGCGGAGAGCGTCAAAAGCATTCTTGGTTGTGAATGCACCGTGTAGGTCTAGCTTCCAGATCATTGCGTCCTGCGCATTTGGGCTACATTGGATTTGCTATATGACTATTCCCAAGGCAATGAGGAGAAGGCGGATATCATTAGGGACGTTCCAGCCTTGTGGGTTAATGAAGTTGTTGATTTTTGACGTACAGTTTCCTCCAATGATATATGATTAATTATGTTAATCACCGTAAATGTTTTCGATCAAAAACATTTCCAATGTACCGAATGGGTTGAACTTAGCAGACAACATAAAAAAGATAAAATTTGAGATAACCCCCGTCGTTTCTTGACATATTGGCGACGGACCCCCTAGTTTACCTTTTATTCGACTTAGGTCCCGATTTAGGCCATAAGACCTAGTCAACCGGCATTGACCCTGGTCAAATCCAAATTCATTTTTTAAACCCCTAAAATGCCTTTCTAATTAAGAAAACTAAAAAAATATAGAAAACAAATTAAAATTATAAGTAGAACCTAGCGATACTCATTAAAATTAAAAATATAAAAAATGATTAAGTAGGGAAAGTTATCTTTAGTTAAAGTAATTAATAAAGGTAGGAAGAGGGAGAGAGTTTTAGAGAGAGAAAGCTTGAGTCTGTGTTTTACCAGAGATAACCCTTGTCCTAGAGCTTACTTCAAGTGCTCTTTTGCACATGCATATCTTGTGAAAAAGAAGGTGCAACGAAGCATTAAAGATCGATCTATCTTCATTGCAACATACGAAGGTGGACATAACCATCATCATCCATCTGAAGAATCTTCAGTTTCAACTCAAAGCACAAATGTTCATTGTTCAACCTTAATTAGATTTACAGATCCCACTGCAACACTTGATCTCATCCAAACCGGATTAGTCCCTGATGACAGCAGTAATACTCCTAAGATTGAAACCCATCCGATGCACCAACCTTTGGTGAAGTAGATGGCTTCCTATTTACTGAAAGATCCTAGTTTCACAGCTGCACTTGCCGCAGAAATGTCTGGAAGATTTTATCCACATCCTGGTACCGGAAATGCTTAAAACAATTCCATAGACAAGAAGTGCTGCACACTACACAAGTTATATTTTGATTATGAAAGTTTGTGATTCATTTCGATAAAAACGTCAACTTGTCAAACAGAAGTATAAAATGTAGACCAATGACTTCTTTATAAATTTTCTTTGATCAATCTCAGTTTGTTTGACATTAAAGTGTTTTTGGGTCGCTTCGTAAGTCCTTGCAAAGACTTGTTTTTCATAACATTATTTTATAAAACATTGTTACCATTTCTTTAGCGTGGAGAAGAGGATTTCAAATGTGGTGATGCTCTTTGTTGAACGAGGGATGCCAAACAGATAAAGCCTGAAAGATATAAAGAGGAGGTTCAACAAGTCTGGAGGAGAAAAGAAATACAGCTAGATAAAAAGCAACTAGAAAATACAGATGCAGCATAATACAACTAATATTGATAATCAGAAAGAGCATGTGATTCCATAAACTCCACAATTAGTGTTCAAAAATCACAAATAATCCATCACAAATAGTGCTCAAAAATCACATAACTCCAAACTAGAAAATTACATTCACAAATAGTGTTCAACATCCAAAACAACATCACTAAACACCCAAAATATGTGTTCCACACATAATATCAAGTTACCCAAAAAAATACACAAAACTCGTGATGTTCTAACAAAAAACAACTTCACTTAATTCCTCCAAGGCCGCATGGTCTGATTGAAGGTCTTCAAGTAAGGATTTTCTGCATTTCTGGATGGCATGGGGGGTGGATTGGTTGCAGAGGTAGATGACTTAGGGGGTGGATTAGCTGCAGAACCAGTTTGGGATACTTGAGTTAATGGTTGGGTTTGGTTAAGGGTTGGATTATTTGTTAACCAGTCATCTAAAAATCTTTGTTGGCTTGGGGTTAAGCCATTAACTCTGCCTCTTGGTCTGTTTGTAGCTTGATGGATGCCAATCCCCTGAGGTGCTTCTTTGGTTGATGTTCTCCCTCTCCCTCTTGTATTTGATGTTATCCCCCTCCTTCTTCCTTGAGACTCAAGTGGAGGCACCCTTGCTTGTGAAACTTTTCCTCTCCCTCTTTGTGAAGATTTACCTTTTCCTCTTTGACCACTTGATTGGGTAGTGACTCCAAATTCATTGGGTTGTGTGTTTCCAGGTACAAATACAGCTTGTGGTCTTGGCCTGGTCCCCCTTGGTCTTCCTCCTCTATTTGGAATATAAGTACTCCTTACAGTATTGGATGGTGCATCAAATCCCATGTCTCTTCTGTTGTTTGCCAAAGTACTAGGAGTGTCCACCCTAACTGCTCTATTAGTTCTTGGAATTGGTGGTGGGGCAGGAGGACCTTTACAAGTCTTTTTATTGTGCCCATACATCCCATATTTCCCACATCTTTTATGTGAGTTGCACCTTCATCAAATCCTTGAGTCTTTCTTTTCTAGGTCTACCAGGTCCCCTAACAAGTGGTGGGGGTTCAACCTGTCTATTTGACTGTAAGGCAAAAAAAAAAAAATATATATATATATATATATATATATATATATATATATATATTTCAAAAAAAATAAAAAAAAGTAAGCAAATTGTAAAAAAGAAGAGGTAGTTAAGCAGTTAAGTGTATTAAGAACCTTTCCCCAATTTGATGAATCTGTTACAGAATGTACAACTCCTTGATATGTGGCCACATAAGATGAAACCAGGTAATATTTACTACAAAACCTATAAAAATTGACTTAGATTAGAACAACTTAGTGGAAGTGCAAAATATTTAAAATAAAAACTGGATAGCTTGAGAATTACTTACCCCTCCCAAGGTAGCCTCATTGGAACCAACGCACTAGCTGCATGGATGCATGGTAAGCCTGAGAGTTGCTATTGGTTACATTCACATGTTTGCTCCTTCAAATTAAATTTCCACCTATCTCCATTACCCCCTATGGCTGTGAACTCATGATCATCTTCACCTTCATAATCATAATCTCCATAATGTTTCTTTAGTATCTCAATATGTGCTAGTGCTCTAGAGATAAGGCCACTATGAACCCATACCCATGCCTTAGTCCTTCTCTCATACATTAGTTTCATCAACATTAGGTTTAGCCTCTCAATTGCCTTATCCAATGGTTTATCCCTTATCTTCATGATCCACCAGTTGAAAGATTCAAAAAAATTATTAGTTATGTGTTCACACTTTGATGTGAAGTCAAAGTGTGATCTACACCATACTTCATGTGGCTCCTTTCTAAGTACTCTATTGTTGCAGGATTGTCTTGTTGCATCTTATCAAGGAAGGCATTCTTTTCTACTTTTTTAAATGATTTGGCTGCACCCCAAGCCAACATCTCCAAGTGTTTCCCTTTGTGATATTTCTTCATGTTTTTGAACATATGCCTGAAACAGAATCTGTGATTGGAATGAGTGAAGACAGTTGAAACAGATTCTATAAGTCCTTTCTGCCTATCATAAATAAAAGTTAACTTACTAGGGTGTTCTTCCAAGAAAGATTTCGACTTTGTCAGGAACGCCTTCCAAGTATTAGTGCATTCACATCTACAAAAATATACTCCAATAGGAAATAGTCCATTATTAGCATCAAGGCTCAACACAGACAACACCACCCCACCATACTTACCCTTCAAAAAGCATCCATCCAGTCCTAAAATTGGTCTACACCCATTCAAAAATCCATCTAGGGATGCCTTGAAAGCAATACAAGTCCCAGTTCATTGTTTTGTTACATCATCTCTAGAAGTAGTTGAAATACCACCAGGATTGTATATCAAAATCTATCTATTCAATTCCGGCAATATAGTCTACCCCTTATCATATGACCCTTCTATTCTCTCTATGCATATTGTTTTGGCATTCCATGCAGTGCAGTAGGATATATCAATCCCAAACTTCTTCTTAATTCTCCTCTTTAGTTGCTTGGGTGAAATTGTTTTCACATCTCTCACTAACTCCTCAACTTGGTCTTCAACCCACAGTGCATGAGCCATCTTATTCTTAGCCCCAAGTGTCCCTTCACAAGAATGTTCAAAATGATGCCCTTTCAGCTCCATTGTATGACCATCAATTAGTCTTAAAACAAAGGCCAACCACTTACAATTTTCATTAGTACACTTCATCCTCATTCTATAACTCTCATTCTTAACATAATTGAATTCAAACTTCCTGATAATAGCAAATTTTCTGAAGTACTCTCTGGCATCATAGATGGTAGGCCACTGCATCCCAACTAGTAACTCCTTGTATTGAACATCTGGAAGATCTTGAAATAATTCATTCTCTTCCCATTCAAATATGTTGTCTGTATAACCATCTACCCCATCAAATTCTTCCCCTTTTGCTAACTCTTCAGTAGCAGGCAAGTCATCCCCATCTTGAGAACTATGAGTACTATAGTAGCCTTCTTCAGGTATTAAGTTATCTACATCCAGTTGCGCATTTTTCTCAAATTGAATATCCCCCACACCATCATCACCACCATCTTCACTACCATCCCCCACTTCATCCTCCATATCATCAAAGAGATTAACTCCAATCTCATTCATATATTCTTCATCAAAGTCATATAGGAGCTCCTTGTCACTGTCATATGTGGGTGGAAGTTCATCCAACTCTTCTTCTGGTAGCGTACTTGGCTTCAACTTCTTTGATTGTGTAGCAGTAGATTTGGGTTTGGTCTTTTCAGAATTTTTCTTCCTTTTTGTAGGGTTTTGGTTTTTGGATTAGGTTTTGGAATTTGTACAGGAATTGGGTCATCATCTGGGTTTTCAATTGGGTCTGGGATTGTTTTAGCTTTTGGTTTTGGTTTTGTTTTTCTAAGAAGTTGAAAACTATCAATATCAACATCATCATCCAATATGATCATATAATCATCCTCCAACATTGGCATTTTTCCTCTTGACGATCCAATGGGTTTCTCAATATTTTCACTCACAACAGACAGTACTTTCACATAAAAATTGCTAGTTCTAATCTGCACTTCATCACCCTTTACCCACATATCTCTCAACTCCTTACCATTATGGATAATGTGAGGGGCACCACCACATAGACACATCAACTCAATGTGTGCCCCCTCGGGCACAATGCTTGCCCCTTCAGTGTCAAAGTTTATTTTGTTTACAACGTCTTTCACCAAATTCTTGAAATTTATTTTTACACCATCTACATTTGCAATCAGAACTTCATTTCCCTCTTTATAATCCGTATGTTCCCACTCCATCACATCACCCATATCGCCCCAATATCCCCCATAATTTAGCACCATATCTTTCATATCAAACCAGTGCCTGTGTAAACAAGACTGAGAACAAAACATACACATTCATACACATTTCACAACAAAGCATACACATTAAGACTACACTCATATAAACATTTAAAAAAAAAACCCCAATTTACAACCCTAAATTACAAATCCCCAAGATGAAAAGAAAAAAATGTTTACACAAACAAAAATTCCAACTCTATCATCTACAATCACCCTAAATTTATCAAACATAAACCCCAAAGTTGTAAAAATAAAGTTAATGTTGACACCAAAACCCTAAAATCAAAGTGAAACCCTATATTTTTAAAACCCCAAAATCAGTTTTAAAATCGTAATATTGTAACAGAGAGAGATAGAAAGAGTAAAGCTTACCTCTTCAAGGATTTTATCGGCCTACTTTTGGCTTTTTTTCCCGTTCCATCATCTCCAATCCGAGGTTTTTTACCCACCATCTTCAACGATTGTTGAAAGAGAGAAAAAAAAACTTTTATTTTAGAAACTAAACACTTCTATTCAGTCTTACGTGAACCGCACGTGAACCTCTTAAAGGTAAAAAAGGTTTTGCGCAAGTCAAAGAAGGGTCAATGCCGGTTAACTGGGTCTTATCGGGACCCAAGTCGAATAAAAGGTAAACTAAGGGGTCCGTCGCCAATATGTCAAGAAACGACGGGGGTTATCTCAAATTTTCTCCATAAAAAAAGATGACACACCTCGAAACGGATGTTACAAACCCTCAAGCGAAGAACATGACTTATTATAGCCATACCATGGAGACCCGTACACTCAATTTCAGTACCAAAAGGCCAACATAGCCACTAATTAAGCTGACGTGAAGCTAAGGATCCCCCGGGATCGCTCCTATTTTTTTTACAATAAAGGACCATTTCTAATTGGAAAAATATACTAAACTCGTTATGCCCCTTTGCCTTTTTCTGTTTTTTTTTTTTACTGATTTTTGTCCAATAGCTGTTTAACTTTGAAATCAATAAAAAAAAAAAAAAAAAATTGCTTAACGTCTATATTTTCGCATTGTAATGTTTTACTTGCAACTAACCAATGTTTTTGCGTGTCTTTCAACCAATACTGCTAGACATAATAAGTTCATTTTCGTCTCTTTATTTTTCCCATCTCATTCCACATTCCATGCCTATTAGACTCGAAAGAAACTCTTACAACGTAGTCAGACTATTATATAAATCCATGATATTTGCGGCCATATATAGTAGCCATTTCTTCAAGTGATTCACTGTATTCGAAGTTTAAACATCTTATTTAACGGGAATTGAAGCTTTCTAAATTATTAAACTCAATTGTTTTAAATTGATTTTACGACAGTTCTTTTAATTTAAAACTAGAACTTCTGATTCATTTGAAACGCTCCAAGTCACTGATCACGATTGTTTCAATTGGAGTTTATAACGGTTCATTGCTTGCGACGACTATTTCAAAATTTAATTGTATCATTCAATTCCAACATATCTTAGACGTATCTTTGGCAAGACTCTTTCACAAACACAAACACACATTTAATGTGGGACTATCTTTATTTAATTAAAGTATGGTTTTATTCAATACCATGTAATTAAGTAACTAATGTCTAGCAAAATTATTGTTTTTTTTTTCTTTTTTCGCAACAATAACCTCTTTATAGAACTCAAGAAAAAACATATGTAAGACTGCCTGAGATTTTACGGCGACTTAGTCGAGATTATGCCAATGCCAATTCGAAAGCAACTCTGCACGACTACCCTTTTTCCTTAGTCCGTCTACTATAAAAGTCGAGTGGACCAAAGTCCCTGGACTATTGTGTGTGCCTTTACCTCATCAACATCACAATTTCAAACGCTCTCATCTCGCAACTGCCGACATTGCTGATTTTGTACGCACCAGAAAAAAAAACCGACTCTTACGCGCTTCCGTGCCAAATCTAATTGTAATATAACACGTGTCACAATCCAAATGGTTGGAATGACAAATCCGCATTTCAAAGTCAAATTTAACCGAACATCTTTACACACTGATATCTCCACTCCCTCTAAGTTGAAACTACTACTAATAGCATCTCCAACACTTAATTAAGTTTGAGAAATCGATTTTTGCCGTTTGGAGAACTGAAAGACAATGTGGGAAACCTGATATGTCTCTCTTTATTTTAGCGTCAAAATGTGAGTTTTTTCTTTATAAAACTATTTTAGGTCATTTTCTTATAATCCCAACTTAAATCTACACTCAAACAATGCTGACTATTATACTTAGGTCACACTAAAGAGGTTGTTTGTTTTTTTACTTAATATCACTGACTGCTGAATAGGCATATTTTTTTTACCGGCTCGCTTTAACTGGACAGTTTTCAGTAAGCAACGAAAACCTGCTTAATAACTTACTACGCAGTCCGCGCGGTTAAAACATTCCCAACAGGAAATGTAAACTGCTCTGGTTCTATCAAACCAAATCAGATATCCATATCTTTCAACGACCGTTCCAACCTTTTTTAAGAAACGACTTTTAGAATCCCGAAAACGACGAGACCATCTCTCTCGAAAGAGATTCCCACTACACCAAATTACACGTGTCAGAATCTCCAGCTTTCACTCCCAATTATCTCTCTCTCTCTCTAAGTTTGAAATGTATAAATAGTTGTTTGGGGTTGTGAGAAAGAGAGGGAGACACAAATACAAAGAATTGTTTTTAGGGTTTTGAGTTTGCTGGAGTTATAGTTGTCCTTGATCTTGCTCAGGTACTCTTCTTCTTCATTTGGGTTTAATTATGTTTAATTATGCTGGTTTGTAATGGTGGAAAGATCAAATCTTTGATGTGTTTTTGAGGTTTTTGGATTCAAATTGAAAAGAACTAACAACTGTGAGCTTTTTGTTATTTTCTTCTAATTTTTGCTGGTTTGTAATGGTGAAAAAGTTTGGATTTTGTTGGTTTTTTGGTTTATAATTGAAGAAGGGCTATTAGTTGTTTAGTTTGTAATTTGTAGGATTTGGGGTTAGTCTATTTTGGATTACTTTCACTGGGTTTGATTTTTTATTTTTTTTATTGTGGGGGTGTTGATGTGATCTTGGTATAAGTTCCCTGGGTTTATGAGGGTTTGGGGTTTCTAATTTTGAAATTCGATGTGTCATTTGTTTGAATCTGCGAAGAAAGATTGGTTGAATGAGGTGTTGTGTTTAGCTGAAATTTTATGCTAATAGTGTGCAATTCTGCCAGTGTCTAAAGATGGGTGGAAAGAGTTTTACTGATAGTCGTATTCCGGGAGAAGCAAGGAAAATTTTGTACTCATTGGCTTCTACTTGGAGTGATGTTGTTGATACAAACGCTTTGACTGTTACTCCCTTAATGGGTGCGATGACCAATGAAGTGTATCAGATACATTGGCCAACAGAACTAGAGAATCTCCCTAGGAAGGTTCTGGTTCGGATTTACGGTGAAGGCGTTGATGTTTTCTTTAACCGGGACGACGAGATCCGTACGTTTGAGTGTATGTCAAAGAATGGGCAGGGGCCCCGTCTTCTTGGCCGCTTCCTAACTGGCCGTGTGGAGGAGTTCATTCATGCACGGGTATGTGATGCCTTCTTTCTATGCTTTAATTCATAAACTAGCTAGTAGTTAGTGTTAGTGGTTTTCATCATAAATTTTGGTTAAGAGTATTACATAAAACAGAAAGTATTATTTTCATGAGCATCTAGAGGGTATTTAATAACAACGTCCGCTGGCATTTCCAATAGTTGCAAAGAAAGGGTAAAACTGATCTAACATTTGAATGAGAGCCAGAGCCCAAACCCCATTGTAAAAATTATAAAATCATTCTTATTTTTCAGGTGGATAACAAAATACACGAATATCCCGCATTTGCACGAAGAAAATGACGGGCACTTGTTTATCTGGTTTCTTTTGTTGAAACCCTCTAGGCACCCTTATTTTAGCAACCTATTTAGCAAATTCTTCATTTTTAGCATTGGAGTCTCCATTTTTTGCAAAAATAAATAAATAAAATAATAATAGTTAAAGCTCAATATCAGTGGAAAAAGATGTTGCCCAATTTCCTAGTATATATTACCATCGGAAATGCTTTAAGAAAGCTAAACCCCACGTTGCATCAAGGTCTTGCACTTTGCAGTAGTATTAAGCAGGTCGCAAACCAAAAGTTTATCGGTTTAGTATTTTGGATGAATTTGTGAAAAAAAACGTATTGTTAACCATACATAATCCCATTCGCCATAGTTCATTTCCTTCGTTTCCCGTCATTTTTGAGTCTCTTCTTGTAAAGTTGTGAAATTTCCACAAGAGAAGCTTGTAAATATCCTAAACTTCATTTACATGAATTCTTCAAGACACTTGGCTTTGAAATACTGAGAGATTCAGCATGGTGTCAAGGACTTGAAGGAAATAAATGTTTTTTCACTAAGACCTATATTAATGCTTTTAAGAATCTAAATCTGAAGTTTTGATTCAATTTCCATATTTTGGTTGATTGGGTTATTAATCAGTTATTTGATATTTGCTAATGTTAGTGTACTGCGAGTTTGACTGTTATTTATGATTTTTGCTAAACCGAGATTGTGTCTTTCTGATGCCACAGACACTTTCAGCACCAGATATGCGTGATCCAGAAATATCAGCTATAATAGCTTCTAAGCTGAGAGAGTTCCATGAGCTAGATATGCCTGGTCCTAAGAATGTTATACTTTGGAGTAGATTGAGGTACATACCTGCTAGACCAAGTTTATGTTTACCTTTAGTTGAAACCTACTAAGTTTGACAATTTATATGTATTTCACTTACAGAAATTGGCTTAGTGCGGCCAAGCGCTTGTGTCCTGCGGAAGAAGCCAAGGAATTTTTGTTTGATACAATCGAGGGGGAAATTTCTATCTTGGAAAAAGAGTTGTCACAAGAAAACCAGTTGATAGGATTTTGCCATAATGATCTGCAATATGGGAATATCATGATCGATGAAGAGAGCAGGTCATTGACAATAATTGTAAGTCTTATATTAGATGTATAATCAGTCATAGAACATTTTATTTGGATTGCTTCAGGAGACCATTCTGTCCTTAATAATCATTGGTATTGTTTCTGCAGGACTATGAATATGCAGGATACAATCCTATAGCTTACGATTTTGCAAATCACTTTTGTGAGATGACTGCTGATTATCATTCTGAAACACCTCATATTCTTGACTTTGATAAATACCCTGGTGAGTAATTTTTAAACTTCAGTTAGTTCCTCTACTTTGTTATTTCCCACTTGTCACTAAGATAGCAGTGTAGTTAACTCATATACAATGAATACTCCACGAATACTTAGGTTTTGTAAATTATCTCAACAGGTTTTGAGGAGCGGCAAAATTTCGTCCGTCTATATCTGAGTTCATCGGGTAAGTGAATTTTTCAGATTTCTATCAGTACGTGTTAAGCTCTTTAATACAGAACGATATACATCCTTTTATAACAATTATAATCAAAGAGTGAACTTTGTTTAAAAGTCATCCCAAGTTCGTATCGGATTAATATTATGAACCGATAGAATTCCCTGAGGTAGAACTCTAAGTTTATGGTTTTGTTGGCCTCTTCTTAAAAGATGTTATTGCACTGTTTCCTTAGTACATTAAGCAAATCTAAAATGTTGATGGGCGTAATTGAGACTTATGTTTTCCACAGGCGGTGAGCCCAGCAAAAATGAGGTGCAGCAGCTAGTCCAAGATGCGGAGAAATACAGTCTCGCAAGCAATATAGGTTGGGGCTTATGGGGAATCATTTCGGTAAGTCCCATCTTTGACGTCTCTATGTCATGCTTACACATACCACACAATATGCATACATAACAAACTTTAAGTAGATTTATCTGATGATAAGAACTCAATGACAGACGATTATAGACAGAATTCCATATTACCCACGTCATCTGGATTTCTTATTATTGGGTTGTCACCTTGTTTCACAAATAGCACCAAATTAATCTTAGAATCATCTTTTGATTTCCAAATTTCCAAATAATCTTCGACCAAATTGCCATTTACTGAATCAAAGTATCAAACACTTCTTTATTTTGCTTCTGGAACCTGCCTAATATGTTTGGGGTAAGTCATGGCATCTTATTGTCTGCTATCCGTCATGCTTTTCTTTTTTGTCTACATTTTTTGTATTACTTCTAGACTGGAGTTTGAAATGTTCATTCTGTGTTTAGTGTAATTATTCCAATAGCTTGTATGTTTTCAACATCCAAATTGTCCCACGTTCAAATGAATATAACCAATTTTATCCGAATTTTTGCATTCCCCGTATCCCGAATTTCTGATTTTTTTAATTTTTTTTTTCTAGTCACTAGTTTAAAATGTCTTCATGAGCGACATTTTAATTTCATACCCTCTGATTCATCCTTGTGGTTTACTTACAGGAGCATGTAAATGAAATTGACTTTGATTATATGGAGTATGCTAGGCAGAGGTTTAAGCAATACTGGTTGACGAAGCCATCACTCTTGGGTTTATCTGAAGCTCATCCTTCCTCTCTGACAAGTGATAATGGTGTCCATCACGGCGTGTAGTCGTAGCAGTTATACTAAAATTCATTTGTTTCAACCTGTAAATATATTGGATAACAACATCCTGTAAAAATGTATTTTAGTTGCTATCCAGAAGAATTCAGATGGGACCTATTGTTTGTTGTAGAGAATGATAATAAAACACCACTTTTTGAAAATTGTACTCTGATTCGATTGGCTCTCTGTACTTAATTTCAGTCTTCCGTTGGAATGCAAGTAGGTACTTTAAACATTGCCTGTGCAAGTAGGTCATTTGGGCTCCAAGTTTCTCACAATAAATATTGTTGTTAAATTATATAATGCAGTTTTTCAGAAAACAACAGATATCTAGCAACAAGAGCTCGACGTCGTTTTTGATAAAACCACATGAGCCACTAAAACCTACAAATACTGTCGTCCAATCTCTACATCATAACACAAGAGAACCCTATTAAATTTGATTGATCAGCTTTGCTTAGGCCTTGCTTGGCAACACTACGAATTTTTGTAAACTGTTACCAAAAGATATTATAGTGTAAGCAAATTTGTTTTTTTTTCTTCTTCTAATGGGTTGTTGTTTTAAGAGTTTACAAGATTTACCCACCAAGTGTTTGTTTAAATACCAGTTGACAGATTTGGGTGAGGTAAAGAATGGAAAACAGCAACAAATACAAGTATGTGAAGTCCTTTGAAGTTGAAGACAAGTTATTGGCGTTCACTTGGATTGTTGCTCGAATTGACGGTCGGCATTTTCACGAGTAAGTTCTGATGACTTGAGTGTAGCATTTATGTATTCAAGTAGTAATCTTTGTACTTGAGTTTGGAGCTTCATGCACTTTTTTTAATTTTTGGGGTCATATGATTGTATAGATTTGTGTGGTTGCGTATTTCTAAGGTGGGGTTTGTCAAAATTTGTGTTTTTATAGTTTAAATGGTACCCAGTGTCTACATTTAATGCTTAAGGGTGAACCTTTAGTTATCTTTGTGGGGTGGCATTTTGAACAAGCAGTTTAACGTAAATGGTGAATAATGGCTTTCTTGGCAAATGGAGTGAGAGTTTTGGGGTGGAACTAGTTTACTGATGGAGGTAATGGTGATGAAGGTATAGATGTATAGTACGTTGAAAAGTTGATTACCATCCAAAATGTGGCAGAAGTTCTTGGGGTTATTTGGTGTTTCACAACTCACAAACTTTCTCTATACTTTAATTAGGTGATAAGATTGTTATATTCTCTTTAACTTACTCCTTATGCTATAGGATGATTTTTGTGGAAGGAGCATACCTGGATTTACTTTCGAGTGAAGGAAAAATGTCTTGTTTACCTCTATATTCTATTGCTAATGATAGAGTAACAATGAAATATGATGTATAATCTAGGTTGGGGATCATGTGCATTGACCCTTGGAGGCTGAGACTGGCTTGCTTTCTTCATGAGTTCATTAAGGGCGGAATATTGGGTTACTCCGGTAGTGGTTTGGATGACGATGGGGTCATAGTAGCTGTAGGTATTGTGATGACAGAAAGATCTTGGCCCAAATGAGTTCCTAAGACATTTGGAGTCGGTTCATGTGATGTCATTTCTAAGGTTGCAGACGCAATTCAATAGTTCCTGGAGAAGCTGGAATCTTCTTGAGGAGCCCTGAGAGCTCTAGAGAAAAGCTCAACTTATATGTTGGTACCCCTAGAGTATGACTTTCTTGTCTACCATTGGATCCAAACACCTTTTATCTGTACATGGAATTTCCTCTTGGCAATAGTACTCATTTGCATGGACCACATAAAAATTATATGTAACATAGAAATCACCTTTTTGTAACCGAAGAATCCACTGTTTAGGCATTTACCTATGTATGGGCGTTGTGACAAAAGTACGCATTTATCTATGCATGGGCGTTGTGGCAAAGGTACGCACTGTTTAACAATCTAACCCCACTCACGTCAGCCACAGACCATGTGTAACCGACATTAGTGTGATACAAGGGTAGGAAAGCTTGTTTGATATAGGACATTGTTACAGAGTGAGTGGTCCTTGTTACCTAGTTTTTATTGCGAAACGTGAAAAACATCCAGGAGAACTGCCTGGAAGAACATTGCATTACAACTCAAATCAGCTGTAATTTTCTGTTGCTTCCCTAACTATATTTTTATTCCATTTCTTCAGATTTCTCTAAATGTACAATCATGTGATTATCTTGACATTTTAGGCAAGCATCATGGTTAATTTGATTCTTTAGGCTTTATGCTCACTATTAACTTTCTCTAGATCTACTGCTAATAACATCTGAGTTCTGCTTTCACCACCCATAGAGGGGAAAACTAATCCAAGTTATATGCAGTGTGTGTTGTTTGGCTAGCCTATGAAAATGAGGTATCTAGTTATGACAATTCTCTTATGTTCTTTTTATAGATTTTCTGATAGGCATGAATTTAAAAAGCCAAATGATGAGCAAGCCTTGAATCTGATGAATGCTTGTGCTGTGGCAATGTTAGAGGAGTTTCCAGATATAGTCTTCTCGTATGGGGTCAGCGACGAGTACAGGTATGTTGAACTAGCTTGTCATGAGATTATACATATGAGCACATGGTATTATTAGCTGATATTGCTCAACAATTGCAGCTTCTAACGTTTTTACTGATGTTTTATCTTTTCAGTTTTGTCTTCAAGAAATCTACCGAGTTCTATCAAAGACGTACCAGGTTTCTTTCCCATCTTTTCAACTCTTATAACTGCCATCACTATGCATAAAAGTATCAAGGATCACAATTTTATGAATTCCTCAATATCAGCTGATGTCTGTGATATATAAAAAAAAATGAGAAAATTTTAACTGTTGGTCACGCTCACTCTATATCCGCAGTATCTGTAAAATATCTGATGTTAATTTTAAAACATTGCAGAAAATAATCCAGTAATATTGTTTGTCACACCCGATTGATCATGATATATTGATTGTAATATTAGTTCTGACATGTTCAATATTCACCTTTGCAGCAAAATAGTTTCCGTCATAGTTTCATTCTTCTCATCCGTCTATGTTAGAAAATGGAAAGATTTTTTCCCTCAGAAAGAACTGAGATCTATACCATCTTTTGATTGTCGTGCGATATGCTATCCATCCATCAAGTCTATTAAAGATTATTTGGCATGGAGGCAAGTAGACTGTGAGTAGTTGGACCACTTGTATAACTTATCTAATCAGTTTTCTCTATGGACCTTTTATAGCATTTATTTCTGGTTTGCTATTTGAAATCTTAACATTCCTATATAAATCATACAGGTCATATTAACAATCAGTACAATACTTGCTTCTGGATGCTGGTTAAGTCGGGGAAAACCAAACAAGAAGCTCAAGATATTTTAAAGGTTACATTAGTTATTGTCTTTTTCCTTTTATGTACAAACTTTCCATTCGTGTGTGTGCTATTCCTCATTAGTTTTGTACTTTTGTCTTTTTTCCTTTATGTACAAACTTTCCATTCTTGTGTGTGCTATTCCTCATTACTTTTGTACTTTCTAGATTGTGTAGATTCAAATGAATTTTTCTTACCAAGTGCTGATTATTTTCACTTTGCAGGGTACTCAAACACAGGAGAAAAATGAATTGCTTTTCCAACTGTTTGATATTAACTATGACAAACTACCAGCTATATTCCGCAAGGGATCTTGTGTTTTCAGAGATGAGGTCAGTCTCTACCCAATCTTATTCTCGACATAAGTACACATGAAATTTCACAGAATTTATAAAAGCTTGTGGCCCGATATTTATATTTTTAATTAAAAGAGAAAATTTTACGAAATGAATGAAGCAAACAATATCTAGTTAAAGTTGGATTAAAAGGCATCAGCTTTCTTTTCTTGAAATCAAAATCATAACACGGCTTCTTACTCTTGATCTTTCTTGGGTAAAACAAAAGAAACATCATATAATTGATATCGTTTTCATTAAGGCTCCGTTTGTTTCACGGAAAAAAATAGTTCAGTATTAATAAAATTCTGGAAACAGGAACTTGGGTATTTTTTTCACAAAAGTTGTGGGGGGAAAAAAATTACAGGAATTTTAAAATTCCTCAATTGGAGGAAAACTTGTAGAGCGTCAAAAGCAAGGTATACAAATTTTCCTATACTATTTTCACTATCATAGTCAAAATCCAAAAGACTTCGTCCTCTTTCTACAAGTTAGGACTCCTCTCCCTTATCTGCGATCTATTACTCTCTTCCATAACCTCAAAGCCCAAAAGAGCTCATCCTCTTTCTACAAGTTATGTCTTATCTCCCTTATCTGTGATTGCCATCATCTTCTCCGGTCTCCATCTCCTCTTCCAATCGTCTCCCCCTCCTTAACCCAACCCTAACTAAAGCGACCCTTCACAACTTCAACATGTTGCACCATCAAGAAACAGAATGCATTTGGCAATTTCAAGCCGTTAACCCACTTGATCTAAGTTCTAAAAGAGTATAACTGTTAAGGCTTTTTCAAAGGTTATCGTTCTCGGACTTCAGTAGTACTTCATCCACGGAAGTCAACAATGAGGTGGTTTGCACCCATTTGAGTATGGTTGCTCTTTGTACCGTTGTTCTTATTCATCACTTTCTAGACTTAAGTTTATCTCCCTGGAAAGAGAATCAATGATGAAGTTAGAGAGCAATCATCGATGGCATGAGATCTCTATTCAATATCATGGCAAAAGTTAAACAAACACCGAAAAATGAAATTTTAGAATTTGTTTGCATTCTTTCCATGGTACATACAAACACCAAACACCGTAAAAGAGACTTTTTTTTTTTTCTCTTTTTTTTTTGGAGGGCAAGCCGGTTTTATATAGGGATCTGTAACCCTGAGTTTCCAACCCCATGAGGTTTCGAACCCACGACCGTGGAGAGGTACAACCACCACTGGGCCAAGAGCCCAATGGTCCGTAAAAGAGACTCCAAGAAACTAAAATCCATAAAAAGTAGAAAACCGGAAAAATATAATTCTACAACTTAAGTTTTCCATGAAACAAACAGAGCCAAGGGAACTATAATACTTAGTACCATTTTGCTTTGAAACAGTGGATTTTGTGTTGACTCCAATGCAGAATATAATGCCTAAAACATGCAGAATTTTTCACACCGTATTAAAATAAATGGAGAGAGTGAAGAAAACACCTAGGAATATACATAAAGCAACTTTGATTAACTGTAAAAGGCTGTATAGTGATAGTGAGTACTATTTTCTTAAGTTATTGTGAAATTGTTGCTGCTGACTGATTATTCAGACCTTTGGGAGGAGTTGAAAACATAAGTTGTGAATTTAAAACAAATTTATTGTGCTCATTCTTCAAAATAAAAAGTATGGGATTATTATGATTTAGGTTGCCTGCTTTGGTTTCATTTGGGAAAGAAGAATGATATCAAAATCAAAGAGACGCGGGCTATCATGATTTTTCCAAAGAGTGTCATTGAGATCTGCAGACTTTTCTTCCCCTTATTGAGATGTGTGGTATTCTTATGGTTTGAATGCCACAGCCGGCAGTTAACTTCTGTGATCTTCTGATCACAAATTACATACTCTGATATAAACCTTGCCATAGTAATTGTGATACTTGCATAGCAGTCTTTAGTTTGTTTGTTTAATGTTTGTGGAGACTAATAATTAATTTAACTTTCAGATGGAAGAGACTCTGATGGATCAGGGAGGAGATCCTCCGAGGGTTGTTGTAGATCATTGTGATATTATACGAGATAGCTTTTGGAAGAACCATCCTAGTATCTTGCTAGATGATTACCCTCATCATCTTTGGGATGCAAATGTGCTGTAGTCAATTTATGTTTTTGTAGAATTGGTCAAATAAGACATCTTGCTTGCTTGTGTGGTGTATTAGTAACATAAAATTATGCAGACACCATGGTGTATTAGTACTAGTATCATAAGTTTCACAAATGAGCTCCATAAATCATTTCCAAGGATGTTGAATGCCTTTTAGCCAAGATGGTTCTTGAAAGATGCCACTTTGCAGCAAAGAGAACCTTATTCAATAAGGACACTAACAAAAAATGAGCTCTTGTAAAATACATGCACCAGTGGTCTAGTGGTAGAATAGTACTCTGCCACGGTACAGACCCGGGTTCGATTCCCGGCTGGTGCACCCTTTTTAGGGATACTTCTCTATATTTTTTGCATTGTTGTTGGGCATCTAAAAGATGTGACCATGACTTGCATTTAAGTAAAGCTTATTTAAATTTAAGGAATTTAATTTATCGTATTTTCATGGAGGCATTTCTGTCCAGATAGTATCTGTTTGCGTGAAGTATCAATTCTATATCAGTTCTTCACCTAGCTTCTCAAAGAGGGGAACAGTCCAATATGTTTATATCCCTTTGAGATCAAATAAAAAAAAACACGTCAAATACATTTTTTTTTTTTTTTTAATATACCGCCTTCAATTCTACAAATAGAATAGCTGCCTCTTTTTCCTGAGTTAAGGTAAATAATTTCTAAGCAAGTAATTGAACCACCCATGCTGATCCATCAAAGATGTATAATACAACACACACAATTGAATCATTTTACCTCTCCATTTCAACACGTTTATGAATGACTTCATATACAATTTCTGAACTTTTATGCTTATTCTATTGAGATACGTATTAATTTTACAATAGTAACATCATCGATCAGGTCATGATAATAAAGGTAGGAAAACAAAACCAACCATTCAGAATTCTCCGGGTGATGTGGGAACTTAATAGACGTCTCTGTAAACATTTTAGAGTTAACTAACCAGGGATTCCACCTAAACGTTCCCAGTCCAAAGTATACTGCACCAGGAAAAAACATAATAGATTTAGTAAGTGACAGTAGGACTCCAGAACCAATACTTGAGTAAAGACACATATGGAGATTAGGGTACCTGACACCTATATTTTCCAGCATGCCAAGCCATGGCATGCCGAACCCAACAGAAATGCCAAGAGCATGCCATTTCCTTTTTTTTGGATAAAAATATTCAATTGTCGAACGACTTTAATGTATTAACGTCATGATATAACATTACAATAAAAAAAATCTATCATATAACTTTAAATTGATCAAAAGACATACTTATAATTAAATCAATTACATCACATAAATTCTTCTTATTATAATCAAAAGTCATATTTTATTAAGCTTTGATTTAAACAAACTTTTTTTTCTCCTTACTCTTTAGTCTCTGCTCTATGAATATACATGACACATACATACTACAAATTGTTTAAAATTACTAATTTAACCTCGGTCAAAAGGCATGCCGCATGGGCATGCCTAGTTTGGTGTGCGTGTGCCATGCACCCTAACGGAGATGCATATAAAGTTGTGAAGATGAGAAAAATGACGGCATTGTCTAGAATTGAAGTTGTCCATGGCCATGAGTTCAAAGTTTTGTGGCCCAAGGAAAAGTGTTATCTTAATCATATTCATTAAATCACAAAGTGGAATGATACCCGACATTAGATTGGACATTCCACATAACCATGTGACCAGAAAGGAATAAATGCCGTGCAGAGTTCAATTGATCTATCACTAGTGTTTAGCAACATACCTTTCCATATCTCAGCCGACTCATCCCAACATCGATCTCCAGATCTTGAATGACGTCCCCGTCTTCTAACTCTGCGTTCGTGAATGTGAGGGCCTTTTGTAGTTTCCTGTGACAGAAGATCTCAACCTCAGCCGCGTAAATGGCTTTCACGGGTCGATGATCAGAGAGCATATTCTTTATTCTATCATAACTCAATAGGTTCATTCCCTTCCCATAAGAAAGAACACGGTCACACCTGAATGATAAAACGGGTTATAATGCTTCTATACATGTAAGCATTTAAAAGATAAAACATAGATATACATATGGATCTGAAATATAAGACCTAAGGATTTTAAGAACTTTATAATTCAAGATTAACTTAATGAAAATATGGGTTGGATAAGTAAATACATAAGGATTGAATGATAAAACGGGTTATAATGCTTCTATACATGTAAGCATTTAAAAGATAAAACATAGATATACATATGGATCTGAAATATAAGACCTAAGGATTTTAAGAACTTTATAATTCAAGATTAACTTAATGAAAATATGGGTTGGATAAGTAAATACATAAGGATTGAATGATAAAACGGGTTATAATGCTTCTATTCATGTAAGCATTTAAAAGATAAAACATAGATATACATATGGATCTGAAATATAAGACCTAAGGATTTTAAGAACTTTATAATTCAAGATTAACTTAATGAAAATATGGGTTGGATAAGTAAATACATAAGGATTTAAGCCACAAATTAACCACAGCAATATATACCGATTTATAGATATTTTCACTAAGCTGATAGTTAGACCGTTTAGGTAAAAAAAAGCAATAAAATACTTATACGAATCGTGGTCGTATCCACGACCACAAGTAGCACGTTGCGTGCACACCTTTTTTATTTAATTATTTCTATTTAATATAATTTCTTGAATAATAGAACTAATTTCCTAATTAGATTAGTATTAGGGTTTCTATTTGTGCTAGGTCTCTTCTCTTATAAAAGAGAGCCTAAGGTTAGTTTATTTCTTATGTTGGTTTTTAGTGAGAGAAAGACTTAGCCTTAGAGACTTAGGTAGAGTTTGGGGTAAAACTCATAAACCCTAGGTCTCTGGCCTTTATTTTTAAGCAATTAAGTAAGTTTAATTCAAAAGTGAGTTTTAGGCTAGTTTAATTGTGAATTAGATAATTGCTTTCGCGTAGTTTTTAACAATTGGAATTGTAGAAGCACGCTCCCGCTAGCTACGAGGTGGGAGGTCGCTGGACGACCCCACCACTAAGAATAGGAACACTCTAGTAAGACCATTCCACAAGCTTCCTCGAACACCAAACAGAATCACGGCTAAAGCTCGTCCAACGACCATAGAACCGTAACGACGAAAATTCTGCGGTTAGCCCTCTACCCGCGAGGAAGTATGAAAGCCCACGACCCTGAAGGGATAGCTTAGGAACTTCCCAGGGCACGTGAGCAGGGGTGCCCCTAGGTTAAACCCTCCCTATAAATAGAGGAGAGGGGACAACCTAGAGGAGATCTTCTTCTTCTTCGACTTACTCTTCTTCTACTACCTCCATTGCGATTCCCTTCCAGAGGCGATCAGTTGAATCAGGGAGACAGAGAGGAGCCCGAAGAGAGTCGAGCGGTGCCCTCTTCCGGCACAGTATCAAGCCCGAAACTAATATACGTTTATTGTTGTCCCCTAGAGGAACAGTGAGACTACAATTGGCGCCGTCTGCGTTCCCCACCGAAGCATCTTCCGAGCGACGATGGTAGTTTCCACCCGTAACCAATCTCAGGAACAAGCTATGGCCGAGATGAGGGCGGCGTTGTTGCAGCTGCAGGAGCAGATGTCCTTGGCGTTGTTGCCAGCATCAGCTCGCCAACGATACACTTCGCGACACCCTAGTCGCTGGTACTCAACCGCCGCCGGGCGGTCCGGTGGCCTCCACGTCGGTCCATGAGTCCACTCCGCATGAGCCAGCGCCGGGGAATGACGCGCTTCCCCCCAACCACGACCTAACAGGCGGGAACCAGACTACACCGCTCCACCATCCCTACGCGCCGCCTCGCGACCCGCTTGTGCCACTACCCCCCACGACTCACCATGGCACAGATCTACCGCAGCCACGACTGGCTCATCAGTTCAGCACAACGACCTGCCTCCCCCCGGTCGGTCCGCGCCTCAGTTCTACGATCCCAGAGCACCAGTTCCCGTCGCGGATTATGGTGCACGTATTGGCGACGACCGTGCAAACCACCCACCATGGCATCCTCCTTACAGCCCCGATGACCCCTCCTACCCCCCTGGCCACGGATACCACTCCTACAACAACCGGTACCACGCATATAACGAGAGGTTTCATGACCGGTATCCGGGTATGCCCTCGTTAGAACAACCTTACGCTCCAAACTACGAGTGCCACTTCGACGAGTCATCCATCAGGGGTGAGGTCGTCCACAGACGGGTCACGGGAATCAACAACCAGCAACCGTTAACAGCCGCATCTATGGAGGCACTAATCCGGACCATGCAAGGCACTGATCTAACTAGACGGTTAACTAATGAGACGCTCCGCCGGATCCATAACACCTCTTTCACCGCGGCCATACGAAGCTACGTACCGGGCCAAAGCTACTCTCGACCAAAGATCGAGGCCTTCACAGGTTGCCAGGATCCTGGCCAACACCTCTCCAAGTTCCAATACAGCATCAACCTACAACATCAAACCGATGAACACATGTGCCGTCTGTTCCCCTCGACTTTGTCTGATGGGGCCCTCGCCTGGTTCCAGAGTCTCGAGCCCAATTCTATATCCACGTTTGAACAACTCTCCCTAGCTTTCATCGAGAAGTACCTCCACAGCCAGCAGTCAAAGAAACAGTTAGCGCAGCTGTTTTCACTGAAACAACAGGTTGGCGAAACCACCGACTCTTTCCTATCAAGGTTTAAAAGCGAGCTCACCCTCATAAAACGGGTCGACACTCCGACCGCCTGCCTCGCCTTCATGGGCGTCTGCCTTCTCGGTTCTAAACTGCGTGAGGCCTTGCATATGAAACGGCCTGAAACTCTCGAACACCTGTATGAAAAGGTCTGGAAATATAAGAACGTGGAAGCCGACAATCGCGCATCTGCCTCGCAAACCGCCGCCCTCCTGAGAACCACATCCGCCCCTTCGCCGGTAGTTCGTTCTGAGGCAACTAAACACTCGCGGGATCGCCAAGGGGACTCCAACGATGGCAGGAACAAACGACGTACAAATCACGACCCGCGCGATAAAATAGAACCCCCTAGAGACAGACGTCAAAGAGCCCCACACTGGGAATGATATCCCTCCAGCGACCTCACCATCTCATGGGCGGACCTACTCCTCGCTGTCAAGAATGACCCCGAGTACAGAAAACCACGCCCCAAGCCCGACCATCCTGGCCGCCTATACTGCGCGCACCAGGATATACAGGACTACGCAACCGAGGAGTGCTATGACCTCATCAATATGACCGAGACTTGGTTTCGCCTCGGCCGCTATACTCGTTACCTCAAAAGACCCATCCCGCCTGCTGACAGATCGCCTCGCCAACCCCTCGACCAACCAGCGACAAACGTACGGGCACCGGGGAATCTAGCAGTATGTGAAATGATATTGGGGGACCTCAACAGAGCTCCATCTCGACACGCCGTCTCCAATTTCACGAGGCAGTGTTATCGCCTCTCCGAGAATCAGCAAACGGCCTACGGCATTGAAGCAACCACTATCACATCGCCCGAACAGGCCATTTACTTCACTGACCACGACCTCGGCTCATTCTCCCATCCGCACGACGACGCCCTCGTCATTTGGATCGTGATTGGCGATGTCCCCGTTAAGCGCATACTGATCGATTATGGCAGTGGTGCTAACATCCTTTACTATGACGCCCTTCGAAACATGAACATGCAGGATTGCCTAGCACCCTCCAAAATAGAGATCTCTGGGTTCAACGGGTCCACCGAACGAGCTATGGGAGAGCTCGCCACTCAGATACAAGCCGACCCAGTCGTAGTACCTACAACGTTCATCATCATCAACAGCCCCACAGTTCATTACAATGGCATTCTGGGACGCGACTGGATCCACGCCATGAAGGTCGTCTCCTCTTCCTACCACCAGGTAATACGTTTCCCAACAAATTTGGCCCCTACCAGATACAAGGCTGCCAGGTCGCGGCCCGTATCTGTTACGCCAACTCACTACAAAACTTAATAAATCAAAAGACCTCCAAGAAAAAAGGGAAGCATGTTGCCATTGAGGATTAGCAACGAGCAGGGAACGAGCCCATGGTGGTGGACTTGTCCTCCGTTCCTCACCACCCAGATACATTAAGGCATACAGACGCATCACCTGACCAGAACGATACAATTATAAGCTCGTTCAGCAGAGCATGGACCCCGCCTTTCGTGGAGCCAGTCGTTAAGATTGATCTTGATGGCCCCACGAGAACAACATATATTGGTTCCTTGTTGACAGGTGACGAGTGAACAAACCTTATCACACTCCTCCGGCAGTACAAAAACATCTTCGCTTGGCCCTTAGACGAAATGCCAGGTATAGACCCAACAGTGGCTTGTCATCACTTACATGTTCACGACAAAGCCAACCCCGTCAAGCAGAAACCACGCTGAACAGCACCGAGATTACGTGGGGCCATCAACGACGAGATCCAAAAGTTACTGCAAGCAGGCTTTATCCGACCCGTTGACCGCCCACGCTGGGTAGCTAACGTCGTCGCTGTCCCCAAAAAGAATGGGAAGACCCGGGTGTGTATTGATTTTACTGACCTTAACCGGCAGTGCCCAAAGGATAGCTTCCCCATGCCCCTCATCACCAGACTAGTCGACTCCACAGCTGGACACGAGCGGTTGTCCTTTATGGATGGTTACTCCGAGTACAACCAAATACTGTTGGCAGTCGAAGACCAATAGTGCACTTCCTTCACCACAAAACATAACCTATACTGCTATACAGTCATGCCTTTCGGCCTGAAAAACGCGGGTTCTACTTACCAATGCCTCGTTACCACGATGTTTGAAGAACTGTTGGGTAAAACAGTTGAGGTCTATATCGACGACATGCTCGTCAAGAGTCGGCTCAGCGACGACCATCTTATCGACCTCGAGACGGTCTTCACAAAGTTGCGATCCTACAAGATGTGCCTTAACCCGAATAAGTGCAGTTTCAGAGTCTCTTCAGGGAAGTTCCTCGGACACCTCGTCACTCAACGCGGCATTGAGGCTGACCCTGATCAAATTCGTGTTCTCGCCTGTATGTCATCGCCACGAACACTGAAACAAGTTCAAGCCCTCGTCGGAAAAATCGCGGCTCTCAGACGCTTCATTTACAAAGCTTCTTACAAATGCCATATGTTATTTTAATGCATTCGCGAGAACAAAAAATGTCAGTGGAGCGATAAGTGCGAGACAGCCTTCCAGAACAAGCTACGCTACCTGGCCACCCCACCCATCCTCAGTGCCCCCAACGAACATGAGCTACTAGGTTTGTATCTTGGGAATACAGATGAGTCAATAGGCGCGGTCCTCGTTCGTATAGAAAACCGAACTGAGAAACCAGTTTACTTCGTCAACAAAACCCTCCTGGGAGTAGAACTGCGGTACTCCACCATGGAGAAACAGGCCCTCGCCCTGGTATATGCCTCACAAAATCAAGGTCATTACCACCCAACCACTACGAAAGATCTTCGCCAAGAAAGATAAAACTCGTTAGATCGCCAAATGGGCGATTACTCTAGGGGAGTTCGACATCCGTTACGAGCCAAGGGTCGCGATCAAAGGACAGGCGGTCGCCGACCTCCTAGCAGACCTCCCCATTGCCGACGACAACTGGCATAACGACGAGGACGAGGACGAAGACCATGACACCCACACCGATTTCAACGAGCCGGCATACACTAAAGGATGGCGGCTGCATACTAACGGGTCTGTCAACGCGGGCGGCTCCAGTTTGGGGATAGTGCTGGTTACTCCTACCGATGAGAAAATTGAGAAAGCCATACAGGTTAACTTCCCCCTCAGTAACAACAAAGCAGAATACGAGGCATTATTATGTAGGGTAGATTCAGCGTTGGCTCTGGGTGTGAAAGAAATTTCCATCTTTACCGACTCGCAGCTCGTTGTCAACTAGCATAACGAGACGTTCCAGGCTAACGGCAGAATGTCCGGCTACATGGAAACCCTGAAACTACGACTGAGTAAGTTCTGAAAGGTCAATCTCGAGCACATTCACCGCGGCGAGAACAGACACTCAGACACCCTGGCGTATTTAGCAGGCATCATCGGTGACAAACTCTGAGTAATTCAGGTTGAAATCCTTGATAAATCGAGCATAACCCTAAACCCAATAACAGCCATGCAGACGGACCGCCCTGCCCTCCTCGACTGGCGCCAGCCTCTCCTTGACTTCCTCGGGGAACACCATATTCTTCCCGCTGACCGGTCGGCGGCCGAGAGCATCCACAACAAAGCACGCAAATACACGATTATTAACGGCGAACTCTTCTGAACAAACCTGTACGCTCCACACCTTACATGTATCGCTGGGGAAAGAGTCAATAGAGTCATCGTAGAAATCCACGAAGGCGTCTGCGGCACCCAGCGGGTCGTTCCATGGCCGATCGCGCTCGTACACAAGGATTGTATTGGCCAACGATGCGACAAGATTTCATAGCGTATTCCCAAAAGTGCGACAAATGTCAATTCCACGGGCACTTGATTCATGCACCTGCTATCGACCTCCACACAGTCTCCAGCCCCTGGCCATTTAAAAAATGGGGATTAGATATAATTGGGGCGCTCCCCACGGCGAGCGGGAGACGCCAATGGTTGTTGGTTGCCACATACTACTTTACCAAATGGGTGGAAGCGATATCCCTCGCCCGTATCTGGGAAAAAGAGGTCATCACCTTCTTATGAAAGCACATCATTACGCGGTTCGGTGTCCCCGCAGTCCTGATGACTGACAATGGTACACAATTCGTGGGAAGCAAGGTCGTAGATTTCGTCAGACCTTACAACATTAAAATCCTTCCCTCCAGCCCCAGATACCCCCAGGGAAATGGGCAGGCCGAGGCCACTAAGAAAACAATAATTGATGGTATCAGCAAACGCTTGGACGCGGCCAAAAGTCGCTGGGTGGACGAGCTGCCCCACGTTCTGTGGTCTTACCGAACGATGCCACGGAAGAGTACGGGCTTCACCCCGTTTATGCTTACTTATGGCTCCGATGCTGTCTTACCTACCGAGGTCATTGCCAATACTACGAGATCCCTGATTGTGGGCAGTGAGATCAACGACCGTCTCCTCACTAAGAACCTGGACTTGATAGACGAAACTAGAGAGGAAGCATCTTCCCGCATGCTTCGGTATCAGGAAACACTAAAAAGAAACTTTCACAAATGAGTGATTCCTTGGCAGTTCCGCGAAGGGGACTACGTTATGAAGAAAGTCTTCCCTACAACTCACAACCACAATATGGGTAAACTCTAGCCTAATTTGGAAGGCCCATACCTCATATCCCGCGTCGTCAATGGCAACGCATACTACCTACTTAATCGCGACGAAGAGGAGCTCAAGTCCCCATGGAACGCCATGAACCTCCACAAATGGATTTAATAGACATACCTTCCGTATACGTAGTCACTCACCTTCTGTATATTTCAGTTTCGACTCCATAATATTCCGCATCCTCGCAAAGAACGAGTCCTTTTTTGAAGTAAAAACGGACTCACATGACTGGGGGTATCCTTGAAGTAGGACGCCCTCGCAATGAACGAGAGTCATTTTTTGAAGTAAAAACAGACTCACATGACTGGGGGCGTCCTTGAAGTAGGACGCCCTCGCAAAGAACGAGATTCATTTTTTGAAGTAAAAGCGGACTCATATGACTAGGGGAGTCCTTGAAGTAGGACGCCCTCGCAAAGAACGAGAGTCGTTTTTTGAAGTAAAAATGGACTCACATGACTGGGGGCGTCCTTAAAGTAGGACGCCCTCGAAAAGAACGAGTCCTTTTTTGAAGTAAAAACGAACTCGCGACTAAGGGCGTCCTTGAAGTAGGACGTCCTCACAAACACGAAAGTCGTCTTCTGATGTAATAAACGCACACATGACTGGGGGCGTCCAAAAGTACTTAGTCCAAAGAGTACTTCAAATTTTTGTTGGGCACGCCGCGCCTAAGTAAATTCTTACGGTCTCTAGGACGACCAAGACAACTTAGTCCAACGAGGACTACTTCAAATTTTTGTTGGGTACGTCGCGCCTAAGTAAATTCTTACGGTCGCTAGGACGACCAAGACAACTTAGTCCAACGAGGACTACTTCAAATTTTTGTTGAGCACGTCGCGCCTAAGTAAATTCTTACGGTTGCTAAGACGACCATAATTACTTCGTCTAACGAGGACTACAACAAGTTTGGTTGGGCACTTCGCTCCTACGCACCATTTTAGGTGACGACGACTGCAAAAATTATTTTTCGGCTCCCCTCGCCTAGTATACTCTTAAGATCGCTACGACATAGCTGGGCCCTAACAAGACCTACTTAGCACGTCGGTCGATCACTGTCCGCCTATCTAGCTCAGTCAGGAGACAAAAATAGTGAATACGATTCAACTCCCACAATGTTTACAGCCATAGCTCTACACGGAATCGTAAAAAAACCTTAGACGAAACAAGACAAACATACAAAATACGGCTCTACGGTAATAATATCACATATAGCAGGGGAACAACCTTTCCCAAATTCCATATCCCGGTCCCTCGCAGCTAGCCGCTTTCACATCGTTTAGGGCCATCGCCCGTAGAACCACTTCACGACTTACACAATTTTGAACTTGGTCACGTAAAACGAGGTACCAAAACCACCGCTTCTCATGCGTCTTCCTTTCAGGAGGAGCAGGAAGAGAAGAGGGAACGATATATGACCGTACTAGTGGCTTCCCCGCAAGCCCACGATTGCCGAAATAGAACTCAGTATAAAAGTTTACCCACGCTGTTACCCTTGATTCGAACCTCGTCTTCGATCGGGTCTGCATCATCCTCCTTAGAAGTCTGATACTCCGGTGTTAAGCTCCAAGCTCTGCTTAGATTTGGCCCCTCCCACAGGTCTTGTTTATATATAAGCCTCAGTCCCCATTAATTGTCTTGAGGAAATTCAAAAGCCCCTTCCCTCATTAATGCGCCTATTTCCTCATTAATGTGCATATAGAACGCCGCTCACTCCGCCCCAGGTGGCCCCATTTACTGCCCCACCCTTGGAACTCCTATTTCGCATTCATAACCGACATGACGCTTCCATTACCCTTATCTCCCATATTACAGTTCCTACGAGTGATGACCAACAAGGGCTGACCAACAAGGAATGCCCTACGAGGGATGGCGTGACTACGGATGGCTCGACGAGGAAAGTGTCGGCGTGACGACGGATGGCCCGACGAGGAAAGTGCCAGCTGGAGCCATCCCCGAACATTTAATGGCCACGTGACGCATACACTAATCATAAACAAGCATAAATAGCTTGACATACATTAGTATCATCATAAATAAGCATAAACAGTTTGACAACACAAGCATACATAGTTTCACATTATAATACATCCATGGTCATCCATCCACCACGCCTTCAGTTTACTTAAAACAATTCACAAGTTTCCAACACACTCGCCACTATGGGCCTTACATACGTTGTAACAATTACAACTTTGGCTGACCAGCTGCCTCCGCGCCCGCCCTCTCCTCCTCCGCTAGCTGAGCTTCCTCTTCCGGGATAATGTCCATCCTATCGTTGAACGACCGGGACCCTGTCGTGCAGAATAACCGAGATGGCGCAGCTCGGGAACGTCTTGGATTTGACGCAGAACAAGCAACGGCAGGGCCAACGTTGCCACCCACCACTCGGTGGAAAGGCAAAATTCTTTCTCCAGCCACGCTTTGCCGTTCACCAACTCGGCGACTCGACCTTGCAGATCGTCTGTTACCTGCTTCTCACTTGCGAGTTGTTTACGAAGGGTTTGCTCGCTCACATCCTTCTCTAACGACAAGCATCTTCAGACGCCCGTGAGTTGCCTCCAAATCACCTTCGATCAGCATCTTCTCCTCGGTCACGACCCTCAAACGTTCTTCGAGCCCTGCGGTCACGTTCTCCAAGTGCTCTGCTGGCTCATGCTGCACAACCTCCTTTACAAGCTCCTTCTGCATCGTCTGCATCTCCTCAAGCCGATGCTCTAACTCGGTGTTACGGTTGACCAGGTTCTCACTATGGAGCAACGCAGCCTCGAGGGTAATGGTACACTGTATGGCACACAAATACACTGTTAACAAATTAAACGAACAAGTACGGATACATAATTAAAGTAAACGCCCAAGTACGAATACACGATTAAAGCATTTACCCGGACAGCTGCCACAACCGCTGCACGCCGGGCACGAGGATCGTTCAGCGCTTCCGCTACACGAATCTTCTCCTTGTCCTTGTAACGAACACTTTGCACCTCCCCCTCGGGCAAGCTACCAGCAAAAAGCTTACCACTACCCACATAACGAGTCCCTTCCTCCACATAGGACTGCGACAGCGGCTCCCTTTCCCTACCACGAAGTTCGTCCAGCGCCTCGTTCATAAGGCCGACAACCACCGTCTTCTGCCGCTTTGCAACCGGGACCTCCTCCGTATGGCTACTCACCCCCCTCAGGCCGGGGCCCAGTCCAGGGACAAGAGGCGCAGCCGGCGTCGAGGAAGACGCTTCCCTCCCCCTCGCATTCAGGAACCGTGGCTTCATCCCAACACTCTAAGGATTTGTAGCTGTGCACACTCTCAACCGAATAAGTGTTGCTCGCCGGACGTAAACGGGGCTCGCTATACTTCTTCGCCGACCAATATTTGTTCGCGTCAAACGTTCCGTTCAAAATCGTCGTCAATACTTGACAGTCTTTGTTTTTCTGGCCGAGCACACGTAAACGAGATGTCTTATACGATACTTTCACAACCGTCACACCTGCACACCAACGAGCAGCCATTTAGACCACGAACAAAAAGCAATAGCAACAGACAATTTCATATTACACAACGAGTAATGTACATTTCGTGTTAAACACATTATGATGTAAGGAACGATGGGGCCTGTCGTCGTAGTCAAAGGCCCCAGTCACCAGGATCGGATGCCGACACCAATAGTTACCACTTGTCGGCAGCTTAAAAATCTTTCGCTCGCCAGACTTACGAGCTATATAATACCAATGCCTCAACTCAGGCGCACAAGTACGCATGACCCTCTGATACCTCGTACCAGGCCCACCCTCTTTGCCTGGGGCTGCCTGGGCCACTACTTTTCTCGCTTTGGCCGAGGTCCGGGTTTACCGTCCCTCACGACCAGTCCGCGATCGTGAACATGTGATGCGGGGCGACGCCGGCCCTTCCAACTCCCCGGACTCGTCCACCTCTTCCCCGCGCCCTCAGGGATGATATCCCATTAACAAGGACATCGTCCCGTCTTATAAGCGACCATTATATCCCCACAACCTACGTTCCACCGAGGCGGCACTGACTGGTTAATCAGTCGACACCCCATCATCACTCGGTAAAAATTGCCGTTCATTTGGCCCGGTGCCCGCCCAAACAAGTTCAGACATTTTTTCGTTAAGTTATTCAAGGGAAACCTCAATCCGGCATCAAATTGCCCATAGTAGACGATGCATTGATTAGGCGCCAACGTTTGGCAATCCGGCCATATCCACTTACTACTGCCACCCGCCTTCGCCCGTTCGTTGACTTAATCCAGAAATTTTATCCTGATTCCTGGGATCTCATACTCGACCAACGAGCCAAGCAACCTCCTCCACTCGCTGGGATAAGGCCAAAAAGTTTTCAAGGTCCCCCTCTCTTGACCACTGATAATGGCCTCGTGGGACAAGTCCCCGGGCACCCTCCCTTGTACCAAGAAGTCCACACACGACTCCGCCCTTAAATCTCGCAGAACCGACGTTCTCGCCTCGTGGTCGTGGTTGCCCACCCACTCCAGGGGCACGGCAGAAGGCGGAACGGTCGTTGAACCCTCCGTCGACAACTTTCCACCGGACACCCCCATCCCTGGACTCGTCTTTCCTCTTGTTGAAGTACACCAACTCGTGCTCAGCTCTCGTACGTCCCTGCACGAGCCAGGTACAAACGTCAAGCTCAACCCTAAAGGTACGAAGGGTATAAAGGTAACTCAGCTTGCTAGAGCACCCTACCCCTTAACCCTCATTGGCCCTAGGGCGGCCGACACCCTAGCTGCAACGCCGCGACGAATAACCACGATTTGTCTCGGCGTCACGGTCAGTCCCATTTTTCTGGTTACCAACACCGACTCTCTGACCGTTAGGTAATACATCTTCCGGTTAGCTAGGGCGTTTAACGAGTTCCTACGCTATACAATGCATCTTCCTGCTTACAATACGGCGCATCACCTTAAATTATACAAGTTACCAGAAAAATAACCGAAAAGCCCACGCGCACGGTTACGCAGCTCCCAAATCCCTCCGTTCGGCCTTAATCCAGCACCACAGCGAAATGCGCCAAGCTTCGTTCTAAGAAGTAGGTTCAAACCAGAATAGAGAGAAGCTCCAAAGTTTTCTCAGTTCCTTTATAGTGGAGAAGAAGAAACAGTTATCATTAATACTCCGGACCCACACATATGATTTGACACGTTGCCCATAGTTGCAGCAGTCACACCACACGCTTTTCCACGTATTAATTACTCCCCTCCCCTCCCAAGGCACTGGCAGGCATGCTGCCACACACCTCCCCATACAACGACCCCCGCACACAGCCAGACCACCTCAACGCTCCCTCCCTACGAGCAAGCCCTAAGGGGGGGGGAGGGGGGCGATTGTAGGAGCACGCTCTCGCTAGCTACGAGGTGGGAGGTCGCTGGACGACCCCACCACTAAGAACAGGAACACACTAGTAAGACCATTCCACGAGCTTCCTCGAACACCAAACAGAATCACGGCTGAAGCTCGTCCAACGACCATAGAACGTAACGAAGACAACTCCGCGGTTAACCCCTTACCCGCGAGGAAGTATGAAAGCCCACGACCCTAAAGGGATAGCTTAGGAACTTCCCAGGGAACGCGGCTGAAGCTCGTCCAAAGACCATAGAACGTAACGACGACAACTCCGCAGCTAACCCCTTACCCGCGAGGAACTTCCCAGGGAACGTGAGCAGGGGCACCCCTAACCCCTAGGTTAAACCCTCCCTATAAATAGAGGAGAGGGAACAACCTAGAGGGGATCTTCTTCTTCTTCGACTTACTCTTCTTCTACTACCTCCATTGCGATTCCCTTCCAGAAGCGATCAGTTGAATCAGGGAGACAGAGAGGAACCCGGAGAGAGTCGAGCGGTGCCCTCCTCCGGCACAGTATCAAGCCCGAAACTAACATACGTTTATTGTTGGCCCCTAGAGGAACAATAAGACTGCAGGTATCAGAGCGACGTTCGTTCTTTGGGGATTTTTTTACACCGACTACTACAGTGATTTCAGTATTTGCTACAGTAACTTTTGTGTTACTACAGTGATTTTTACTACAGCGATGTTAAGCCAAGAAGATTTAGAAGGATTATGGGACAAGTTTGGGTGGAAAGACTGCGAAGTAGAAGGCTACATGGAAAATTGGATAGAACAAAGATTCGTAAAGGACAAAGGCGTACTTTTATGGAGAGAAGCCAATGAAGTATAGATTTCGAATCGTCATGGATCTAAATGCTTTTATGTTTAAAAAAAGATCTGATAAGGGATGCATTTCAAATGCTTAACAACTCTAATGTCAGAAAAGATGGGTTTCGGATGAGTGAAATCGATTTAGATGGCTTGAAGATTAACCACCACGATTTACCGACAAAGAAAGAGGTTCTCCGTACGAGCGATTTCGTGGGTGAGGTAAGCGAAGATGCGTTGGAGAGTTCATGACCATAATCCCACGAAAAGGTCGCAATTATAGCGGGCGAAGTCCACTCGATCGAAGTTACCAATCAAAAGTTCCAATCAAAAGACAACACCACCAAATCGAGAAAACCCTGGAAAGAGGATGAAGGATTCACCGATTTAATCACTGAATTCCAGTGGACCTCCCCAATCAAGGATGGGATTAGAAGCATGATCGGATTTAATGGATAGGACATTGATTTTGCAGATTGTGTCAGAGCCGAAGAAACCAAGTTGCGAGAGAGAAGGAAGGCAGGCACATGGCCAGCATATGCTGTCGTAAGCTATACCAGATCTGTTCCAGCAAGTCCAGCACGTCCAAACAAGGCCCAGGCCCAACCCCCAGACCCAGATCCACCAGATCTGAATTTTACCACAAGTAAACAACACGTGTTAAAGTCACCAGCTGGTTTCTTTCCAGCCACGTCAGCCTACTTAGAAGATCGCAATATAAGCAAATAGCAAGATAAACAGGTCATTAAAGAGGGTTTAGCGATGAAGCAAGTTGCTAATTTGCGAGGAAGAAGGCAAAAGATAGAGGAGGAATACGCGCTAGGCATGTGTTTGCCAAGTTTTACTTACTAGTTCCAAAAGTGAGCACGCCTAAGTTAAGCCAGCACCAACTTAATAAAACAGGTCAAACAGTAATGTTACCAAAGCAACTCCAGCAGTTCAAACTTGAACCAAACCAAGCGTGCCAACATGACCCACTCTAACAATAGTTCCCGATCCCTGTGCAACACAGCAGTGGAGTCAAGAGATTCATGCTTCGTCTGGAGCACCCCCAAGGGAGATTAGTTTTGCTATAAGCAAAGGCACATATGGGAACCAGGAGGGAGTAAATTTTTACAGCAAGGTATACCGACAACAGTTCCATATATTGACCCTTATTGGATAGATTTTCTAGCTCGTTCTTTCAACTTTATGGGTTCGACGTTTTGGTGACTGCAAGTATAATGTATAGTATCCGTAGTATGTAAAACAATGAAGCAACATGTGCCTCGAGATGATGTGCTACAACGTCCAAAGGGGATACTAGCAAGTTTCATGGCCGTATTCCCGAGCCTTTCAACATGCACTTTTGGTTTCATGTTGATGTTTTGCAGATTTTCTCACCAGAGTTCGACCACGAACTCTTCTTAGACGAGGAGAGTTGATAGGAATCATGGTCGTATCCACGACCGCGAGTAACACGTCTCGTACGACACGTGCGCACCTTTTTTATTTAGTTATTTCTATTTAATTTAATTCCTTGAATAATGACTAGTTTCCCAATTAGATTGGTATTAAAGTTTTTATTTGTGCTAGGTCTCTTCTCCTATAAATGAAAGCATAAGCTTAGTTTATTTCTTATGTTGGTTTTAGTGAGAAAAAGGCTTAGCCTTATAGAGTTTTGTAGAGTTTAGGGTAAAACTCATAAACCCTAGGTCTCTGCCTTTATTTTTAAGCAATTAAGTGAGTTTAATTCAAATGCGAGTTTTAGGCTAGTTCAGTTGTGAATTAGATCGTTGCTTCTGCGCAGTTCTTAACAAATACAAATGTGTAAGACAATCTTTTATGCAAGAAAGCTCACTATGAGCTAACTAGATAAAATTTAACCGATCAAAAATAACAAAAATTAAGTACAAGTTTAAACATGTACCATGCAGGAACACGCCTCCCAACCTTTGGATCCTCTCCATAGTACTTCTCTGAATTAAGTTCATATTTGTATGTCGGGGGAAATGTCAAAGTACCTTCTGTCCATCCATCGAATGCCCGGCCTTTTCTTAACTCTCTTACTAACTGCAAGAAAGTAGGCAATGAATTCCAGCATATTCATCGGTTAAGTTCACAAACCCTATCGGATATGTGTGGTGTGAGTACGGATGTGCGTGTATATGTCACGAGATCCTAGAGGATGGTGATCTTTACCTAATGAAATCATTAAAAGTTTTCGACAAAACGTAAACTTACCTGGTCCCTTTCAACCAACTTAGACCATTCTTTTTTGGAGATGAGCTCTTTTGTTTTCTCATATGATAAGTTTATGCGATAATTTAAATCTCCGAACCATATAATTCTCCTGCGAAGAGAAAATTGAAGATTAAGATTTGAATGAAATGAATGGGTTGCTATCCAAGTCAGACAAGGTTTGGCATTGCATTGCCATGAGTTACGAAAATGAAGCATAATTAAGATGAGCTTCAGGATGTAAACAAGCGAATATAGTCTGCAGTTCTACATATGCATGTTGTTCATGTCAATTATAGAGATAAATGTTTATTGGGGTAATCAGAGTAAGAATAAAATTACTTAGTTACTTACTCATGGTCATGTATCGTTTGAGGGGAGATAATGTCAGAAACTGAATGAAAATGTGTCCTTCGATGTATTTCTTGCACGTCAGCGTTTCTTCGAAGTTCATCGCCTTCTTTTTCACCCGATGATAGGTGAGTACATATAAAACAGAACAACGTCTGATATATAGACATGCTAACAGATATCGAACCCTGGAGTGTGCGTGATATTTCAATAGTTATTATCGATAAAGAGTCACTTAATAAATAAATAAAATTGAATTATTTATTCTGGTTTATAGTGAATTTGTCAGAAGAAAAAACTAACCTTGTTACCGATATACCCCATAAGACCAACACCAACACTGGACACCTTCAAATTCTGAATATGTCTCCTCAAGCTTCTGCGAACCCATACAGATAGGAAAATACCAACCATTTGCTTACTCACAATCTTTACAAAAGGTGACCTTCTCTTCTGGTACATAATGGATTCCAGATTAGTTTCTTTGAGCGAAGCTTTATGATCGAAACAACTACTATCTCCATTTGTAGATAATTTAAAAGAAGTATACGTTTTGAAAGACTTCGATGTTTTGAAAGATTTAACCGATCTGTACGACTTTGGTTGCTCTAAATCATGTTGAGCTATCAAGTTCAATGGCGGCTCTGGCCAACTCAAGCCGATCCTGTCTGCCCCACTATACGTCTTGGTTAATTTCCGTATTTGTTGGGGAACTATTGATTCTGATTCTTCTGTACAATCTTCTGCCATCCGGAGACAATTTAGTCTATCTAATTTCTTTGGGGAAGTAAACTGTCTATGCAAGTCAATTTCTTTTACTGTTTGTATGCTGGCATTTTCGCTAAACCCATTTTCGGTTTTAACAGGTACAACCTTCACTTCATCAAAAAAGTGAATTTCATCATATGATGGGTGAATCTCCTCTTCATCACTATCACTGTCAGTTTCATGAAGTATTTCGTCTTCAATATCTGGAAATTCTTCGGATGGCTGGAACCGTGACGGAGAAGGAGGAACACTATAGCACTTAAACTTATTTATCGGTTGTACTCTATTCAACGTTTCACGAATTATATTTTCCCACTTTGGTACTGGCCTACTGTCCTCTGCACCAAATATATTCCCGGCATTTAATGGTACAATCTCCTGAAAACTGCAATATATGTACAAAAGAAAAAATTATTTACGAAAAAGGATATATCAGGATGCTGTTTTGATTTTAATTCATTATAAGACTGCTAACAGAACATTCACTAAATCTAAATTTCATTAAGGAGAGATTTACCCCAGCACATAGATGTCGGCAGGTTCATCCAAGTTAAGCCAGTCTTCGATATTTAAGTCGTCTGGTGGAAGTTTTCCTCCAACATTCCATGTTCCTGCACAAACCCTGTGAGTAGAAAAGTTAGGACAGAAACGTAATCTTCAGCAACAAACCCTATGAGTAGAAAAGTTAGGAACAGAGACGTAATCTTCAACAATAGATACCGTAGTATAGTTAGTTCGGATGAGAAAGTGGATTAAAGTTAAGTCAGTTAAATAATACCCATGTAACCAGAGGTCAAATCATAAACTTTGGGTAGAAATCATACTCTTACAAGAATCTAATATCCAACTAAGCCAAATTTTGTGCAAAATGTGTTAAGAACAGTATTTCTATGTTGGCTAAATTGCTCAACAATTTGCTACAATAGTCAATTTATAAAACCGATCCCAACTCCCTTTAGTCTATGTTTAAGATCCATTGTACCCTATTTAGATCTACACTATTAATATTCAATATGTAGAATCCTTTTATTTCAAAAGCTTCTCACCAAAAAGAGTACCATAACAATCAATATACAGTAATATTTTCACTATGCAAATGGCAAGCAAGAAGGAAGAGACAAACCTGAGTTCTTTTGTATTTATATATTGAGCACGAATGGTCTCCGAATTCCGTCTTCTCATCCTTGGAATAGACTCGAACGAGGTACCTACACATCAAAATCTTGCATAAACCACACTGAACTTAATTGAATCACATACATTCCTACTAGAATTTTCAACAACAAAAAGAAAACCCACAATGGATGTTCCTCAAACTCGCATATAAACAACTAAACGAACCCAAATTCAACTAAAACCATCCACACACCCATCAAAACTCAACTTTCCCATAACTAAAAACACCAAATATCACATTGAGTATCCTTAATTCAGTCTTAAAACTAATATAAATCAGTCTTACATTCATTTTCGGACTCCGAATCGCTGACAGCCTCGTCTGGGTCAGCATTGAAATCTGACACCTTACTATTGATATTAAGCAATTTCTTCAAAACAATTCTTGGCCAAAACACCTGTAAACAGCAACAGCAACAGCAACAACAACAACAACAACAACAGGAGAACCTTTTTAATACCCAATCTCACATAAAACTCACCAGCAACAACAACAACAAAAAGGGAACATAAACAGTAAAACACTAAAAGTTTCAAACACACAAAAGCTCTTAAATCTTCACCAACATAGAAAGAAAAAAAATGGGGATTCAAGAAAGAGTGAAGATTGAAAAACAGTACCTGTGATTGCTTCCTTATGCCATCTTTCATTGCTGGAGAAGCTCAAGTTCAAGCTCAAGCGAGAGAGAGAGAGCAACAGTTGAAGACTTGAGGCTCTGTGTTGCTATATATGTATATATTTTTTATTACTTAAAAAGGTAAAAGCAATAGTAGTCACGAGTAGTCGTTGAATACGGTGTGCGTAGGTTAAGAAGAAAATAAAAAGATAGTCGTTGAATATAGGGTGTGTAGGTTAAGAAGGAGGAGGAGAAGAAGAAGAAAAAAATGCCCGCCACGAAATTTGGTGGTAAAATTACGGTACATCTTGGTTTAACGAAAAAAACATGGGCATGAGTAAGCACCACTCAATTAGTTGAGTTCACACATGATATTTTAGAGTAGAAGGTTCAATTTCTTAGCATGTTATTTGTAGGTCCAAGGTAAATCGGTTGGTAGGGGGTTCGATGTTTTCGTCCACATATAATTAAAGAGCGTTTTCGTGGAGATTATTGGTGTTATTAAAGCTTTGGTTGATATCTTGAAAACATTCACGATGGGGAAAAATTTGCTAGTTTCTATTCAGTTTAGACCTTAGGGAGGAAAAAATGGCTCTGATCAAATAGTCAGCAAGCAATTGCAGAATCACCAGAAATTCTCCATATCATTGACAAGCGGAGACTAAAGCATTCTTGGGAATTTCTAAGACAACAGACAACAGACAACACTAAGTATCTTTTTTCAGTAAGACGACGAATATCATTGACAATTTTAAAGTGATGGGGTCTATAAAATAAACCAACGGGGAACCTTTGTTTTTCAATTCATATCTTATCCGTTTTCGAACCCAAACGCCATTCTTATCCACCAAAAGGATGCACAACGTAGATTTATAGAGGTTGTACATTTATAGAGGTGTTTTTAGACAAGTTTTGTTGTAGAGAACGGTTGTGCATTATAGAGAGTGCACTTAGACAAGTTTCAGTGTGTTGTTAGGTTATTTTTGTCTGTGCATTTATAAAGGGTGTATTTAGATAAGTTTCACTGTATTGTTAGGGTATTTTGATTTGTTCATGTTAAATCGGACTCAAACCCAAGACATGAAGTTGAACTATTCCTCGTCGGCCAACCTAACGAAAAGGTGATTTTGGGTCCCATTTGATACTAGATTATAGTGTTTGATTCATATCACCATCAAACAATCCATGAGAGACTTTGGTTCTATTGGTAGAATTAATCCAAACTCACATGCATCAGGCACTTTTTAAGTGCTTATTATGTGTACTATCTATCTATTATATTTCTCTCAAGTTCTTCAAAAAGTGCTATGCTGGAGATGAGAATAATAAATAAATTACATGAATCTTAGATGTTTGTGTTCCGGTAGCGATGGACACCCAAAACAATTTATAACTTAATTAAAAAGGCATCAAGAAGCCGATATCTCCATAATATAAGCATTATATTAGGTCCACTTTAATCTATGAAGAATAGATTAAGATTAATTTATGAAAGCAATTTTCAAGTACATAAATGATCTGATAGGGGACCATTATCGCCTTTTCGACACAAGATTATGTACAAGATGTGATATAGACGAGACCTTTTTCATTTCATTTTTATGGTAGAGGAAAATCTTCTGCTAAGACGCTCGACTGTTGAGTGTAACTGGATGCCACATACAGTGACATATCGTTCGATACTCTTTTTCTTTTTAGCATGTCAGTGGTAAAAGACACATTTGAAGACTTCAAATCCATCATGTCCGTTTGCGTCAAGATCGATATACACTACATAAAATGTAGCAAATACAAGTTTGAGAAGAATATATGTAGCTTTCAACTTCAAATGTTCATGGTCCCCAGTTTAACACTGTCACCCCGCTTGGTTCACTAAATGTTTGTGATTACAAGTATTTCCAGTGATTTAGACATTTGCAAACCATGGATTCATGTATGACAGTAAAGCACAGCTAATCCAATGCTCACCAGATTACAAACAGTGTGCTAAGCGGAGCCTAGATTTCATTGCTAGATTCCTTTGCCAAATTAAAGTCCATTTAACAAAATAAACACAAACAAAAATCATTGGCGTCAACCCATAACTACTCATTACCAAAGAGCACATGGTAATTAAGCGTATTACTGGACGGAAAATAAAAAAAAAGGCCTAATCTACATTCCGTGGGCCTATGAAGCCAAGTTCCAGGTGCTTTTTTAATATATTCCTCTCTTGGACTATTTCCATGTTAGTAATGCCTAAATTCTACAAACGCAAAACTAAAAATAGAGCAAAATTGATAACCTGGGTGCTTATTGCCGTGGATTTTTTTTTTTTTTTTTTTTTTTTCCTGTTTTGACTGAGTCAACTGCAATTAACTTCCTAAGAATAACACGTGCCCTCACGTGTGAGTGAAAATTGTCATAATCTTGACACAAGAAAAAATAATTATATTGTCTTCATCTCGTTCCCAAAAATCAACTGGAAAACCTTCTTCTTCAGTGAAAGTCACAAACTCTCTCTCTCTCTCTTAGACCCACCCTCTCTCTTAGACCCACTGTGAACGATAGAGGTGAAGCATCATCACCCTCTCTTTTCCAACCTTGGGTGGAAAAATCCTCCTTCAATTGCTCAAAACCATAAATAAAAAATCCCCCAAAATCAACACCGAACAACAACTCTCTCTCTCTCTCAAGATGATTCGTTGTAGCAACAGCCTTACTAGCATCCTCAACATCGTCACCTTTCTTCTCTCAATCCCAATCTTAGGAGGAGGAATCTGGTTAAGTAATCGAGCAAGTACACACTGTGAGAAGTTTCTCGAGAAACCTATCATCGCCATCGATGTATTCTCCTAGTAGTATCTTTAGCAAGTTCCATTGGTGCTTGTTTATGTGTTTCATGGCTTCTTTGGTTTATCTGTGTGTGATGTTTCTCCTCATCGTTCTTCTCTTCTGCTTCACTATCTTTGCCTTTGTGGTGACTAACAAAGGGGCGGGTGAAGTTGTGTCTGAGAGAGGGTATAAGGAGTATAATTTTGGAGATTACTCTAATTGGTTGCAGAAGAGAGTTAATGGCAATAAGAATTGGAGGAAGATTAATAGTTGTTTGATGGATAGTAAGGTTTGTAAGAGTCATGTTGATGGGGGTGACGAGGATATGAAGAAGTCTTGTTGACTTAGATCCCTCTGTTTGTTCTCTTTTATTGTTACACCCCAACGGTAGTTTGGCATTTAAAAAAGTAAGACTAAGTTTGATTGCATTCAATTGTAGTTGACTCGGTTAAAACAGTAAAAAAAAATGAACCGAAATACAATAAATGACAAACTGGGGGGTCATTTGCTAATTGGCCAAGAAACTTCAGGAGTTTTTATCAAATTTAATTCGAAAAATAAGATGAATGTACACATAGGGTTTGTTTAAGGCATTAAAGTATGGTTTTGCTAGGTTTCAATATTTGATTAGGCCAACTTTGATATAAATAAAATAAAATATTTAGGACGGCTTAGATTAAAGATTTTCTAAAGCATCATTATCGTTATCGAATTTATTTTAAGCATTGTAATACTATGATAATTGGTGAGTATTGAGAAGGGTCAGACTGAAACCATTTAAATGTGAAATAATACATAAAGTATCACCTTACATAATGAGATATAGTAATATTATACACATGTTTTTTACGTGGTTAGGGTGTTCTTTTCGTGGGTGATGGGAAGTTCTAGTCGTTTACTAATAATAATATCATTGAATATTTGTTGTTACTTAAAGTATGTTTGTCGATTTTTGACTCCATTCTTCTTATATCTAAGGGCAAATTAGATTTTAAACTTTACATAATGACTACGAATTGGTCTAACCCCCCTTGATTATCTTTTTAGCTTTTAGACCCTAGTTAAAAATAATATAAACTACCGAGAATAACCCCTGCTAACAATTCAAAATCACTCTTCCTAAAAAAAACCCACTTAAACCTAAACCACTATTTTTAAAACCACTCCTCATCCCAACCCAAAATTACTCATCCTTAATTGTAAATCACCCATCTTCAAACCAAAATCAACTATCACTAACCTCTCTCCAAAAAAAGTTTATTTCTCACTCTAAAATTACACTTAACAATAATTTTTAGTTCATAACTGCAAACATCTTTCACTATTATACAATAATTTCTTCGTCTTCTCCTTATCCACATTATAACGGTATTCGGATGCGGATGAGTAGTTTTGAGAGTGATGGGGGAAGACAAACATAAAAAGTAAATTTGGTATTTTTAAAGAATTGGTGAATTTTAAAGTCTAAAAGCTAACAAAGACAATCAAGGGGGGTTAGACCAATTCGTGGTCATTATATAGGGTCTAAAAGCTAATTTGCCATATATTTAAATCAATCTTCATCGAAAAATATGATCCCTACAACACACATGCCCTCTTATTAGACCGACGTTAGGAGGTATCTTTTCTTTCAACTTGGTGGAAAATATCGAGTCCGAATTTGAGGCTACCAGGAGTAGATCCCTCACACCTGCTCCTTTGAGAAATAATATGACATGTGGTATCTTTGAAACACAAATAAATCACATACTTTAAGATTTTATAGTGACAAGTTTACCCCCAAAATTAATTCTCTAAGATCATTTTTCCAACCTGGTAGTGAGTTTTACAATTTTGAGTCTTCATTAACGACAACATCAACAAGTTCATTGGTTTGCTTGAATTTTGAATGGGGTTACATATTGTTTCTTTTCTTTTATTTTTAGGTTGAAGATTCATTATTATGCTATCATAGGCATCTGTGATTGCATGCCCAAATCAGATTGGCCCTATCTGCTACTTATCCATCTTCTCTCTCCCCTAGGTTTTGGAGATGGTTTGAGGTGACCTGATTAGCATAGCAGTAAAAACAAAACTGTCTAGATGATATTTTTCTTAGATAATCACTTCTGTGTCTAATTAATTAATTGGAAGGACTATAGAGGGTTCTATATACATCTACTGTAAATTTTGCTTAACAAAAGACAAAGAGAGGAGTTAGGCTATGTTTGTTTTTTGGTCAAGGGTGAGAAGCGGTGTGATCTTTTAGAAACTTTTTACCCTTGACATGTTTTTTTTTTTTTTTTTTTATAAAAGTTGGCAAAATCTTCAGAAAAAATGAAAACTGGTCATTTCCCCGCTATACCGTAGTTTGGTCGTTTCCCACCCCGTGATCGGTTTAAGTGAGGGTATTTTGGGGGTTTTAACCCCAAAATACTCAAATCTACCGAATGAAAAGCCACCCCTACCTCCCCAAATTTGCCTAATCATAACCCAACAAAATAATAATAATAATAAAGCGCTCATCCCTCGTCTCCCTCACACACCTCTTCACCCTCTCTTCACGCCTCTCTCTATTCCTTTCTCCACCATCTCTCTGCGTCTCTTCACCCTCTCTCTGAGTCTCTAGTATTTTGTATTCTCTCTCTCTATGTTTATTGGTTGGATTATTTAAGAATTACATTGTGATGATTTTATTGGTTGAATTGTGATGATTGCTGGGTTTCATTGCTAAATTGTGATTGGTTTATTTGGTTAGTTTATTGGCTGAATTGTGATGATTGGTTTATTGGTTGAACTGACCATGGTTTATAGGATGGATTAATATGATGATGAAATATTGAAATTAAAGGCTGTTGTTGCGGCTGCAGACACTGCAGTTAACCTAGTATTATTGTTGGTTGAGGCCACCCAATATGACAGAACACATTTTGTCAATAGGAGGGAGCACAGTAATGCAAACTTACGTTGGTTGTATGATAAAAGTGATATTATCTACCATAATATGTTGCGAATGAATAAGGCTTGCTTCATTAGTTTTTGTGATAGGATGAGAGGGAAGGGTTTGAGAGCTAGCAAATATTTAAATGTTGAAAAACAGGTGGCAATATTCTTGTTGATTGTAGGTCATGACACTAGGTTTAGGCATGCCCAAGCTTCGACCATGAGGTCATTGGAAACTATTTCTAAGTATTTTCATGTTGTTTTGAAGTATGTTTTGAGGTTGGGTAAAGACTTAATCAAACATGCAACTCCTGACTTGTCTCTTGCCACTAGAAACAATCATCATGCTTGGGCCAATATTTACTTCAAGGCATATATATTTACTTTAAAGTTAATATTTTAAGACAATTTTGTAATTGCTTTTATATTTGATGGCATGGTTTATTTTCTTTAGGATTGTGTTAGAGCAGTGGATAGCACATTCATCCCTGTAATAGTCCCCCTTGAAGATCAACCAAGGTATCACACTAGGAAGGGGGATATAAAACATAATGTGACTGTTGCTTATTCCTTTGACATGAAAATAACTTAGATATTTGTTGGATGGGAAGGTTCAGCTCATGATAGCAAGATCTTGATAGCTACAGTTAATGATGACATGTATCCGTTTACAGTGCCTAGAGGTAAATGATAATGTATTTATAATATCATCCCCAATATTTTACTTACAATTTTTGGTTTGCAATCTTAATATGCACAATTTAACTTTTCAGATCATTACTACTTGGGGGATGCTAGATTTCCCCAAGCTCCTAGTATTTTAGATCCATATCGAGGTGTACGTTATCACCTTAAGGAACATCGAGAGGGGAATAGTCCTTAGACTTCACAAGAGTTATACAATTATCGACACTCCCAGCTAAGGAACATCATTGAGTGTCTGTTTAGGGTCATGAAGAGATGTTTTGCCTGTTTGCGCACAGAGCCCCATTATGATGTTAAAACTTAAACCAAGGTTATTGTTGCATGTTGTATCATTCATAACCATATCATAGAAGTAGATCCAAATGACAACTTAGAAGGCCCAAATATAGAGGAAGATAAACATGGAGAAATGCCTCATGAAGAGATATGAGCATTAGGGGGAACTGAAGCATGAACCAATTTTAGGGAGCACATGTGTGCAAACATGTGACTTGAGTATGTCAACTCTGGCCACTATCATTCTGCCTGAGTCATCTATTTTGTATTATTTTTATTTGTTTGCTTACTACTCTTTTATTGCATCCTTTATTATGACTATGGTATGAGATCGCTTTAATAAATTTGTTTGGTATGTCTCTTGTTTGGTATTTATATTTTGGCTTTCACTATTGTTATGACTAGTATTACCCTTTTGGTCACCTTTTAATTCAAAGAAAACTGAAAATCACAGTTATCTCCTATAATCATGGTGTTCTCCTACAACGGAGGGAAAATTTTGTATATGAGGAAGGAACCCAAAGTCCCACTCCCCCTTATTTTTCTCTCTCGTCCCCTTTCCTCTCTTTAAAGATTCTTGGATTAGTCTTAGTCTTAGTCTATTCCCAACCAGGAGTATATACAAAACACAAAGTTCTGGTGCCAAATTGTGTTGCTTTTCCTTGAACAGCTATGAACCCATTTATCCGTTGGGTGAATTTGAGATAGTGCAATGCTTTTAGATAATTTGATCCATTAGTTAAAATGCATTTGGCAGAATGTCCATGAAGAACGACATGGTCGGTCCACACCGTAATGCGGTATACTAATTAATGCGTGAAGGAAAATGACCTGATTGCAACAACACCATATTCTTTAAGGCGCATGGCACTATCTTGTGTAATTGCAACGTGATAGATATAGTGCACTTGTGATTAGAATGTTTTTAGATGATTTATATATTGCCAACTGTAAGATTCATGTATGAGAGGAAATCAAATGTTTAGCAATTGTCTAAATCACGTTAAATCTCTCCAATCACAAACATTTCTTTTGTACCACTGGAGCCAAGACGTGTACACTTTTTTAGAGGCAAAAAAGGTGAAATATATGTATTGTAGAATCCTAGCTTTCTTGATTAGCCCTAAAACATAAATCTCAGGATTGGTTTTAACTTAAGCAGGAATCAACTAGATTAGTGTCCAGGGATAGGGAGAAAAATCAAACATTCAGCTCCGTAAACATCTAGCTTGGGCACGAGTTTATTTGAATTTGGTTTAAGTTGGGGGTTAGGCCAGAATAGGAAATATTTGTCATAAAATAATGGTATTCCATCTTGGTATAACTAAAAGAGAAATTTTAAATACACCCCATTCTTTATTTAGCTCACCCTGGTTTAACATCACCTCACTTGTATTTCTCTAGGTTATTTAGCTCACCCTCTCTTTTTTAAAAGAGAAAATTTTCGCTTGCCCCCCACTATGATAGATGAATTCACAATTTCCCCACATCATTGACAAAAATTAGCACATGAACCCCATTTTTTGCTTTGACTGGTCATATTTACGTCAACTGTCAAAAATACCCTCACGTGCAATGCACGTGGACAAGTAACCGGTTGCCCAAAGGTAAAAAATAAATAAAAAAACTGGTCCAAACTGAACTTAGTCTTCTTCTTCGTCTTTCTTAATCAACAGATCCATCCTTTTTTACAATGGGGGGAGGGTAAGATTCTCTGGTAATCTTCTTTTCTCTGTCTTAATATGTTTTAGTATTTGTGCTTGTTTTGGGGGAAAAACTGCCATTAAAGCTTCAAGAAGTTTTTTTTTTGTATGTGTGTGTGTGTGTGTGGGGGGGGGGGGGGGGGGGGGGGGGGTTAAGACTATTTCACATAATTTCATGGAACAGGCAAAAAATTGTCTAATTTGTGGTGATGGAGCCCATGAAACTTCAGTGGGGTGTCCATGGATTTACATCAAATGTAAGAAACAAGGTTGCATTGGGGTTATGATCCTAAACACATCACACACACACACAAAAACAAAAAACAAACCTAATAGCAAGTTTTTCAGTTACCAAATGTCTAATTGTAATGGATTCAAGTGGTTGGATGAAGCAATTAAGGGTTTCCTCTTGTATTAAACTTGAGTTAGAACTGTCACTGGTTGAAGTCGACTTAGGCTTTCCTCTGGTCAAAGGCGGCCATGAGGTTTAGGGGGTCCTATGCGAGGTCCGAAAATGAGGCCCCCGCGGGGGAAAAAAATTTGGTAGGGCATATTTTGTTTTAAAAAATTGATGAATTTTTTTAAAATGTGAGAATTTGAACCTCTGACCTTATGATGAGAGTTAATTAGTGTAAATCAACAAGCCAACTACTTATTTTGTGATATTTAGGGCCCTTTTTTATCTATTACTTTACTATTTGGAGGCTCTAAATTTACGTTAAAAATCGGAGGCCCTAGGCGGCCGCCTCTTGGGCCTATAGTCAGGGTTGGGCCTGCCTCTGGTATAGTTCAATGGTGGATAGAGTGGCAGTGAGAATGGGGGAGACTATGGCAACCGGTTGCCTAAGTTCACGTGCATTGCACATGCAACCCCAGTTAAAAGTCTGACCAGTCAAAGGCAGCCAAAGGCCAATCAAAGTAAAAATGGGGTTCATGTGCCAATTTTTGACCCATTCTTGCTCGGCAAGAACCACTCAATTAGTTGATTTCACACTTCACTAGTGATGATCTAGTAGGGCACTCAATTCATCAACTAATTTACTTGGTAGAGGTCATCGCTTGGCATGTTATATGTAGGTCCATCTGGAGGAGACCACTTGACCCTGAGGCTTGGTCCGTTAATAGGGCTAAAGCTTGAAAAACCAAGGGATCCCGGGATCAATTAATCACAAAAATATCTTATCCGTTTTCGAACACGTACATACGAAAATATTATAAAGATAGTAAAATTACAGGGGTTGGGCATTTACATTATAGGGACAAGTTTTGCATTTATTGACTAGCTACTTAATGTGTCTTTTGGGTGCACTTAGACCATTTTCACCTAGTGTTAGGCTATTTTGGTATGTGCATTTATAAAGGGTGTATTTAGACAGATTTCACTGCATTGTTTTGTATTTTTGGTCATGTTAAATCGAATTTGGACCTACAAGACATGACTTTGAACTATTCCTTGTCGGCCGACTGACCTAACCTAAGAAAAACGTGTTTTGGGGTCCCATTTGACACTAGATTTGAGTGTTTGATTCATATCACCATCAAACAATCCATGAGAGACTTTGGTTCTAGTGGTATAATTAATCCAAACTCACGTGCATTAGGTACTTTTTAAGTGCTTATTATGTGTACTATGATCTATTATCTTTCTTAAGTTCTTCTAAAAGTGCTTTGCTGGAGATGAGAATAATAAATAAATTACATGATTCCAACTGCCTTCCGGTAGCGACAGCGGCAGACACCCAAAACAATTTATAACTTGATTAAAAAGGCGTCAAGAAGCCGATATCTCCATAATATAAGCATTAGATATGGTCAACTTTAATAAAGAAAATTGTCTAAGAAGAATAGATTAAGATTTCTGAAAGCATTATATTATCGTTTGTCTTAAATTTAAGGATGATACTGTTATTTCAATTTTCAAGTACATAAATGATCTGATAGGGGACCATTATTGCCTTTTCGACACAGGTAAGCTCCCTTTGTAATTGTGAAGATTATGTACAAATGTGATATAGACAAGAGAGCTTCTTTCTTTCTTTTTTTATCTGCTAAGACGCTCGACTGTTGAGTGTTACTGGATGCCACATACAGTGACATATCTTTCGATACTCTTTTGCTGTTTAGCATGTCAGTGGTAAAAGACACATTTGAAGACTTTTGATCCATTGTGTCCTTTACATCAAGATCGACATACAGTACATAAAATGTAGCAAATAAAAGACACATAATATGTTACTTTCGACTTATTTCTACATTCCAAATGTTCCTGGTCCCCAGTTTAACATTGTCACCCCGCTTGGTTCACTAAATGTTTGTGATTACAAGTATTTTGAGTGATTTAGACATTTGCAAACCATGGATGATTACAAACAGTGTGCTAAGCGGAGCCTAGATTTCATTGCGAGATTCTGATGTAGCACATAATCTGACGTGATTACTACGAACGCGGAAGCGAGATTCGTATGAAAATCACATTTTAGTTAAATTTTAGAGAAACTAGAGTTTCAAACTAAACAACTTCAACTCTTATTAACCAAATCAACTGCGAAACAAATAACCTAGACCTCCCCTTTTATAGAAAACTTTCTCTTTAACCTTGTGTTGGTTAAACAAGCAAGTCCATAAATCAACTATGGAGAGGCTTGAATCAAAAGAGCATAAATATAAACATAGGTCACATAGAGGTAGACGACCCTATGAGGGATGTGCCACATCAAACCCTCCGTCTAAGAAGATTTCATCCACAAAATTAAGGGGGCGGTGTTCTAGAGGACTCGTGCACGTATGTAGTGTGCATCCCAGTCTCTTCTTCATTTTCATCCTGTAGAACACGTTGAACTGTTGTTATCACGCTCTCACGCATACCATCCACGACTAGGCCAACCTTTCTCGCAAATGCAGGACAATCATGTTTCTGGTGCCCCGGTTTACTACATCCATAACAGTTATTTAAGACAAAGGTACGTGGTGCAGTGACATGCTGGAATAGCTGGGGCTGCTGGTGTTGCTGCTTGAACCAGAGGGCGATATTGTGCATGTAACTCACTCGCTTATTTGGCCAACTGTACAATTTCAACAAGACAAAAGACAGGTTGAAATGTTGTTACCTCCTGAAGTTTCTTCGTCATACCAGACTTGTACCTACTAACCCGTTGCTGCTCAGTCTTATAGAATCGTGCACGTGCCTCAAGGAGATAATACTGATCACTGTAATCATCAACGGAAGAGAGCCCCATTTTGAGGGACTGAAGTTTTCCAAATACAACCTCACTGTAGATCATAGGAATGAACCTCTCCTTCAGTTCTCTCCGTATTTTTCACCATTCCGAGATAGAACGGTAACCTGATTTACGTCTTGCTTGTTGAACATTGTTCTACCAAGTAAGAGCAAAACCAGTAAGGCGGGACTCAATGATCATCACTTGTTTTGGATTAGATTTTCCAGTAAACTCTGGCACTTTGAGGTGAACATCATGCGTATGTTATGAAATAGCTTTGGTCAAGGCTTCAATATCAGTGCCCTTACCCTTTCATCGTAGTTGTGGTCGCAGTTCTTCTTCAGAGTCTGAACTGTACTCATCATCTTGCCAAGTCGTAGCATACAGATGCCTTGGCAGACGAGATGATGAACCAAGTGGACGTTGTCGGTAACGGTCACGCAATGGGGTGTTAACCGGGGGGTGAGAACCACGGCTCCGGCCTTGCCCGCTGAATTACATCTCTCTCGCGTGCATATAACGAGAATCCATAGACTTACGCCTCCCGTTTGATCGAACATTGAACACGTCATCATCACGTGGTTCCCATCCATCGTCATTGGGCGTTCAATAATCAAAACCAAATTTAGGATTCGTCTTTGGTAGGATCGCTTGCCGATGTCGGTTTGGGCATAGTGACGGTACGGGTCTGTCGGCAAAGGGAGAGACATCCAAAGGTTGCCTAGAGGGGTAGTCCCTGGTGGCTGAATCTGTCAGTACGCAATTGTTGTAATTGGTAAACCGGTTATCGATGGCCTGTAAGTTGAGGCCTCCGGTGGTTCTCTTGGTTGTAGTTCGGGGTCTGACAGTCCACTCTCTTGAGGGAAGGCCATGTCTTCGTTACCAGCTGTTTTCATTTATGCTTGGGTTGCTTCATGATTGGCCGGCGTTATTGATCGTCGGTGGCCACGAAGATCGTCCACAGTTGCCTCATCCAAGGGAGACCACCACAAAGGGTCAATATTGTCGAAGTCTGGGCCTTGTAAGGACTCGTGCAGCCCAACCCATCAAGCCCACAAGCTCTGGGTTGTGTTCCCACTAGCTGCATATAGGCCGAATCTGGGATTGTTGCTAAAGTCATGGGCCTGACCCGCTTCGGCTTGATCTGGGTTTGACATAGTTGGACCATGAGGTGGGCCTTACGCTTGAAAGGCTTGGGCTTGCTGTAGTAGAGCCCAGGCTAGGAAATCTGTCTTGTTTAGTACAACCGGGGCTGCCACCGTGGTAGCTGTTGTCAGGGCTGAGGCCGATAGGGATTGGCTCCGTCGAGGCGTGTCATTGTGCGTACCACCCATGTGGTGGTCGGTTGTTAACGCCGAACTCCTTACGTCAATTTGGATATCGATTCCTCCACTCTCTTAAACCTCAGTTTTGATGTTCAAGTTTGAGAAAGGGTTATTTAGGTTGTCGCTCCTCGCGGCGATGTTTCCCTCTAAAGAGAGATCTTCGGTTACGCCCAACGGAGGTGGTTGGGGGGGGGGGGGGGGGAGTAAAAAAGGCTACCTTTCCAAAAGCCTCGACAAACTTATCAAGCTTATGCGTTAGGGTTGCTACATCTTGAGCTAGAGTAGGTTTTTTCATCGCGGTTCTTCCACGAGGCATCTTTGCTCTTGAAACTGACTACACTTAGATCTCACGGCTCTGACACCAATTGACGTGATTACTACGAACGCGGAAGAGAGATTCGTATGAAGATCACGTTTTAGTTAAGTTTGAGAGAAACTAGGGTTTTAAACTAAAGAACTTCAACTCTTATTAACCAAATCAACTACGAAACAAATAACCTAGACCTCCCCTTCTATAAAACACAAGAAGGGTTAGAATTGGGAACCCTAATTCTAATTAAAATAGAATTATACTTAAATTGAGAAAACTTTTCTTTAACCTTGCATTAGTTAAACAAGCAAGTCTCTAAATCAATTTAGCATCTCCAACAATAAAGATGTTTGAATCAAAAGAGCATAAATATAAACATAAAGTAGACGACCATATGAAGAATGTGCCGCATCATAATCACATCAGATTCCTTCGCCAAATAAAGGTTCATTTAACAAAATAAACACAAACAAAAATCATTGGCGTCAACCCATAACTACTCATCACCAAGGGCACATGTTTCTGCCTTATATTTATGCATACTGATAACCTTTTCTTTAGAGCATCTCTAACATAGTGGTATAATGTTAAGGTTTTTCCATACTCTTTCAAAAAAACCCATCCAACAGGGATATGGTGTTCAGCATACTCACACTCATACCCCTCCAAAGTATGCAAAACCTGAACTTGGCGAGGAGTATGTGCATACTGTCTAGGCGCTGAACCGTTCAGCGCCCAACAATTTTTTTAATACATCTGTCCAAGGGGGAAAGTAATAATTAACAGACGCTAGGCGCTGAACCGTTCGACGCCCAAGAAAAAATACATATCATTTGGCCTTTTGGTGTTGGGCGCTGAAGCGTTAAACGCCCCAAAAAAAAAAAAAACTTAATTTGTTGTTGGACCAAAACAGTATGCGATTCTGAAATACCGGTATGGTAAACCGGAACAACATACTCTTCTGTTGGAGATGCTCTTATTAAGCGCATTGCTGGACAGATGTTTGCAGTTGCGTAATCTGCGTTACGTGAGCCTATAAAGCTTCCAGGTGCTTTTTAATATATTAATCTCTTTCCATGTTAGTACAAATCAGAATGCCTAAATTCTTCAAACACAAAACTAAAAATAAGATGAATGTACACATGGGGTTTACTTCAAAGCATTAAAGTATTTTTTTATTTTTTTTTATTTTTTTTCTAGTTTTCAATCTTTGATTAGGCCAACTTTGATATAAAAAATATATATGTAAGACGGCTTAGATTAAATATTTTCTAAAGCATCATTATCGTATTTATTTTAAGCGTTTCAGTACATATGATGACTGGTGAATATTGAGAAGGGTCAGACGATGGCCGGTGCTAGGGTCTAGGGTCCAAAGCAAATCCCTAAAATGGGCCCTATAGTTTAAATATAAATTGATGTATTAAAAGGTGGTGCGACAAATTTGCAAAGCAAACAATAAATTTGATGTAAAAAACACTTGGTATTTGTTGGCAATGTCTCGAGATATATCTTTGAATCGCAGAAAAGAATATATATTCCCGAAAATCATTAGCGAAACAAAATTATAATAGGAAATAGTTTCCCAATATGAGAAAGTAAAGAACAAAATGCTAAATTATAGACGGTGAGTTCCATGAGTCAAGACTCAAGATCTCCATTTTCAACAAACGCTTACTGCAATGCATATAAGATGGACTAGCCTCATGAAAGAAAGAGAGGAGATAGTAATAAGATATACGCTTACCTTATTTAAAAGAGAGATACTTGTTACAAAAAAAAAGAAAAAAGAGGGAGACGAGAGATGAGATAGAAAACAATTTTTGGTGTGAGAGAAATTTTTCTCCATGAAAAGTAGGGTTCCAAAGAGATTTGCATGAATTACTAAAACATCCTTAGCAGAACAAGGCAAACATTTGGTATAAATTGTAATTCAAAATATGAAGGCATGCAAAAATGGAATTCTCAAAAGGGAATGCTAGGACTTTACAAAAACTTACCTGTCAAAATCGATTTTCTATTTTTAGAGCGCTTTGGTGGCCTTGCCATATCGTCGGCCCTGGGTCAGACTGAAACCATTTAAATGTGAAATAATACATAAAGTATCACCTTACATGATGAGATACGATAATATTATACCGATGTTTTTTACGTGGTTAGGGTGTTCTTGTTGTGGGTGATGGGAAGTTCTGGTCGTTTACTAATAATAATATCATTGATTATTTGTTGTTACTTAAAAAGTATGTTTGTCGAATTTTGACTCTCTTCTTATATCTAAATCAATCTCCATCAAAAAGTATGATCTTTACAATACACACGCCCTCTTATCAGACCGACGTTAGGAGCTATCTTTTCTTTCAACTTGGTAGGAAAATGCCACTTGGGTAGTTATGAGTGTCTGACTAAAGTTTTTATCATTCCCATAACGCCATTTTGTTTGTTTCTATTTACATTTAAGCATTTGTAGCTGAACAAGTAATAAATCAAACGAAGAACAAAACAAGAACAAAAGATTTATCCGGAGGAGGGAAGTGGAAAATCGATGAAAAATCACTCCCTGCGAGCAATCCACTAAATCAATAGGTTACAATACGATCTCTCGAGTTTCCTCGAAGCTTTAATGGAGTCTCTCAAACCCTAGTTCTCTCTAGAATTAAACTCACTCAAGATAACATAAGAAATACAATAAGTATCCCTTATATAGTCGGGAGGTTATTACATCAATTAGGACTCAAAGTATAGATCACGAGACAAGCCAACATCTTCACTCCAACATTTTAAAACTGTGTTTACGAAGCCTATTCGAACAGACTTCAGAGTCTATTTGAACAGAACGTGTTCTGAGACTTTTATTCGAATAGACTTATGAGTCTGTTAGAATATAATGTTTTCTATTCGAACAAACTAAAAAGTTTATTCGAATAAAGCCTGTTCTGTCTCTTTTGTTCGAACAGACCAAAGTCTATTCAAACAAAACACTGAAAATCCATATTTTACTTTCGTCTTTAATCCTTGTTTGTCCCACGAACTCCAATAAACATCCACAAACATAATTTGAGTTCATTCCTGAACAATCTCCCACTTGAAATTGAATCTACCGTAACTCATATCCAAATCTCTAATAATAAATTGTTTGCGTTACCCCGACCTTCAATCATGAAGACCCACAGAAGTTGTACATGTCATCAATTTCTGAAAAATCGCCACCTTCATAAACATATCGACCGAATTCACATCAGTATGAATCTTCATAAGCTTCAACACACCGTCTTCGAGGAGCGTGCGAATATAATGATATCGCATATCAATATGCATAGTCCTAGAGTGAAAAGTCGCATTCTTCGCGAGCTCTTTCATCAACCCTTTAAGCTAAACTATATCCTTGCATGCATCCGTAACCGCAACATATTTCGCCTCCATTATAGATAAAGCTACAATCTTCTGTAGCCTCGAGACCCATGTAACCGCACCGTTTCCCAATATAAATACGACGCCACTAGTGCTCTTCTGCCTATCAATGTCACCCGCCATATCAGAATCAACGAAACCCTGTAAGCATATCTGAGAACCCCCATAACATAATGTCATATCTTGAGTCCCCTTTAAATACATAAGTATCCATTTCATAGCTCTCCAATGCTCCTTGCCTGGATTACTCATATACCTACTACCAGCTCCCACTACTTGGGTAATATCCGATCTCGTACAAATCATAGCATACATAAGGCTACCAACCGTTGATTGATAAGGAACCTTCCACACCTCATCGCGATCCTTATGCGTTTTCGAACAACACTACTTTGACAATTTAAAGTAACCTCCCAATGGTGTACTAACAACCTTAGAACCATTAAACCGCTTAAGTACTTTGCCGATGTACTCAGCTTGAGATAGCTTCAATTCTCGCTGCTTTCTATCTCGTGTAATACGCATGCAAAGAACTTATTTTGTAGCACCCAAGTCTTTTATAGAAAACTCATGGGACAACTGTTCCTTCAACTTGGCAATCTCTCTCATGTCGGCACTTGCTACCAACATATCATCTACATACAGAAGTAGAATGATATATGAGTTTTCCCTATTCTTGATAAAATAACAGTGATCCACATTGTATTTTGAATAACCATTTCTGGATATGAATTGATCGAACTTCAAATACCACTGCCTCGACGCTTGTTTCAAACCATATAAGCTATTTGTGAGCCTACACACTAGATCTTCTTTCCCTTTAACTGAATACCCTTCTGGTTGCTTCATATAAATTTTTTCTTCAAGGTTGCCCTGAAGAAATGTTGTCTTGACATCAAGCTGCTCAAGATATAAATCTTCAACTACAAGTATATTCATCACAACCCGAATAGTAGACATCTTCACATCAAGAGCAAAAATCTCACCAAAATTAGCGTCTTTTTTCTGCTGAAAGCCCTTCACCACAAGTCTAACCTCGAATCCTTGAACTATCAGATTCTTGTTTTAGTCTGTATACCCACTTGTTGTGCAATGCTCTATTTCCTTTCGGTAACCGAACTAAATCCCAAGTTTGATTTACTGATAATTATTGTATCTCATCATCCATAACAGGCTCTCACTTGCTCTTGGCTTCCACATCTAAAGCCTCCTTGTAACTTTTCGGTTCACCACCATCGTAAGTAACAAGTGATGTAGGGAGTTAACGTACCTAGCCGAAGTTTTTATATTTCTCGGCTCCTTTTTGAAGTATTGGAATGTCTAGATCATTCGGTTCATTGCCTTGATTTGGTGCATCGAACTCAACCACGACTTCTTCTTCAACCTCTCGAGAGGGTTCAAATTCAAGATCGATACTTTCAGCTGCTTCACTTCGATTCATTTCCACAAGTACTTTGAAGTATTTATACAAAACTTCCTCATTAAATGTAACATTACGGCTCCGGGTGACTTTCCAATTCTTTACATCCCAAAATCGATACCCAAACTCATCACCACCATATCCAATGAATATGCACTTAGTTGACTTTGCATCCAACTTTATCCTTGTATTTGAATTATCAAACACATATGAGGTACATTCGAAAATACGCAAGTAAGGTTATTACCTCTTTACCGGTCCATGCTTCTTCAGGCAATCGAAAGTCTGTTGAAGGCCCTCTGTTAATCAAGTATGTTGTTGTACTAGCCGCATCCACCCAAAAATATTTTGACAATCCTGCGTTGAGTCTCATAGTCCTTGCTCTTTCGTTTATGGTTCGGTTCATGTGTTATGCCTTAGGTTTGTTCGAACAAACCAAAGTCTATTCGAACAAAACACTAAAAATCCATATTTTCTTTTCGTCTTCGATCCTCACTCGTCCTACGAATTCCAATGAACATCCACGAACATAATTCAAGTTTCCTCAAGCATTCTCTAGGTTATTTAGCTTACCCCCTCTTTTTTTAAAATTCAAAATTAAGATGGTTTTTTTTAAATAGATGGGTCACCCATTCTTGCTCGGCAAGAACCACTCAATTAGCTGATTTCACACTTCTACTTTTTGAGATATTTTAGAATAATGATCTAGTAGGGCACGCAATTCACCAACTAATTTACTTGGTAGGGGTGATCGCTTGGCATGTTATATGTAGGTCCATGGTAAACAGGTTGGTACTCGGTAGGGCGCTCGGAGAGTCCATCTGAGGCTTGGTCGGTTGGTAAGGCTAGTACTTGAAAAACAAAGATCCTGGGATCAATTAATCACAAAAATATCTTATCCGTTTTAAACACGTACGTACGGAAAATTGTAAAATTATAGGGGTTGGGCATTTGCATTATAGGGACAAGTTTTGCATTTATTGACTAACTACTTAGTGTGTCTTTAGGGTGCAGTTGTGCATTTAGACCCTTTTTACTGTAGTGTTAGGCTATTTTGGTATGTGTATTTAGACAGATTTCATTTCATTGTATTGTTTTGTAATTTTGTTCATGTTAAATCGGATTAGGACCCGCAAGACATGACTTCGAACTATTCCTCGTCGGCCGACTAACCCAACCTAAGAAAAATGTGTTTTGGGGTCCCATTTGACACTAGATTTGAGTGTTTGATTCATATCACCATCAAACAATCCATGAGAGACTTTGGTTCTATTGGTATAATTAATTCAAACTTATATGCATTAGGCACTTTTTAAGTGCTTATTAAGTGTACTATCCAATATCTATCTATTAATTATCTTTCTCAAGTTCTTCTAAAAGTGCATTGCTGGAGATGAGAATAGTAAATAAACTACATGATTCCAACTGCCTTAGATGTTCATGTTCCGGTAGCGAAGGACACCCAAAAACAATTTATAACCTAATTAAAAAGGCATCAAGAAGCCGATATCTCCATAATATAAGCATTATATTAGGTCAACTTTAATAAAGAAAATTCTCTAAAATGGTTAAAATAAGATTTCTGAAAGCATCACGATAATGATATTTCAAGTACAAAATGATCATATTAGGACTATCATCGCCTTTTTGAAGCGTAGGCCATATGTGAAATTGTTAAGAATATGAGGAAAGTGAAGGGCACATTTGAATTATATGTCAAGATCGACATACAGTATACATCAAATGTGTGCAAATCCAACTTTTTATTTTATTTTTCTTTTAAATAAAGACAATACAAGACTGAGAAGAATATGTTATCTTTCAACTTATTTCTACATTCCAAATGTTCCTGGTCCCCAGTTTAACAGTCACCCCGCTTGGTACACTAAATGTTTGTGATCACAAGTATTTCGGGTAATTGAGACAATTGCTAACCATGGATTCATGTATGAGAGTAAAGCACAGCTAATCCAATGCTCACCCGATTAAAAACAGTGTACCAAGCGGAGCATAGATGTCATTGCTAGATTCCTTCGCCAAATAAAAGCCTAACAAAATAAACACAAACAAAAATCACTGGCGTCAACCCATACCTACCAATCACCAAGCGCACATGTTTATGTTTTTTTGATATACATACTGATAAATGATAACCTTTTCTTCCTATCTTTTTGGTGTTATTGAGCGCATTGCTGGACGGAAAATAAATTAAAAAAACGAATCCAACTGCAACAGATGTTGGCAGTTGCGTAAACTGCGGTCTGTTCGACTCAAGACAAATGACTTGTAGCTATAACAACCATTTCCTGTGGGTCTATATTGCTTCCAGGTGCTTTTTATATAATCCTCCTCTCTTGGACTATTTCCATGTTAGTACAAATCAGAATGCCTAAATTCTCCAAACACAAAACTAAAAATAAGATAGTGTACACATACGGTTTGTTTCGAGGCATTAAAGTATGTAAATCTTTTATTATGATATATACGTAAAATGGCTTAGTTTAAAGATTTTCTGAAGCATCATTAAACCATTGTTGTATTTGATTTACGCATTGTAGTACTTTGATGACTGGTGAGTATTGGAAAGGGTCAGACCGAGACCTTTTAAATAGATAATAATACTGAAACTTTAACCGTAAAAGGTGAGAGTCGGTAATATAATACTGAAGGGAGTTTTTTTCGTGGGTGATGGAAAGTTTAAGTCGGTTGCTAATAATATCATTGAATGTTTGTCGATTTTTAACTCCTTTATTCCTCTTATATCTAAATCAATCTGCATAAAAATATGATCGTTCAACACACCCACTTTTTGATAAGCAAGGAAAATGACCTGATTGCAATAGCACTTTATTCATTAAGATGTGTGGCACTATCCCATAATTGCAATGTGATAGACATAGTACAGTACAGAGGATATCCAATGGTCAGCAATTGTTTAAATCACTAGAAAAATTTTCCATCACAAATTTTTCTGGTATACTAAGCGGCAAGGGGAGCCATAGACTTGAACACATTTCAACGAGGAAAAAAAAAGAAAAGGAATAGAAGTGTGGAATAGTAATAAAATATCGGGATCGCAGAAACTAGAAAGTAAATTTACAGTTACTACCTCTCAGCCACAAAGCATAAAATCTAGGAAGTGGTTTTCACTTGAGCCAAATTCAACTCGATTAGGATCCAGGTATACAGGTGAAAATAACATATTTAGCTCCGGGGACATTCAGCATGGGCTCAGGCTTATAACTTATTAGAATTCGGATTGAGTTGGGTTTGGCTAGAGTGGGACGTATTTGTGCTTCCTGCTTAGCTTAGGTTTGAGTTCAAGCTTGACAATTCAAATTTTCTTAGACCATTACAGTGATCACTGGGAATTCGGACCTCTTCATCCACCTAAATTCACAACCTATCTACCATGTAATGTTCCTAGGCCATAAAAAAAATTCAGGTTTAAAGTTAGCCCTCCATTAAGGTCCTCTTTCTCGCCTTTTTTTCATCACCATTTATCCAATTATAACTTTATATAAGACTCCATCCCTCTAAACTTGACAGAAAATTAGGTCTAGATCAAATAAGCTTATTTTATAAAAAAGATTCATACATAGATAAACAATAACATAATCATTCCGCCTCATTTGTAGATTTGCTAAAGAAGTGATCGATACGACGAGTACCTGCAGGAAGCGGTTCAGACTGATTCTGAGAAGTCGACGCATCCTTTGAAGAAGGCATGGGAAGCGAATCCATGAGGAAATCATTAGTGGGTTGGTGTCTCTTTGTAGCGATCCTCAAATGCTCGATCTTTACAATCTTTCGCTTCTTTTCAACAGCGACTTCTGATGATTTTTCGGCGAGGAATTGGAGGAAGAGATCGATGGAAAGGGTGACCAAGTAGAGGGCTTCTGAGTTCACTATGTTGATTTCTTTATCGAGTTTCATCATCTTCTTGACTCGTCCGAGGGGGAATTGGGGTTTTAGGGTTTCTGGGGTCTCTTTTTCTTCTTCCGCCATTGATGTTGAGCGAGAGAGAGAATTAGGGTTTTTAATTTGAAGGACTTTGGGGGCTTTGAAATCAGAATAGTTTTGTGTTGGACGATAAATGCCCTTCACTTGGTGATGATTGTGATCATTGCTTGGGAGATTATAGGGGTGTTTTAGTCATTATGACATAATTCCCGCCATGATTAAAGAACTCCCGCCAAAACATGAAAAACAGAAAAATAATAATAATAATAATAAATTTTTTTTTTTTTATATTTGGTGAAATCAGAGATGAATATGTGCATAAATCTTAAGCATGTATGTATGTCAAATTTTCAGAGATTCCGGCAATCGTCGCGTAATTCAATGGGAACAAAAAAAAGTTCGAGATACTGTAATATAACGTTTTTCAAGATGAAGGTCGAAATTGTATTCCATGTGTAAAGGGGTGGATTTAAGAACATTCTTGCCTCATCCATCAAAGGTGCTGGAACTTCATACAATCACTGAATCAGACATTTTTAAGATTCTAACCACAGATGTGTCGTAAGTTTTGAAACAAATGTATCCAATATATACATCAATCAGAATAATGAAGACCGTTATAAATTGAAGAATTGGGGTTAAGAAAGTAAGAGCCAAAACAATGATTTATAGGACTCCAAATTCCTTCATTTTCTATGGCAGGTAAATAACCCTGATATATATTACAAGCATTGTACAATTGAGAAAAAAAAGATATACAAGACGAGTAGTCGAGTACGATATAAGATTGTAAGAATGAAGCTTTGTTCGAATGTATCATCTCATATGTTGAAACAATTCTACCACGGGTTTTAATTTTGATACCTGCAACTATTTGAAATAAAGTATCTATACAGATAGCTGCTTCTGATATTCAACTTCGATGACGGAATGCAAACTTGAGCCGTCGGGGATCCCTAGTGGTGGATCCTCACACGAGCAATTATCAACCATGAAAAGCTCCCATTCCTTAATGCCACACTTCTCCAATGCAGATATCAACCTCTCCTTCCAAATTTCGTTCGGGTATGCCCCATCTGGACTTACCAGTACTGCCCCTGTATAAGACTGTCCTGCAGCTTGAGCAGCTCCACTATAATGGAACAATCCCCAACTAAGATCTTCAGAGACATCTACAATTGTCCAGAACTCTTTCGATATAACCCCGTTATCCAAAACGCTGAAATTAAATGTTCCCGAAATTTTACCTCTTCTAACCCGATATTTTCTTCTCCTCCAGACCATTTTACCATCCTCAAGAGTCTTCACCTGGAATACTGGTTCATACCAAAATGACCCTTTTGCCTTTCCTCTGTAGAAAAGCTGGTACTGACATGGGAATTGATCATAAGCGGGGTTCTGCCCAGCAACAACGCGCCAACTCCAATCCAAATTGCCCAACCAACCCACAAAGAGATCTTCACCAAGCTCATGACTCAAATCCTCTCCTCGAAACTTAGCCATTGGAGTCACATAAGGTCTTTCAGGGATCTTTGCATCTAATTCAAGACAATTATTCTTCTGTAATACACAGAGAGAGAACGCTTCGAGATATGGACTCTCGTACGATGCTATACATCGATAGTTACAGACTTGATCAACCGGGCTACATTGGTTCAAGCATTGGAGAGCTTTTCGGCAATTGGGATCCAAGAGGCAATTCAAAACCTGTCTTCCACAGTTCTTCAACATGCAGTTGAGTGTGGAGAATCCTTTTGATCTTAAGTTTTGCAAGATAGAAACAGGCCTTATATAAGCATTGATGATCACCAATAAACAAAACCTTATATCATCGGAATTATAACGTTCCCATGCGTCAGATACCGTTCGAACCACCTCTTGAGATCCGTTTGTGCTCTTGGATTGAACTAATGTGCTCAGTAAATTTGTTTTAGCTTCAATGTCTATGAATGATCCGCCTAGTTTGTTGGCTAGAGCAGGGGAGGAATCGAAGCAGATGATGTTAGGGATGTTTTTGTTATTTGTTTGGACCCACTTCACTGATTCCGGATTAGTGACGGCGATGATCATCAAGATATCTGCATTTGAAATTTCTCTTTGGAGATTTTGCGTCTTTGGGTCACCAGATTGACTGAGACTATCATTGAATACTTGCATCTCAAAACCTTCATCGACCCATTTTAGTCTGCTAGCCTGCGTGCAAACAATAAGTCACAAAATCTAGATGTTCGTTGCACATGCTATTTCATCTACACATGTGAAATTGCCAGAAACGTGCCATAAATCTATATTATAAAACAAAATCCATATACCATAGAGACATCTAACGCTTAAGCCCTCGACATATTTTTGAATTCGTAGAGATCAAGAATGTGCTTGGGAACTAGGTAAAACTATTTTTAAGCACTGAGACTCTCATTAGATAGGGATATCTTCACAGAGAGTGGGGTTGAGGGTTGAGGGTTGAAGGCACTCTAATTGGAGTCGAGCTCAGAGTGAGTTATGGAGGTATTAGCTTAAGTGGGGGAAATTTAAGATGAAGAGGGGGTAGTACGCGCATTAAAACGGGTGTGCCGTCTAGGCAATGACTAGCCTGTATTAGTTCTCAAAATACTTTGAGAAAGGCTCTCTGATGGTTAATCCAAATTTCTTAAGATAGCCACCACGTAAAGGAAAAATGGAAGAAAAAAAAGTCGAAAAAGAATGAAACTAAGAGCTTGTGCTCCAAACCACTTAAAAGAGGAGAGGACACCGTTCAAATGCGTATCCAGCGTCCTACCCATTTTGAATGGTGTCGATCAGAATTTTTTGACGACACATTGGTTCCATCCCATGAGAAACCGAAGACTCTGAGCATTCAATACATTTCTACCCATTTCTCCCCATTTTTATAACTTTAAAAATGTTTCTTAAGAACTTGAGCACTTTAAACAAGAGCACATTTTAGATGCTCAATACAAACCTGCTGCAGACCACACAAACGCAGCCTTCACTAAACTAAATCAAATACACCGACTTTCCATCAGACCACAAGTTTTACTGGTCCGAGTTCTATCTTATCTAAATCAACCCATTTCCTCACAGTCCACAAGCAAATCATCTCTTTAAAGAACTTAATTACGATTGGCATAAACCTAAAGCTGTTCTCCCTAACAGTTCGTTCTTAGCTTCACGCCTTCACCTATCACCTCTCTCGCAAACTTCATATGACTTCTAAGCTTTACGCGCGATAACTCAGCATTGGGTATTGTACCCTTTATATTCTCATACAAATTTCCTAATTTCATCCTTTTATCCATTAACTCTGAACCTCTAGTAGAAATACTAATTTGGGCAATACCCCTTTTCTATCATAGCAAACAAGTTCTTAAAATTATAAAACCAAGCTGTAATTTTAAACTAGTAAAGTACTTACAGTGTGGAGCATAACTTCTTCCCATGGTGTGTTCTTTAAAGGGCTCAAACTTCCTTCTCCAACCAAAGCAACAATCCTCACTGGGGAAGATAATGTTTCTAGTACTGTGTTCTCCTTTGTTTCAAGCACAGCTGAAAGTTTTGACCCACTGTGAAAAGGAGCTCTTTTAAGAGGCCCAAAGGAGACTTGTTTAAGAAGAGTGGTTTTACATAGCAGAGAAAGGTTAGGGAAAGCGTTTTTTGTGATGGGAATATGGTGGTTTTGGAAAAAAGTGGCTTTGAGAAGAATGGTTTCAGTAGACATGGCTTTGCTTAAAGTGGACATTGGTGGATGTAGAGATGGCCACACAAAATATATAGCATCTTCAAACAACTTCTCCAATGAGCTCGTTCTGGCCTCAACAAATATAGCTTTTCGACATGGAGAAACAACCGATGCAATTAGCACTAAATTTTATACAGTACTGAACTGAAACTGGAGATGCGTTTGAGGAACAAACCAGTAAGTTTATAATAATGTGAAAGAAGATCCTGTTAAGCAAATAGATTAACCTGTGAGAAAGCAAATACATTCGCCTGAAAATGAGAATACCGATACAAGATACACAAGTCGCAGAGCAACCCACTCAAAATATACCTTCGCCTTACACCCTGAGCAACGTCCCATTAACTTTTTCTACAAAATTCAATGTTCTAGTTTACTTACCCTCCATTGTTTGCCATCCTAATTCCGCATGAAGATAGGATTTTACCATTAAGCGTCTTACAACAGGCTTACACATTTTATTCTACTAATATCGGGACTTGAACATGTATATCTAATAATACAAAGGCTTCTGTGATAAACTAATCTTGTATACACATTAATTTGAACCCTTGAGGTGGTACTTAAGGCGAACCTCCTTCAAAGGAACTTAAAGAACTAATTATAGATTCATAAACCGTAATTCCCTTCAAATACACACTGTCCTTCAGGAGCTGCAGGAAACAAGAGATAAAATGTCAGGGGGGAAAGTGAACACCGACTTGAACTATTGAAAGCACAAGTAATTAGTGAATCAACAAACCTCGTTATGTTCATGAAGTAAGATTGGGGTATTAGTCATTGGAGAAAACCCCAACGTGGGAATCCCCATCTGTCTCATGTATCGTGCATCAGTTGTAGAAGGCAAAATTTCAGGTTTTGCAAGTTTACCGCCAATTCTGATAATAGCTTCTTGAAAAACAGACCACCATGGGTTGGAGTCATTGGTTGGCGTCATCATAGGTCGTCCCATATAGTCCCTTATGGGTCCTTTCTCACTTATCTACATACAAGAAACACAGTCAGCTCTTACTGTACGCAAAGAAGGGCAAAGTTGACTACCAATTTAAGATAATAGCTCCACAACGATATATTCAGGTCACAATTACGGAATATTGACTATTGCACTGGGTAAAATGTTATATTGGAAAAATAGAGTTAATAGTAAAAAAAATGTATGAACGTTATACCCTGTGATGTACTTAATGTTAGTTCCCCAACTTTTAACAGCTCCCTTTCAACTTCTATCAGTAACTAGTTTCCTCTACATTTGCTCACCACATGTCAACGTTACAGATACATTCTTAGCCCCACACCTTAGATTCCATATAAAGATACTACTACATATCAAATCCACTCTTAGATCATGTTCTTGTCTTTCAAAATTTTCTTTAAGAAACCTCAGGAGTCAGATTTCAAATGTTATAGCCATTCCCGCCCTCATAAAACCAAACTTTCACGAACTCTTAGCCATCTGGTGTTTTAGCGACATATTTTCAGACGTAACAAGCAGCATGGACCTATAAGTTTATCTAATAATTTAAACATAAAATGAGCAAAACAAAAGAAACCTTCACTTCCCATTAAATATACAACTTTGCTCTAGGTCCTGACTAAAACCCAAGTGAGATCATAACCAATGACCGACTATTGGCAATATCAATGTGATAGTATCGGTCTAAAAGGAAGCAGACTTCCACATTTATCCATTGAAGTGATTCACTTTTATTTTAAAAAATGAACCTAAGCTCATTGAACTCTCCCTAACATGCAAGAGTATCCCGGTGTCCCCACCATTTTAAGATCATTGTCTTTCTTCCCTGGCTCCTGGCATATTTGGATTCATTTATTTACTGAAACTGATCTAGAGTGGACTCATCCTAACAAATATCAAATGGAGCTTGCCAAACTAGGGTAAGGCTATGTACCAATGTTTTGTAGTTATTTGGGGATGTAATGCCAGTACATTTTAAGGAAAGGAAAGATCACAAGATGATATTCTCAATATAATCACATTAGTGTGGCAGTCTACCACAGGTGCTTCTCAGCGAAAACCATTTACAAGTATATAGAATTAATTCCTCGATTTTCTTTCTTAACGCAATACTTGAAGCCTAACATTGAGTCTAGAGTCGTGTGTGCCTCTGGCTTGTGCTTCTTGTACTCTTTCTTTTATCCTTGTAATCTCTATTAACCCAAAAAAAAGAAAAAAAAGAAAGAAAGAGGGATGGCAGCCATAGAGACAGAGTTTAGGTTTACGAGAAGATTCATATATTGGTGAAATACTATAACCCTTCAGTTTTTTAGTTCATTAAAAGAATTTTTCATTGGATTTAGGGAAGATGGTAGAGTGTTGCACGTTCACCACAGTCTACACAGATGCTTCTCAGCGAAACATCTTTTACAGGTCTATAATGGAACTATTCTTCCTTTCTTGCCAGTGGAGGTGAGACCTAATAATGAGTCCAGAATATCAATTTTTCACTTCCCAGATATGGATAGTTGAATGGTGAAGGCTTGAGGTGACGCTGAGAGTCAAGAGAGTTGTGTTTTTTTGAGATCTGTGTTGAGAGTGGAGAATATAGATTTGTAGTCTGGATTCGACAAGTGTTAACTTATGTGATTTTTCTTTTTTCTTTTATAATTTATATGTGATCTAACTCTAGCATTTGTTATGCATGTCACATAGACTTGCTCGTACTATCACTAAGAGTTTAACTACATAGCCCAACTCTAAAATTTGGTATGCATGTCACATAGACTGGCTCGTACTATTGGTTAGACTTTAACTACATAGCCCACCCCACGGGAATATTTAAATATGAACTATGTTTGGCATACTTGTTTATAAAAGAGAACACATCTCCATCATATACCTTCTACATTATGCTACAATCTATGTAGATCTTTGTACCGACATAATTAGTAAATATAGTCCTTTAAGAGTTTAAGTTACAAGGCATATCTCAAACGTCGTGGTCACTTGAGCTCAAGCGTTTGATTATCAACTTTGTTAACGTTTCATCTTTCTATTTTAACTAACAAGTTCACAATTATGCTCATCAGTTTCAATACTTTCAGATTTTTCACCAAAGAGTTCCTAATAACCGATATTCTCACCTGGTATGTCATGTTCCGTGAGGCCGGTGCCCATTCATCCGCAATTCTTCTCCTCAATAAATCTGGATCAGTTGTAGGCGGTAGACGAACATCGAACCCTGCTTCAGCCTCTGAAGGTTGCATGTTCATAATAAATCCCTATACATATCACATCCCATTCTTTTCATTAACATATAATCCCATACAAACAAACAACTACACAAATGACTAAAAATGCATAAATATCATCTCACCTTAGGCGAAGGTGTGCCCGCTTTCACATACACAGGATTAACCGAAATAACCTCCGACCTCGCAGCCACTCCCGCCTTAACCAAATCAAACTGATTCTCCCTAAACTTACTAACAACCTCCATACTCTTCATTAAATTCTCCATTGCCCCATTATCAAACAACTTCGACCCGTGCCCTGGCATTCCCACCCCCTTAATTATCAAAAACCACGGAGATCTATCACCGTAAAACACTCTAAACTCATCATTAACCGAAGCCTGCCCTTCATCCAACATAAACCCCACATTCAAACTCTTAAACTCCTCCGACTTGGCGAACTTGGCCGCCCCATCAACACCACCAATCTCCTCATCGGGCACATACGAAATGTGCACCGTTCTAACCGGTTCAAACCCATTAACCCCCTTAAGGTTTCGAATTGCCTCGAGGTATTGCATCCCAATACACTTATCATCCTGCGAACCCCTTGCGTAGATTTCACCATTAGGGGTTCGGGTTGCGGCAAAAGGGGGGTGAGTCCACTTAGATGGCTCGGCGGGGACGCTGTCGAGGTGGGAGTTGAGGAGGATTGAAGGGAGAGAAGGGTTTGAGCCTTCCCAGGTTATAATCAAAAGGGGTTTGTTTGGGGTGAATTGTAGGGTTAAGGTTTTGAGATTGATGGATTGAGCTTGCGATTTGAGGTATGAAATTGCTGATGAGTAGTCTGGGGTGGATGAGCTGTGTTGATTCTGAGATAGTGTTGGAATCGAGTGATAGGGTTTTGATCTGATGGTGGTGATTGTAGAGAGAGAGAAGAGAGGTACAGGAGAGAGAAAGCTGTGATGAGTAACAATGGCGGACGATAAGTTTTACTGTTACTGAGAGTGTACATGGTGTGACTTGTGAGATTATTATTTGAGTTTGTCACCATTTTAACTGTCATATATGTAAGAGCATCCACAGCAGTTGGGTGGATGGATTCGGCCAAAAGCAAAGCAAGATGAATCCACCCGAGAGCAATTTTCAATCCACCCCGAGGTGAATTTTCTACGTGCACTTCTGAATCGTACGTTTTAAATGAACGTCTCAGATACGTCAACATGTCTCAATCTCATCCATCAAAGTCCCAGCGCACTTCTGAACCGCGCGTACCATTCAACCAATAGGAAAATGCCACGTAATTTATTTATTTTAATATATAGCCGCGCGGTTCTGAATCGTGCGGCATCACCCTGCATCTTTTAGGCTTATTCTCATTTCAAGTCTTTTAGGCTTATTCTTTTAAGGCATTGGCTTTATAAACTTGGCATATCCAACATATCCAAGGCATTAACTTGGCATACCCAACCTTACTCCACAAGTTTCCCAACCCATTTCCTCGTTAATCACTTAAAAATGTCGGGTTCGTCTAGTTCGTGATCGAGGAAAAATGCTTCCAAAACTACACGTAACTAACGCGGAAGTAAAACGAATGGGGAACGCCAATATAACAAATGTTTGGCCGGATCAATTGACGGATGACATCGATCCCACCCAATCGTACGATGAGTTGAACCAAGTAGATATCCTCCCGGAGGGCTGGGTCCATATTTCCGTTGGATAGGAGGAAATATCGGTAAGTTTTATATAAATTTGATGTGTTATTAACGTATATTACAATGTGTTCGATGAAATTCCCGAATGAACTTCTAACGTGTTAATGTGTTTTTTTTATCATAACCGAGATGAATTACAGTGTAGAGGATCATTGGATAAGGTACTGAAGTGGTACCGATGGATTGTCATGTACCCGACGTTGAAGAAGTTGGTCGACGGTATGGGTTTTGCGGAGTTTTGCTCGATTAATGTTGGATACACGGATAACCGTCTCATTCATGCTCTTGTGGAACGGTGGCGGCCTTCCATTTATACATTTCACTTCCCTTGCAGAGAACTGGGTTTCACAGCGTTAGACTTTGTCATGCTAACGGGCATATCTTTTAGGAAGGGTCGCAAAACTCCCGTACGACGAGAGGTACTCCAAGTTAGAGGAAGCAGAAAAGATGTTCCCATAAATCACAAGCTCTGACATGAGGTACGGTAACATCACTCTCTCCTTCTATTTAAAAAAATGGCAAGAGCCTTTGAATCTACGTCTCCACAATTACGACTCAGAAATGGATATCGTGTATGCACGGGCATTTATTATCTATATGATGGGTAATCTCTTCTTCTCAAATGGTACCACATCCCTTCGGGCGGGTTATCTGGCAGCCTTGACAGACTACGATATTTTTTGTGCGTCGGGTTTTGACTGTGGTACGTCGATTATGGTGGCTTTGTATCGGGGGCTTGATAAAGTCTCAGTTCTGAGGCCCGGGAAGATGAAGAAATCGATCACCAGATTTTATGCGGTGTTGGAGTACTGGTTCTTCGAGTACTGTCGGGTTGGAATGTATCCAGTTAAGGTATAAAATTTTAACTATATTTATCCTTGTATTTCTAGGTGGAGAGATGAAAGGGCGAGTACGGGGTCTGAAATCCATTACTCTTTTGATGTGATCAGAGATATGATAGAATGGAAGGACAAAACCAACATAGATTGGCAACCATGACACAGGTCTAGGTAATTGACACGTCCAGAGGTAAGAGTTTCTTTAGCGCTGAGCACCCAAAGGGTTCCATTGGTGTCAGTCCCATACGGCCACGGTACGCTTTGGAATTTAGGAGACCGGTGTCAGATGACCGGGATTGATAATGTGTGGTATGACCCCCCTTAGAAGATTATAGAATTCCCAAGGTACGATCGAGAGTTATATCAGAGTCTGAAGGATGTGGACTTCTACGATGGTCGCGATTATCTTGCTCCCGACGTAGATTACATGACGTATTAGCGTCTCGTTCATCCAAATCCTAAGATCGGTTGCAGTTTAGTAAAGAGGACGGGAAATATTTGATCAGTCGAGCGTGATCTAGTGAGGCTCGATGTATACTTGCCACCTACGTTGAGTTTAGCTACGTCTTCACAGGTGCAAGACTATGGTGTTCATGCGACCGGTGATCCACGTGATATGGGATGGTTCATGGATGTGGCGGGACTGAACGATCAACGTAGACGGATACCGATCCCGGTGATGCAGGTACCATACCCATGTCTACCTACGTATAGTACGGATGAGTTGTGGTATCAAAACCAAGGATTACGGTATGCGGCATATGAAGACTCGAGGCAACTAGCTGACAGTAATACTAAGTTGATGAGAGAGCTGAGTCGGGCACAGGTCATCCGAGAGACGTCCGATAGACTAACTGAGATGCCCATTTCCTACCAGACAGAGTCAGTTGTGCAATGTACCTATGACGAGAGTCTCGCACATGGCAGACGCGCCTGCCAAATGAAGAGAGGTCGTCCCAGTTAGGCTATATTTTATTTAGAAATTTTATTTATGTTTGTTTGAACTATGTTATGTATTAATATTGTTTAAACTATATTTTATTCAGAGTTTTAATATTATTTTATTTTTTAAGATTTATGTTTTGGAAACTTGTTGTCCAAGTTACTCAATCATCAGCGGTTAGTTTTGTTTATGGAGACTTGTTGTACAAGTTACTCAACGACCATATTAACGGCTAGTTTTGTTTATGGAAACTTATTGTACAAGTTACTCAACGGCCATATTAACGATTAGTTTTGTTTATGGAAACTTGTTGTACAAGTTACTCAACGACCATATTAACGGGGTTTTTTTTGGAAACTTGTTGTACAAGTTACTCAATGGTCATATTACCAGCTAGTTTTGTTTATGGAAACTTGTTGTACAAGTTACTCAAAGGCCATATTAACGGCTATATTTTGTTTTAGACACTTGTTAATGACTATATTAACGGCTAGTTTTTTTTTTACACTTGTTAACGGCTAGTTTTTTTTATCTATAAATATCATTCATTTCCTACACTCTCCTCCCTTCTAATCTTTTACACTCTCCTCCCTCCTTACCTTACAAACAAAACCACTATGTCTTCCTCAAGCTCCCAATCTAATTCTCAAAACCACTTGCAATCCTCCAATATGAACCAACAAGGAAACGTCTTTCCTCATCAATTTGGCACAATTGATCCGTCGCAAATGCCTAACACTTCCCAAGGTCAAAATTACCATGTTCGCCAACTATTCTTGCCACACGACAATCAATTTTAATCTCAAACCCATGGATATTACCATTATTACCCAAACCAAGGATATTATCCTCAATTTGATGGGTATACAAGCTCGTACCCTCAATCGGGAAATCCATATTATTCATCTCAAACCGGTTTCGCCGGTGGAAGTTTGTGTACCACGCCGATGCAAGGTACATAGGGTTTAAATGATTTAAATCATAATACATCTCCGGTTGTCTCTCCAGTCATCTCCAAGGAAGTCAATCCGGTTCTCACGAGAAGTAATACGTGTCGGAAGGCAAAGTCTAAAAGAAAAATGGCATCGATACCTATTATAGTTGAGGATGTACTTAAGGCTTCGAAGGAAGTTCATGACCATAAAGAATAATACTCAAACTCCAAAAATTGGTCATCCGACGATTTCGTGAATCTTGCACGTGCTTGGTCCCAAGTGTCTCAAAACCTCGCTACCACGAACAACCAAAAAACCGTTATATTTTTGTTTGTGCGTGATCAATTCAACTCCTTCTATATTGACCGATCGATGTGGCGATCATACAACGGTGCCAATTGTGCGTATAAGGGGCGGCTCAATAAGGAATGTTCAATTTTTAAAGGTATCATTCAAGACCTTGAGAGCCGATATCATACCGGTATTGGAATGTATGACTTCGTAAGTATTTCATTTATTTTTCTCATTTCATTAATATTCAAAGGTGAATCATACTCTAAAGAATTTTCTAACTTGATTTCTAGGAACGTATGGCATACGACACATATTTTTAACTACAACGCAAACCATTTGCACTTGGGGAAGCGTACAAAGTTTTGGAAACTTGCCCAAAATAGTCACAAATTTATCACATTGGCCATCACGGCCGTAACGTCGCTAGGAAGTCAAATTTTAACGATATCCCGGGTAACTCCACCAATACCGATCCTGAAGCACTTATATCCGGCACTCCAAATATCGTAATTCCGGATAATTCTATCGACGTGGATGCACCACTATATTCTTGTGCGGATGTAGGACCGGACGACCATAAAAAATACAAGGCAAAAGAAGAGGCAATGTCAAGTATATAATTTTTGGGGAAGATGATGCTTGAGACAACATCCAACATGATGAAGTCATGGAATCAGAGAGACGAGCAAAAGAAAGAGGAAAATGAAGCTAAAGCTAGAGTACGAGATGAACTAAAGTTGGTTAGAGAGGCTGAGATTTAAAGGAGGCGTAAAGCGGAGCTAACTCAAATAAAAGCCTTCGACGATGCGCATATGTTTAAGGTGATGACAACGGACCCAAGTAACCTACAGCCGGCACAAAGGCGTTAGATGAAGAAGCAGATTAAAGAATATTCGAAGAAGTTGAAAGAGCAGTGTCCAAGTGATGACGACGTTTCTAGTGATGAAGATTGATGTAATCCTTAGCGTTAATAGTAGTTATTAAGTTCTATGTAATTTTATTATTTCAATAAAATTGTTATTAATGGTTCGTAATCCTTAAAATTGTTACAAAATCAAAAAGCAGAAGCAGTAAACTATGTTTTTTTAAAACTTTACAATGATGAAGACTTTGAAATAAAATATATTACAACTTCAACATTAAACTTGGAAACAAAATACATTACTTTAGAAAATAAACAAACAATGATGAAGACTACAATTACTCTGCCCCTTTTCGACTCCACAAATATGCGACAAGTTCATCTCGTAATTGAAAATGAGCTCCTTCATTTCTAATTTCACGAACCTTCTGGATGTACTCTGCCATAGTGTAGATCGCGTGCCTTAGATTTAAGTCCTCCTTCCAACTATCTACGAATTTTCTAAACTCGGGATCAATGTCCATTTGCCGGATGTAAGTATGACGTTCATCTTCGACGATCATATTGTGCAAGATTATACATGCATACATAACATTTCCTAGATCACTAGGTTTCCAAAATCGTGTACCGTGTGCCAATATTTGAAACCTAGCCTGTAATACCCCAAAAGCACGCTCTATGTCTTTCTGGCATGCTTCTTGCATCTTCGAAAAATGTCTTTCGATATTGTTGGATGGATTTCTTATGGTTTGAACAAGTGTTTACCATTTTGGACAGACTCTATCCGCTAAGTAATACCCCATAGTGTGCGGTACCATGCCTATATTATAATTGTATGGCGGCGCAACTCCATTAGACAAGTTGTTGAAAAGCCACCCTTGATGCAAGATATTCACGTCGTTGTTAGAACCGGGCACCCCAAAGAATGTGTGCCATATCCAAAGATTTTGGGGTGCAAACACTTCTAAATTCAGCGTCAAGATTTTGTTATACCCGGTATATTATCCTGCCTACCCGGTAAGATAATTCTTCCATTTCCAATTCATACAATCTAAACTACCTAACATCCTCGGGAAGCCTCGCGATCCATTCACTTCTAACAAGTGTAATGTATCGTCTTCATTGGAAGATCTAAGGTATTGAGCTTTGAATTGTGTTATAATAGTTTTACAAAATTCTTTCAAACGCAAAATAGCCGTAGACTCCCCAATCCGAAAGTATTCTTCTTGGGTGTCTGCGCTCGTACCGTAACATAACATGCGAAATGCGCACGTTATCTTTTGGTCTGAGGATAAACCAATAATCTTAGCGGTATTTTCTCTTTGAATAAAATAGAGGTTCGAAGAAAGTATTTGATCATAAATATGTTGATACACACCTTCGCTCATACAGAATCGACGACGAAATGAGATACATTTGAATCTTGGGTTGTCACCGAAGTAATCCTAGTTAAGGTTATCCTCCCCAATTTATGCTCACGGCTTTTCCGCTTCTCAATCCGTCCCCTTTTACTACCTCCCCGCCTTCGTGATGATATCGCATCTTGCTCTTTTTCTTCTGCTTCTCCCATCTCAATCATAATCTTCCTATACTCGTACAAAAACTTAATTTAACGTCGGAATAGCTCTTCGTCACTGGACGATGATGAAGACGATAATTCTTAAGGTGAGAGTGATGTGTCAGTCCTGAGTAGGTCAACAATGATTTCGTCTGACATGATTCGGCGCAATTGATAAGAAATGAAGAAGGCTGAGTTTTGAGAGTAGAAGATGAATGAGTTGATTGTAGAAGAGAGTAGAAGATGAATAGGGGTTATAAATAGAGAAAAAAACTAGCCGTTGAGCATCTTGTTGAAGAAGTTTGATCAGGAAAAAACTAAGATGAAATAATGGGGAACCAAAGATATTTTTTATGCAGGCTTATGCCGCGCACTTCTGAACTGCGCGGCAAAAACTAGCCGTTGGAAAATCTTGCAATCTCAGCCGTCCACGTGGGTGAGTCTTGTACCTTGAGAATACGCACAGTTCTAAAGTGCGCTTAATGGGAGCCATTGGATGGGATGACACATGTTGTAATCTTAAAGGAGAAGTGTATACGCGCAATTCTGAACCGCGCGGCGTGAATTCACCCCAAATCTACCCACAGGGTGGAAAATCCACCCTTGGATGAATTTTGCTTGTGCCACGTCAGGTATTCACCTAGCTGTTGGGAGACGATTTGGGTGGAAAAGATGTTGTCAGGCAGATACATAGATTCCTCCACATGTCTTTAACAGCGAGAGTTCCCCACGCCCCCTTCACGACAGTGAGGTCGCCGTCAACCCTCAGCCCAATCAGCCTAGACACATCATCCAAGGTGATAGTCATCTCCCCCCACTTGAAGTGAAAACTGTTGGTCTCTGAATGCCACCGCTCAGCGAAGGCTGTAATCAGCGCAGAGTTGTAATGCTTGTAGGAGATGGCTCCAATCCTGCCCAGACCCCAAACATTCACAATGTTTTGAACTCTTTCGATATCTTTCCCAAGCTCCCACGAAGGACTGTGGTGATAGACACGCAGACAGCCTAGGTCCTGTAAGTAAAATAGAAACCCATGTGTCATCATTATCACAAAGAAAAAGTACAATAGAAATTGTCGAATTCATATGAATTCGACAATTAATTGTCTAGGAATTCGACAATTTTTAAGAATTTCATATAAGAGAAAAAGTTGATGAGATTGGTTTGTCATGTGTACCTGTCCAAGAACTAGAACTTTGGCGCGGTGGGTCGCAAAGCTCGTCAAGAGAGAAGGGTCCCTTGGGCAATTTTCCCCAGCTTCTTGTTCTGAGTTTCTTTCAGGGAGTACTTCTGTAAATGAAAGATCTTTGTCTTCTGCATAAGGTAAGCAATCCGTACTAGATTGTGTTTCAGGTGTACCAGGGTCTTCTCCCCTAAAGTCTTCTGCAGACTCTCCTTGGGAATCAAAGGTACTACTAGACTCCTCTTCAGGTGTGACTGACACACGTGGGAGGCTGCCACTTATTGAGGAATCCCTCAGTGGTAGCCTAGTCGAACGTATTTTTCTTCTTTTCGCAGGAACCCGCGGTGGGTTGTTATAATTCAGATGCGATGGATCGTCTCGCTCCTTATTGAGCCTCTTTCTTAGAGAGGTTGTTGGTACAATCTTCATCCCTCTTGTTGTGGGTAACTTGCCTCTACCCTTTGGTGGCATGGTGCAAAAATTCCAATAGAACTGTCGGTTAAAAATTTGTCGAATACACTAAAGTTTGACAATAAATTGTCGAATTTCACAGAATTCGACAATTTATTGTCGGATAATTGTCGAATTTTATATAATAAGCCAATTTATTGTCGAATTCTATAACAATTCAAAAAAAATTATCGTATTTCAATAGAATTCAACAGATATTCGACATATTTCTCTTGAATACTTTGAAATTCGACAATTCTTCATACGAATATACGTACATTTGTCGAATTTGTGTGTACATTTCCAATTTCGGTATTTCGCGCGTGAAATTTTTGAATTTTAATTTTATCGTTTCATAATTTTTATACAAATTATGGGGAATTATAAATGAGATTATACCTGATTATGACGGCGAGAGTACGTTGTTGACCGTGAATTCGACAAAGGTACCAAGGTGACTGAGTGAGCTCAGTGGAGAGCGAGAGAGAGAGAGCGATTAAGTGAGCGAGTGAGTGAGAGAGAGAGAGAGCGACCGAGTGAGTGAGTTCCCCGAGTGAGAGTGAGAGAGTGAGTTGAGTGGATAGAGAGAGAGAGAGAGTTTTTTTTGTATTTGTATTTTTTTTTTGCCACGTGGGAGAGAGGAAGAGTTGAGTGGGAGAGAGGGAGAGCTGAGTGGGCAGGTGAGTTGGCAAAATGAGTGGAGAGGAGAGAGTGTAGCACAAAGTGTAGTACAAAGAGAGTGTAAGAGAATCCTCTCCCATATCTGTTATGCTTTGTATCCATCTGCAGAATTGTTTGTATATAGAAGTGTTGATTTGCCTATTTGTTTGAAATGTGTAGTTATGTCGAGACCAGCAAAGAAACAGGCTTTTTCCAGCAATATCCACATTTCAAACTTGACTTTATCATGAAATGTCAAGCACAGATAGACTTGCATAGACTGTTTGGAACATCTCTAAGTACTCTAGCTTGGAAGACGGTGGAAGATGAGCGGAATGTTAAAATTATTTGATTGGAACTTATTTGTTTGCGTATTTGTAATGACTCTTATGATTCTGATATTTGTCTTATTTGTATTAACTCAAACCAATGTTAAAATTATTTGATTTTAGGTATTTATGTATTTGTGTTTGCTATATATACAAGTTCTTTTCTATGTATTTATGTTTGCTATATGTACAGGATCTTTTCTATGTATTTGTGTTTTTTACGTATATGTGGTGTTGACGCTGTTGACGAAGGGGTGGTGGTGGTGGTATTGGTGATGAATAGGTGGGGGTGGTTCCTTATAAACTGATAGGGGTATTTTGGTCTTTGTCTATTTTAACAAACACTCAAACTCAGACTACCAAAAAACAAACACTCCAAGGCATCCACTTGGCATCCACTCAGCTAGTGAACGTTTTTAAGTGGACTCAAACTCAGACTCACTCAAACTCAAATGCAAAAAAACAAACGACCCCTAAGTTAGCTAGCCACGTAAGCCTAAAATCATAAATAAAAAAAAAATAAAAAAAATGACATGTAGCTAGCAGTAAAATAAATGGTCTTTTTTAGGGTAGGGATGGACATCAGATTTTTTATTTTATTTTTTAAATTTTTACACTCCGGGCCAATTCAATTAGCGCATGTATTCTTAATTAAATATTAAAAAAAATTAATAACAAAATATTTTTAAAATAATTCATTAGGCTGGCCCACTGACAAGCTGACATGAACGGGCTCGCCACAGATAGCTACTGATTTTCTTGAAATTAACGTGATTTGAGCGATAGCTATCTTGGAAAAGGAATTTTTAATGAGTTTGGGTCGCTAACATAGCAATAACTATCCTGTTGCCCATTCTCTAAGAGCCATCTCCAAAGGTTTATTGCTTTATTGGAAATTTACGAATCTTCGAGTTTATCGGCTTCCGATAGGAAATTATCTTCACATTTTCATTGATCCAGACCTACGTTAGGAGGTCTGCTTTACTTTAGATATGGCAAAACAAAGTACTTGTAACGTCAGCTTATATAATTTGTCCATCCCGCTGAGTATACTTCTGAAAATGCTCTTCCAAATTTAAGGCAAACAACATTGCTCGAAGAGTAAAATCATAACTTTCCCACAATTTGGGGGCCTAATATCTCTTTCTCTTTGAAGAATCCGCCATTGGAGGTCGACCTTAGATACTTGATCTTCTATGAGGAAATCCATGATAAACCCTATATCTCCCTCTCTCTGGTTCAACAATGGCGTCTCCAATGGCGATTCATCGAGCGTGAAACTCCATGATTATGGCTTTTATCACCAAGGTTCGATCTTCAAGTCCTAATTTCTTCATTTTCAAACAAAATCAAACTATTTTTTCTACCCAAAATCCCCATTTCAAACCACTTTCCACCTCCGCAATCCTAAATAATTATCAAACACATCAACATGAAGGAAACCCACCCCAATCAATAGGATTCTCAAAATCAGGGACACCCTAAACATTGAAATGAGTGGGAATCCAAAAATTAGGGGTACCCACAAAGGGCAAACCCTAATCTACGGGTTCCTCCAAATCCTCAACGAGGAAATCCTAATCCTAATCAATGGTTCCTCTAGATCAGAGTTTCAATCAAAGGGGAAGCTCTAATTCTAATCATAATCAATGGGTTCCTCAAGATCAGAATTTTAATCAAATGGGAAACCTTAACCCTAATCCAAATCAGTGGAACAATCAAAATCAGAATTTTAATCAGCAAGAAAATTCGGTTCAGAATCAGTGGAACAATCAAGGTCAGAATTTTAAAAATAGTAGAATATTTTAGGCCCTTGTGAATCATGGCCGTTGGAGCAAATGTAGTCTGGAAACTATTAAAGTCTGATGTCTTTTAGTATCCCGCGACGACGTTATTTGATTTTATCCACTCCGACTTTAGGAACTTTGTTGTTACAGTAGATATTAACAACCCAAAATAAAACTTTTCGGGATTAAAAGCAAAGTACAAGTAAAATTTTCTGGGATTAAAAACTATCCGTTAGGAGTCTTTTTTTAGTTGATGATCCTTATTTTTTATTTGACTTGTTGATGATAATTGTAGTACATTGAAAAGTATATATTTACTTGAACTTGAGTAGTTGAATCATTTAGTAACAATAAGCAATGAGATAATGCATTTATTCATTAAGTATTTGATATTAGATACATGCATACAATCGACATGTAAGACGTGGATGTTTTACCCTTCAAATGTTAGACATGCCATAAAAGTTTGATTATGTTAGAGTCTTAGACTGAGTAATACATTCAGAGTTAAACAACCCGTTGATAGGTTCACATTTTTCTTCACCAGCAATCCAGCAATGTATTCAAACCAGCAATCTAGTAATTTTGTTAAAAAATACCTATATAGGTATATAATTTATTTTTTTATATAAAAATATGTACATTTTTCTTTGTCCTAATGACATCAAGGAAAGTTAGCTCAACTGGCAAAGTGAGGAGCTCCTAATCTAAGAGTCTAAGGTTCAATTCTTGATGTCATTAAATAAAACCTTATTTTGATAATTTTTTCACCTTAAGTTGATCATGTCCTTAACGTAAAAAAACTTCAATTTTTTTGACGAGCGGAGAAGTGAATCCGTATAATTTGCTAGTTAAATATAATGTTATATTTGATTAATTTTTAAGCTTAAAATACCGTTAAATGGCACACACAAAAATTGGGGCTCCGCCCCCAAACCTCCCCCCGATACCCTAATATAATTCATCATACTACCTTCGCCCCCCCAAACATAAAATCCTGGCTCCGCCCCTGAATGTATTAGTCCTAGCTGTAATTACATGTAGTATTGTAAGAAATGTTTGGACTATTATAACAAATCTTTTGTAATACAATAAGAAAAATGGATGGCAGTGAAAAAAATGTCTCACTTCAGCAAAACAATATAAGAATAAAAGTTTTTCTTGATTAGATCAAAGTCTTATTTTTTGGACCAATACTAATGCAACTTAGTTTTTATACCTATACCTAATGTTTCTTATTCTTTTCGTATCTATAACTTGCATCCTTGTCTAAATTTAGGATTATAAGTTATGTATTGCCATTATTGCATATTGTCAACTCCTTTGCTAATATAGTCTTATCTGGTTTTTATTTGTGACGGTATTTTACGCACTTGTAGTTTAAAGATGTTTAGACCTGACAAGATTGGATGGCAGTACTATTGGAGGCAAACTTGAGGCAAAGAAATCTCTTACTTAATTTGCATGTGTTACAACCATTTTTGCTACCATTGTTGCATATAAAAATGATAGTTTAATTTGCTATACTTACAAGAACAAATCGGGTGTATGTCGTGAGCTACTGCTATCACAATATTTTGCCACCATTGTGTGCTCATAAAGTTGTAATATTGAATTTGACATATTCTTTGTTATAAACTACTTTTTATGTGATAGAAATAGTTATTCAGAAATTGAAACTTTGAAGTAGTTGTAATTGTGAAATTATGAAATTTTGTAGTTGTTATTGTCTGAAATGATTATCATATAAAGTGGGTTGTTAAATTTAATATTTGTGCATGTGGGGGGTTGGATCGTGAGAATAATTATGATCTTCACAAGTGATTTTGATTGTCTTACAGGTTTTTCAGTAATTTGAAGATAGTTTATACTTCATTTTGTGCGTAGGTGATGCCGAAATTTCTGTAGAGTTTGAGTTAAAAGCATTTGGGTAGTGCCGCAGGCATGCAAAGTATAGAGTTGTAGTGTCGAAGGCACACCATTTTGGTTTTAAGAAAATACCACGTCGATCTCCCAACCGTTTAGCGGTTATACTAGTGGAAACAACAACAAATACAATCAAAATAAATCCCCATATCTTATAGCACTACCGCCAACATTTGTTGTAGTTCTTGTAACACAGAGGTTGCCTAAAGTTGTAATATCAACATCTTTCATCACCACCAACGGTTTCCTCATCTTGTCTTAGTTTCCAGAACCGAAACTGATCCGGCTACTTCAAAAAACCGAAACGAACCAGTCGGGTCAAATCGGTCCGAGTTGGTGTACAACCTATTTTTAAGTGTAGTGACATAGACGCATTGGGGATACTAGGGGGAGTCGCACACGCTTGATGCGTGTATGCAACAACTCGAAATCCTAAGGTACGTTGATCTTCTCCTTTCTAGGGTTTTCTTATTCCTAGTATAACAACTTCCAACCTTGTAATTTATCTCATTCCATTTGCTCCATAGAAACCCTTTTGTAACATAATGGGGGATTGTAGTGGTATTGTTCAATCTGTGCAAAGCTGGTGGTATTATATCAACACTGAAATAGGTAGAGAGATGAAGGATCCTGCCAATATCCAGAAGAGTCTTTTCAAGTTTAATAAGTTATTTATGATATTGTTGAGTCCAATACAATCTCTAGGGCTCTTTATGTTCATGTGATAACAATTTTAGAAGAAATCTGGAGGCTTCTATTGGGATCTGAATCGAGTGTTTCGTACTTCTGATTCGAATTCAGGTGCTAATTTTAGGCAGTTCCTAGGTAAAGACTATTTTAACAAACGAAGAGTTTTTAGGTCAGTCAGCCAAGGGCGAAGACAGCAGTAATGACATGTATTCCGAAGTGGTCGATAATGGATTGATAATATTGGGAATCGAAGAAATCTTAGATAGGACAGGCACCAAGTTTACTGGAGAGATAAGGGAAGTTGAAAGCCAATTCAAGGATTTGCTGTATCAAGTTCCAACATCCCTAACACCTAAGCTCTACAATTTCGTAACTGATCACAATGTGGAGGTTCACAGATCTTTCTGGCTCAACTGGCACAACTACATGCTTTACCTTTTTCAGGATTACCTAACTGTTGCCATAGAACAGAACGGGACTTCCCACTAGAGACCGAAACAAAGTTTATATGTGTTAGAGAGGTTTATTATCTGTGTTAGTCACAAGTATCTTATAAGTTTTTCAGAGATTTACATTTGTATAGGCAATAATACTAATTAAATATGGTGATATTATATAGTAGAAAAAGGCTCAAATCAGGAAATGCCCACTTTTGACCAGATATCATCATTAGACTGGTTTGTTCTCGATCTTTGATCTATGTTTTATCACTACCCATTATACCTTTATTAAAAGATTTTTATTTATATCTCCATCTTTACAGGTCGCTGTTACAGATGACCACGGGTTCTCAAAGTGGAAAACTTTCGAGACTGTTCCTTTTGTTGGTGATAATAATAAGGCTTGGTTTGTGCCTGTTTGTCGAGTAGTAGTACTACTTTGTGTCTAGGTCTATTCGCTTTGTAGTTTGAGTAGTACTTAAATTTATTTTGATATATCTATGAATGGATTAACAATCAGCCGTATAGAGAGAGATGAAGAGATAAGAAAGAAATGGAGAAGGAGATATAAAGATAGAGAAGCGAATAAGAGGAGATTCGAGATTAGCCGACGAACATATAAATTGAGACATTCTTTATTTTTGCATTTACCAATGAGAACACTCTTTTCAATGAAATGATAAAGGCTTAAAATTGCATTTCAACAATACACAAAAATACATCTCTATCTTACATATGATTTTTGCTAGTTCAATAATTAATGTATTCTTTTATGAAGTTGAATAACTGTATTTAAAACAAAAATGTATCGAAATTTGAAAATACTCAATGATTCAAGATTAGAGTTTAAATTTAAATATTGTAATAATTTATTACAAAAAGGTTCTATGGTGTAGTGGTTAGCACGGTGGACTTTGAATCCATAGACCTGGGTTCGACTCCCGGTAGGACCTCCTTTTTATGCACAGTGATAATCATGCGCGTTCGCCCTACCACCTAATGTACAACATGTGGGTATATTGTGATCCAAATAAAATTAAGGTGGGGAGCATGGTCTATTTTAATTCATCCTTCATTTGGAAGTACATCTTTGGATTTTTAGCACCCAATAATAAGGTGATGAACCAATATATTTTGCATTTACACCCTCTTTTAGAATATCCTCACAGACAACATATTGATCTTCAGATTGCATCAACCCTTATGGGGTCTTGATTCTGTTGCTTTTATTTTGTAGTATTGTGATTTGTGTTGAGTATGGGTTGATTGGGTTCCCTACCTTGTTTGTATTTAAAGAGATTAGTCTTCTTGCAACATACACCATTGAATGTGCTTCAAAACTACAAAGAAATGGTCTTATGGGGTCATTTGAAGATTGGGTTTGAGAGTAACAAAGCATGTGGGGAAAGGATGTTGAGAGGTATGATGGTTTGCTCTTGTATGTCTACTATAGCTTCTACAAATGATATGTATTTGTAAGTTGTTCCTCACCTCAAAACCCATAATCACTCAAACATGAGAGTATGGAGCTGCACCTAGTGTTCTAAACCCCACATAAAGAGTGTCCCTCTCAATACCTTTATGACAATGGATGCATATGCCTCAAGAAGCAAAGGTCCTGAGTTCAATTCACAACCAACAGGTCTCCAGGACTTACACAACATGATGTGAGTTGGCAGGGTTCTCACGTGCCCCAGGGATTAGTTGGATAAATGGTGATAAATTATGAACCTGGATCACCCTTATAGAAGAAAAAAAATGTGTCACTATGTTTTCTAAGTATAGACAAGTTTTGCAAAACGCTAGCAAGTAAACTTCAATAACAGAACATTAAATGCAAGAGCCACTATGTTGGCCAACTTTGAACTTCTCATAAGTTGATTTTATTGAAGAGTTCCAACTAAATAACTTTCATGACTCCCTTACTTAAATAAATCCTAATGAGATAACAGACCTACTGTTTTTAACTGTACAACAATCCCATACTCAGATCAAAGGAAAGAATATTTTTTCAGCTTTGGTTTGAATTCGATGACTGCTTTATGAGAGGTTGAGAGGTCTTCCCAAATTCTTCAGGTGGGCTCTTCACCTCCATTAATAATGCCACTACTTCCTTCATTGTAGGCCGCTCAGACGGGGCTGAGTTCACACAAAACATGGCGATTCCAAGTGTTTGGAGCATCTCTTGTACCATTTGATCTGGTAAACCCCGAAGTTTACAGTCTAATACAGTTATAGCAGGCTCGAAACTCCCCATCTTCTTTTTTATCCATTCAACTATGTGGAGACCATCAACCACTTGGGGATCTACGGCATTACGCCCACTGAGGATCTCCAATAACACCACCCCGTAGCTGTATACGTCACTCTTCTCTGTAATATTCATAGTGTATCCATATTCTGCCAAAGATAAAAAAAGGTAGAATCATATTAGACAACCTTATCAAAACAATGAAATCTGAATCTCCCCTATAATGTCAACCAAACAGAAAGTAAGAACGTGTTTTTATCTAGTCTAAGAAATTCGAAAAGTATATTTCTGAAATCAGACAATTTCCTAATAAGTTCAATCAGACTGCTAAGTAACCAGATATTTAAATTCGAACGGCCACTACGTAAAAACTCTTTTAGGTGAAAAACAAACATGCAACTGTTATTGATAGCAAATGCAGCAAAGATGATAAAGAAATTTAACAGTTTAGCACCAAACTTATGAGGGGGAAAACAATGAAACGTGTAGTAGATTTCAAAGAAAACTTAAGCTTTGCAGGCTGCACTATATAAGTAAAACTAAGCGAGATATCTACGTAGAAAACTGAAATGTAGGTAAAGTACTTGCCTGGGGCAATATATCCGTAAGAACCAGCAACTCTTGACATCGCGTGGTGATAATTCTGAGACACCATTAGCTTTGCCAGCCCAAAATCTGCTAGATAAGCTTCACACTTTGAATCCAGAAGTATGTTATTGCATTTAACGTCCCTATGCAGAATCGCTGGTATGCAATCATGATGAAGATAAGCAAGACCTTGTGCACATCCAACAGCAATTTTATACCTGGTTTCCCAATCTAAGTTCCTGTTTGTTTCCAGCAACTGTTGTAGGTTCCCATTCGAGACGTAGTTGTAAAGAAGAAGTTTGATACATTTATTCGAACAATAACCCAAGAGCTTCACGATGTTCCGGTGGCGAATGTGCCCAAGAATTTGAATTTCTGAGGCGAATGCATCCACGGATTCTTCTTCCTTTTTCGTTTTCCAAAGTTTCTTCACTGCTATTACTTCCCCGTTTGGCATCTCCGCCTTATAAACAACCCCAGAGCACCCTTTTCCAAGCACATTTTCCTCTTTCAAGCACTCCAAGATATTGTCAATTGTGAAATTGAGCTTTTGAAATGGGATGAATGTCCACGGATAAGAGAAATCTTCATAGCCTGGTGAAGAGGGTGACATGCTTGATGATTTCCCAGACAAGTAACTCTTGTTTCGAGCTATAAGAATCCAAGACGCCAGAACAGCCAATATAAATGAAGCGAGAGTCACAGAGATTAAAGCTACGGTTTTGGCGGACTTTAGTCTGCTTCTCCTCATTACACCTGAAGAGCATGTAAGCCCATCAACTGATTGGCAGAGCTTTGGGTTTTCTAGGTACGAGTTTGATGAAATAGTCCTGAAAAAAGGAGTCACTGGGATCGCGCCTGTGAAGTTGTTGTAGGATATATTGAGAGAAGCGAGGCTTGTTAGGAGACTTAGAATCTGAATTTTGCCATGAAGCATATTACGAGAGAGATCAAGCGATTGTAATTGCGTCAAACCAGACAATGCCTCAGGAATTTCCCCAGTGAACCCGTTAGAACTTAAATCCAAACTAATCGTTAAGCTCGTCACGTAACCAACTTCAGGGGGGATCTCACCTGATAAGCTGTTAAAGCTCAAATCAAGTAGAGTTAGTTTCTGCAAGTTCCGTATCGATATCGGTATCGACCCAGTTAGTAAATTGTTGTTGAGGATGAGCTTGTTCAAGTAACTAAAGTTTCCGAAACTCCATGGTATCTCACCCGTAAACCCATTTCTACTAAGATCAAGTTGCTCTAAATTCACCAGCTCTCCCAACTTGGATGGTATCTCTCCAGTTATATGGTTGTTGTGCACGTCCAATAGCTCAAGAACGGTTATATTTGCAATCTCATTCGGAAGAATACCGCTGAAATGGTTCGTGTATAAATCAAGGAAGACGAGATTTTGCAATTGGCCTATCTCATTAGGAATCTGACCAGAGAGTTGGTTTTCTCCCAGCCTTAACCTCACTAAAGACTGGCATTTGGAGATGTTCTGGGGCAACTCGCCTGATAACGAGTTCCCGAGAAGCAGAAGTTTGCTTAACTTTTTCAAACCAAAAATCTCTTCTGGGATTGAACCTGTAAGCTTGTTTCTTGAAAGATCAAGAGCGTAAAGTTCGGTACATTTACTGAAAGAAGATGGTATAGTTCCAGAAACTAAATTACCCCATAAGAAGAAACTCTGCAAATACTTCAGCTCACCAACCTGCCAAGGTATCTCTCCAGACAACTGGTTCTTATCGAGCTGAAGTGCTGTTAAACTGGTACAGTTGCTCAACTCCATGGTATTGAACCTGACAACGAGTTATCAGAAAGATGAAGCTGCTCAAGAACATCTAGTTTCCCCAAGTCCCCAGGGATTTCGCCAGAAATATCATTAGCAGAAGCGTCTAGGACTACAAGCGAAGAACAATTAGAGAGGTCTGGCGGTAAAGGTCCAGATATAGAATTGCCCCAAAGAAGAAAGCTTGTAAGTTTTTGCAACTTACCAAGTTGAGGTGGGATTGAACCAGAAATTTTGTTCATGTGTATGTACAAATTTCTAAGCTCAGAGCACAAACCCAATTCAGAAGGGATTGAACCGGACACCTCAGTATCGTAAAGTGCAAATGTCTGGAGATTAACCAAGTTCCCAAATGTAGCTGGTATGACCCCAGACAGTCCAGTGGCCGCCGCACCAAATGTGGTGAGATTTGTAAGTAGTCCCAACTGCGAAGGAATTTCGCCAGTTAAGTACGGATTACCCCCAATGCGAAACTCTTGAAGAGAAATCAAAGAACCCAACTGAGACGGTATCGAACCGTTAAGGAGATTATCCTGGATACAAAAAACTTGAAGAGACGACAAGTTGGATAGCTGTTGAGGAATCCTACCCGAGAGACGATTCGAGTTCAGGAAGAGAAACTGAAGTGATGTAAGTGCTCCCAATTCGGATGGGATTGGACCCGAAAGAGAATTAGACGATAAATCAAGAAGGTGGAGATTAGTTAAGAAGGCAAATGAAGGAGGGATTGGACCTGATATATTAGTAGTGGAAAGATTAAGAAGTTGTAGTGATGTGAGTGATGATAGTTGAGGTGGGATTGAAGAGAGGTTTAGAAATGTGTCTGGAAGAGAGAGTGAGATAACTCTATCTTGAGGAGAACATGTTATTCCTTGCCATGAACATGGGGTTAAGTGTGAGGGGTTCCATGAAGAAAGCACAGATGAAGACAATGTTGAAGAAGGATCAGCAGATGCTAGTAGAGATAAAAGTGATTCTCCATCAGGTGATAAAGAGGATACTACTGAAACAGTACTAAAACTTAAATAAAACAAGAACAAAGAAGAGATGAAAGTTTGCCTTTTTCTCTCCATTTCTCCAAGTTTGATTGTAAGAATGACAAAGTTAAATCCCCCTGACGTGTTGATGTTGGTGGTGGTGATGGAAATCTTCTCTAAGGGAGAACATGCACATGTGAAGGAAATATGGGTTGTTGTGATGCTTTAAGTTCACACATTTAAGTGTTAACAGTGGAAACATGCATGTGAAGAAGAAGATAAAAAGAAATGGTGGTGAAGATATTGTGATCAAAACTTCTTACCTTAAGAGATGGTGATGATAATGGAAGACTTGAACTCAACTACTGATCAAGTGCTTCTTGTAATGGTTGATTCCACAACTAGTGGGGAAGAAGAAGATGATAAAAACAAGCTTAGAGACAAAGTGGAGTTAGGAGATAGGAGATAGGAGATAGGAGATAGGACTTAGGAGATAGGAGATAGGAGATAGGACTTACGGACTCAAATCCATGCTAGAAGCCAGAGGAGGAGCTCATAGTGTTATAGTAGCTTTTGAAGCCTCTCTAACATTTGGCTCTTAGTTTGAACTTCTCTCTCTTTCTCACACTCTGTAGTATAAGACCATTTGTAGATTTTTTAAGAGTTAAATATACTGGGTGACTACTTGTATAGATGAATAATTATGGCCAAAATGGTAGGGCGGAAAGAGCCTATTGCTATTTGTCTTTCTCCAACACAAGCATGAAAATCAGGGGACAACAAGTCCACAACTACTTCGGGAAGATTTTGTTGTGACATGCAGCATTTGATACATTGAATGATCATAGACACTATAAACATACATAATGCATAAAACATATCATCTATCTAACCAACTAAAAATCGATAAATTCGAAGAAGAAGAAGAAGAAAAATAAGAAAAATTACCCAATGCCGTAAACACAAACACGTTATATTTGACATTATGAGCTGGAAAATGCGGCTTTCATAGTATATCTGGTGTAAACGACTGTGTGGAAGAGAGATTGATGAACACACAAAAACTGGATAATAATCATTGGGTATATTTACATAATTAGCTTATTAAACAAGTTTTATAAGAAAATATAATGGTACCTTCACTTGGAAGTTGGAAATGAGCATCTCAATGGACATCGACTCCGAACCGGATCATCTCAAGGTCAAAACCAATTAATCTGAAAACATGGATTAGGGTTAGACTTTCCAGCATGACCCATAAGAAATGGGGCATGTTCCCATGAATTGGATCAGATAAGATTCCAAAGAGAGTTTAGCATTGGGAAGAGTAGATTTTGATGATAATAGGAGTGAGGCAGCTTAGGAGATTGTGAAAGTAAAAGAGTTGGAGTAAGCAACCACTTCAATGTCTTTTTCTCACTCTTTGTTGTTTAATAACACAACATTTAGTGCACTAAACTAACCTTTGTTGAAACAGGGTGTCACTATAAACAAAAGATTAGGGTTTGGGAAGAGTGACATTTTACTATTTTTAAACCTTTTATGAGGGTAAATAATGTAAGCGTAGTATTTTAACTCATGAGGAGGTGGTAAATTAAGTGAGCTAAGGTGATTTGGGGTAGATTCCAAGGTACAAATAGTGGGTGGGTTTTGGGAGTTGAGAAGAAAATTGTTTACACATGTGAGGGTGGCAAATAGTTTAAGTTCACAGTTTACCAGTACTCAAGGGCTCTAAGGATTGGGTTTTAATTAGGGTTTAGGTGGCCGAGCAGGGAACTTACTTCGTCGATTTTCCTCGAGAGAACATAGCGTTTACCGCCGTTGCGCCGTTGGTGTTGCTTAATTAGGGTTTTGAGTGGAACTTACGATGTTTAAGGTAGCCATTTTCTTATTACAACTATCTTAGTAGTTAGCATCTTGGAGTTTGACAATGATATAGTATTAGCTCTTAATCAATAGTTCTCTTAGGTTTGTCTTATACTCAGCCATGATGATATGCATCACTCTGTGTTTCTTACACATTGTAACCTCCCATGTGTGTAAAATATATGTCATTTACAAGGCCAGTCTTAATGTTTATATCGCTCTACTATACAAAAAGTTAATTATAATCATGTACTTGGCCCCTGGAGCTTTGACTGGAGTTGATTTAGTGTCTAAGTTGTTTCTGATTATTATTTTGGGACCTTCCAAATTAGGGTGCTTGTGCAGTTAGCTCACTAAGCTACTTCGTAAGTAAGAGTAGAGATTTACGTTCAGTAATATTCGACCCTAAAATAAATTGGGAGAGTATTTTTAATTTCTCTTGAGAAGTCAATGTTTTTTCACCAAAACCTTTACAAAGGGGTTTTGATCACCAAAACAACTTGATCCAAGTCATATATCAACTCCCATATGAACCTCTAGCTAACAACTCCATGAACTATACACAAACTATATATACAGACAACCACCCAAGACATATATACCACAGTCCAATCCCAACCTCATCCAATGGCACCCCAACTTCTCTTGATGAACACAACAACAATTAACTCCGCGGCTCAGGCCGGTTTAGCAGTTGCTTCTCTTTTCTTATGTGCCATGGCACTAATGATGTGTGCCTCTCATTCTAGGCGACGTTGGCGCACTTGTTATGACTCTTACGTGTATGAATCTGACCCTGTTATCCAACTTAACAATGAAACAACATTCATGTGGCTACAACAAGCGGAGAAAGATGAGAGTGTTATTATTGGAGGAGAGGGGGGAGATGTTTCCGTGTGGCGGAAGGATATAATCATGGGGAAGAAGTGTCAGCTCCCGGATTATTCAGGTGTTATTGTTTATGATTCTGAGGGAAATCTTGTTGGTCCTAAGGGGGCTGCTCCCCATGTTGCACTCTCATTTCATTGATAGGAGCTCTCTTTCAAACAAGTGCGAGTCTTAAATTAGTAGTAATTTCGAATTGCAGTGTAATGAATATTTGAAGTTCTGATGTGATGTGCATTTCTTTTTAATGGTTATCATAAAAATATAGAGAGGCCGGAGCCGTGAACTCCTAAGCCATGTGCTAACATAATTGTGGGGGAAGAAGGTCTCCTAACGGGATTAGGATCCAGGTCGCTAAATTCAAAGTCCAAAGTGCTAACCACTACACCATAGAACCTTTGCCTGTATGTTCTTGGAAGTGAATTTAAAGAATTTAGCAGGAATCTGGCAAAGAATAGCATAACTGTTATCGTGGGTAAAGTCGAAACACAGCATGCATACTATAAACCTAAAGTACGACAAACACATCTTACCTGCTAGATGATTTGTTAGCAATGCCGGAGACAAGTCCCAAGTCCTGCCGCAAAGCGCTTTAATAATCCAACTGCAATTGAGCAGAATAGCACCTGCAAAAAAAGGTCCTACCGGGATTCGAACCCAGGTCGCTGGATTCAAAGTCCAGAGTGCTAACCACTACACCATAGAACCTTTGCTTGTCTATTCATCGTATTGTTATTTTTTCAGCATCAATGACTACTTTCACATTATCATTTACAATCACAAACATATTTTTTAATACAAGATCAAATCATGTTTCTCAATGTCTGCATTTTATGCTTCTTTCTTCCTTCTCTCAATAACAAGACCAGAAGACAATGGGAAAATGCAGACGAAGAAAAAAAATCAGATAAAGTCCGGGTGAATGTCATCTTCAACCCTTTGGTCATATGCTCGTGTCTCAAAAGCACCCGGTGGTGAATCTCCAGGGCCCAGAAACAAGTCACTGTCGTCTTCTTGAATCAAGTAATGGCTCCACTTGGACTGTTGAGCCATTGCTGTTGGCTGAGATTTCACTGACTCCTTGTTCTCTGTAAAAATATCAATAGGAGTGGAAAGTAATGCTAAACAAACAATAACTTGAAAAATGTATCTAAAGTGTTAATAGTTTTACCCTGGGAAATAATAGCTTTGTTAGTCTTTCTGTTTGAGAAAGTGGGTCTGAAACTTTTGCTTTCTCCAAATTTGTTCAATCCGACAGAGTAGCTGTTGGTCAGTTTTGGTTTCTTAAACAGCTCTTTCGACAACTCTGTCACAATCTTTGGCTCCAAAACACTGCCTGCTTAATAAAAATAGATAAGCATGTATCAGAAATATAGTTCTCAACACCATCTCTACTGGGTCTCCATTCATTCTTTCAGACCCTTCAAAATATCGTTGTCTTCGACAGTCGACAGAACATTAATCGTCATGCATATCATTTGAAAGATCAATGGATTACAAGTATCACCTGTGGATCAAAAGCTATGGCATTCTATTTTAAAGTATAGAAAATACAAAAGATTGAAAACGTCTCTCTAACATGTGGAATGAAACCCCTCTTACAGCTTAAGTTTTTTTTTTTCTAAGAAGAAATAGTAGTTAATCCACAATACGAATTGAGAAACCCTAAATAAAAGAAATAGTACGAAAAACACACAATTGGTGGGAGAATTCCCTTTTAGAGTTTCAATTGCTTAATCGAAATCAATTGCAATCGAATTATTCTCAAAACCCTAAGTTCCTCTCTTAGAATTTTGCATTGATCTAACATCCTCTAATCTTGCCTAGCCTTGCCCCTTTATAAGGGTTACAAGTTCCTAGTTACAAAATATGACAAATATGCCCTTAAATGCCTAAACAATAGGCTGAATCGCGCGCTCTGTTCGAACAGAACAAGTCTCTGTTCGAACAGAAAAAAGTGTATTCGAACAAACATTAGTGTATTTGAATAAAACAACTCAGATGCCTGTTTATTCGAATAGACTTAAAAGTTTGTTCGAATAGAACTCAAGTCGTTCGAACGACTTGGGTTAATTTTTCATAAAAAAACTCCCTAGATCCTCCTGGATCAGTAGTTTACTTTCAGTTGAGGCTTTCAGATAGGTAACAGGGGCAAATACGTTAATTTCTGACTTACGGACATTATGAAAGGGCTCTCCATTTTAAAAAAAAGTATTGGCACTTTTTTGTCGAATTACCTTACAAATAAAGTTCTACATTTTTATAGGTTCTGTGACATGGGCCTGAAGGTTCTTGAGTGACTCTTAGTTTAGTGTTCAGAGCATTACAGTTTGGAAACTTCTCGAAGTGATGTCTTAGCATGGTTATCACGGTTTTTCCACTTCGTCTACCTAGTTATAGATAGCAGTTAGTTCCAAATATATTGTGGGTCCTCGTGTAAAGTTGTCGAGTAGAAGTGTTGAAGAACCAGGAGAAATTCCCAGTACTAATCTAGTTGTATTGGTTGTTGAACAAGATTTATATGACCCCAGGTCTTTCTGCATAATGATGTCACCCGTAAAAGTTTCCAGGAGATTATCATCCAGCACATCAGTAATGGTTTACTTGTCCAAAATTGGCATATGTAGTCTTTGGGATTTAATGTACCATCCATGTAGGACTCTACCTCTATAACGTAAAGTAAGAAGTGAAACTGGAATGCACATCACTGATAGGTCACCCCAAAGAAATTCTCTAGTATAATTCCATGTTCCCCGAATTGGTGTTCAGATCAAGATATCTCTGAAAGTAGAGTAGATATGTCAAAGCGACAAAATCCACCAGTGAATAGTTGTCAAATAGACAATAACAGATAAAAACCCTCAAAATGCTACATTACAAGAAACTTGGTTAGGTGTGGTGGCAGTTTTGGTCCCTTAGCGGAAACCCCGACATTCGTATGCAGCTCCCATTGCCGCAAATATTGATTCATTTTAGTTGTGGAGTAAGAGGTGTCTTCCAAATCTGCTGTCTAGTCGGTTACATGGATGGTTTTTTAGGGGTTTACAGACAACACTAGAGCTCATAAAAACTTCAGTCTGTTACAAGCTAAATGACGCCGGGTGGAGAAACCTACCCTGGTATGTGGAGATAGACTTCAATAAGGTCAGCTTCATTAACAAAAGAAAAGGCATAGATATATTTATTTCCAAGAGGAACTTTGCGAGATATTTGATCATAATTTGCTAAGCAACAACTTTTCATTGAATAAAAACGGGTTTATATGGACTAAAAACCAAGAAAACCACGTCTTTAGTGTAAACCCCTGTAAGTTCTTAATTAATAGCGAGTAGGACGATTCTTTCTCTAGTATTTGCCTAAAGTGATTATCCTTCTGTTATTTTCAGAATATGTAGCTAAAGGTGGAAGGTCTCCTAGACATGGTAAAGGGGTGAAAATAGTCATTCAGCTTCCTTCTGTTATTTTCAGAATATGTAGTTATGTGGAAGGTCTCCTAGACATGGTAAAGGGGTGAAGAGAGTCATTCAGCTTCCGTATTAAGCAGAGTACCTTTCAAACTTATGGCCCTCAAGGAGAAACTAAAAGAGAAAACGGAGAAGATTAACCTTGTTAACCCAGACTTGGACCTCTGGGAGAGAGAAGAGCCTGTCAGTTGTCAAACAAACATGCAAGAGAAAGGAGCAAAAGCCTGAACTCCAAAAGTGGACCAACGTGAAGGAGAACTTATGGAGACAAAGTTCCAAATAGGGAGATATTTACATGAAGTAAATCTACCAAGTACTCAAAGCTACGGAGTTAACTGATGTGATATCTATACCGTTCTGGAGATAGGAGAGTAATTGGACAAGATCGAGTTTGCAAAGAAGTCGTATGTTTATACTAACTGTATCATAAGTAGGAAAACAATAGACCCATGTTGGTTGGGTTTGACTTTGCCACGATATTGGACGGGGACAGCATCTGGCTAGATAGTGTCTTCTCAGAAAAGGAAATTTTTAACGAGCTTGTGGATGATAAGTCCCCTGGGCCTGAAGCCTTACTTTAGCTTTCTAAATCCAACTAGGACATCATCATGGATATTATGAGAGCCGTGCACGAGTTTTCCCATTAGTAGTTCTTGATCAAGAGGCCAAATCTTTGTGAGGTTTATACCTACTGGAGAGAATATTTTTATAACTTCAGACCCATCAGCCTAACTGGAAGTTCGTAAATACCATTTTAAAGCTTATGGGAAGCAAGGTTACTTTGTCTATAAGAGGCATAATTTGGATGCTTGCAGACAATCGGTGTACCAATTCGAGGAGACATCGGACATCTCTAAGTGAGTGGAAATGATACTGGTGATGACAAGAAAGAGTAATAATGGGACCACTTACAGCAATACATAATTAGCTGTCATAATAGGTTATGACAAAAGCGTCACGGAGTTGCAAAGAATATTTTGAACTTGAAACATCATCTGTGGCTGGATGACCATGGCGGAACAACAGGAAGTCCTTTTCTTTGAAAAGATTCCATTAAGTCACCAAATGCCTTCACAACCCAAGGATGATAAGCCAGTTAAAATTAGTGTACCTGCATAAGAGCATCCCAATAAAAGACGATAATTGCAGATCTCATCGCTCTTATGTCGCCATTTATAGCTCTCCACTTAAACAAGAGGGCCTTCACTGCCAACAACGCATCGGAGTCCAAACTGTTGAAGGCCATCTTGTTCATATCGGGCCAAATATAACGGATGATGGTGTAAGGGAGAAATCTCCAAAGACTCCAGCCTCTCGCTGGAAACTCCTCATTCTGGCCAAAAAAACTGAAAGTTGTTGGAATGGTTCTGACTTTTGGTACAGCGTTGGTGGCAGTGAAGGCATTGAGTGCCTGGAAATGATAGTTGTACTGGACGATTTGCTAGGGACATGACAAGAAAGGTGGCGAGAGCAAGACTACTAGTATTACCTAGGCTTAAATTAGAAAGCGGCTGAAGCTTGGTTAACATACAGATCCAGGAGGATCTAAACACTAAACCCCTCAAACAAAGGCTAGAAGAAAAGAAACCAAAGTTCTTGTTGCTGATTCTAGGCAAAATTGTCATGGTCGTTGGAACGAGCCTTGGAGCCGTTCAAACGAGTCGAAGACAAAAGATGCATTCTTTCTATCTCGATTTCTAGGTAAAAATTGGGAAGTCGTTCGAACGACTTATGGATCCGTTCGAATGACTGTCGCGACTACTTCTAAATTAGGTCGTTTTAAGGGTAATTCAGTCCTATATTGTAACTAGGTAACCTGTAACCTACTTAGGGCAAGGCTAGGCAACGTGAAAAGGGAGATAGATCCAAGATAACCTAGAATTGGGTTTTAGAAGTAATTCATTGTAATCAATTGAATTGAGCAATAGATTGGGAAATTATCCCACCAATTCGTTTCTTTGTGTTAATTCGTCTTCTAAGGTTAGTCTCTAATTTGATTGTGGATTACATACTCATAGGTATACTACATACATAACCTTAAAAAGGTTTTTTAAATGGTTAACACTGCCGCTGCATTTACCATGTTGAAGCACACACAACGAAGGAGAATGTTTCATGGCATTAATGCTTGGTATTTGTGGTGTAAGAATACTATATGTACTTAGTAATTAATCTCTATCATTGTGGTAGTTTTAGATAGTTTAGGAGTATTCTCCTACAAACCACTTGTATCCCTCTAACGCTCATTTGTTAATTTTCTTAACATATATGTGTCATCGTCTAAGTTCATTGTATTAGTTGATAAAACTTTCAGTACTTGCACTATGTTTAAGGTATATAAGTTCATTTTACAAAATTATCAAATCCTTTTTAATTATACTAAAAATATATATTTATTATTTAACCCATAAACAAATCAACGTGATTGATGGAATTGAAATAGTTTCATTCATCCTTTGTGTTATCCAGGTTCACCTACTATCAGGATATGTCAAATAAAAACACCGCAACGTGCCACCTCCATCTTAATAGTAGACACTCACAGTAAAAAACATAATTCAGCCACATTGGCCGCTTTAATGTGATGGTCATACGAGAACACAAACCACTAGGCAGATAAATAGTAAGTGACACTATGTTATCCTATATGAACTACATAGTAACAAATAATTCCTCCTATAAATATCAACTCAAATTAATAACTTCGAATTCAAATTTCACAACAGAAATTACTAACCTTCTCCATAATTTGCTTCACCTTCTCTAATGCAATCATCTTCAACTGCGGAATCCAAATACTCACTCCAATCGCCTCTCCTCTTCCTCTGGCACTCAGCACGGTGATCCTCACCAATCCGATGATGCTCATCGATCTCACCAGTTGGTGAACTTAGAGTTTCTTCTGCGATTTGTCTAGACATGTTGAAACTTTGCACAAACTTGCGAACATCTTTTGCGAGAGATCCTTGAGCAAAGACTTTTCGCACCGATTGCTTCTCGTTGCATACTACGCAGGTCCACTTGTTGTTGCTCTTCTTCTGTTGCTTCACCTTGCACAAACAAAACGATATGAGAGAGAGAGAGGAGAGAGAGAGAGAGAGGAGAGAGAGAGGAGAGAGAGAGATAACACCTGCATCGTCGAGCACTGGAAACATTGAACAGCGATGAAGAGATTCTGCATTCCTTCTCGTCTAGGGTGTTCGATTTGGAGAGAAAGGGGAAATGGGATTTTTATTTTTTATTTTTATTTTTTTCGATTTTGGCGCCAAATCGAGGATAAAAATATACTCTTTTCTTCTTCTTTTTTATAAGCGAGAGTGTTGTTCTTTCTGTGAAGTATTTCTTTCTGCTAAAGTGGGTGGGTCTGGTGAGAAATTGAGGGGATAAATGTGTTTGTAGAACAACAACGACAAAAGGTGAGTTTTAAGTAAAATATCCTAAGGTCTATTTGGTACCCTCTAAACTGGGTTTGGTTCGGTTCAGAAACCGAACAAGGTGAAAAAACCAATGTTGGTGACATGTGGGACCAATTTTTTTAGTTTTGTTTAAACTAATCTGTCCAATTATAGCAGATAACCAATTTTTTATCGAAATGATTTCTTTTATCGTTTTGAAGCAAACATAGTTTTTAACTTTTTAAAATCGTGAAAGTTAAAGTAAGTACAAGATAGGCCGTTCTCCAACAAAAATAAGCCTCATCTACTCTCTCTCTCCTCTAATCTCTCTCTCGTATACCATTGTTTCACCATTAACCAATTCAAGCTCTCTCTCTCATTTCTAAATAAAACACATTAGGCTTCCTCTACTCTCTCTCTCTCTAATCTCTAGTCTCTAGTCTTTTCCTCCCCCAGCTCCAAAAAAACATAGAACACGTCTGCTCCAAACCTTTCCTCCTTCCCGAACTGAAACCTTGGAGAATCAAGCTTCTACTTCAGATCACCAATCAAATTTCTTTTTTTCTCTCTCTCACTTTTTTTTTCTCTCTCTAGAGTTCAAGTTTCAATTATCAACAATCAAACAACTACAACTCAATCGCCAACTCTCGAATTCAAGGTTTTATCTCTTAACCCTTACTTCAATTCGATTTGATTGCCCATTTTCATGTGTTTAGATGTTGCTCTGTTTGCCCCTTTTTGATTGTTATCTCCAATCAGTATGAAACCCTAGATGTATCGATTATTGTTGATATAGTTATCATTAGTAAGATTGAATTGAATTGGGTTGCGCTTGTTTTCTATAATCTCGATCAGTATGAAATATTTAGTATAATGTGTGTTATATAGAGTTGCAAAGTTATCTATGTTTATGTAGGAGATTTGGGGTTTTGAAGTAGTTTTAGTCATTGGGTTTGAATTTAAGTTATGAAATATGGTCAAATTTGTTGATTAATTGGATAATAGTTAGATTGGTTTGACGTAGAAATGGGATTAATATACTGTAATAGTACTGAAGTGTCGCTATGAAATGGGGTATTACCAATTTTAGTTCAGATAGTAGTATGTAATAAGAAAATTTGGCTCGTGTTTTATTGGAGAAATGGGGTTGAAGAGCTTACTCTGGGTTGGATTATTATTACAGTTTGTATTGGGGACTAAATGCTTAGATAGACACTTCAAACAAAACTAATTACAGTATTGGTAGTTGACGCGATAGTAGAAGTAATGAATCGGCGTAGACACTTGAAAGTGGATGTGTAGTTGACGATATTTTGGCTCTAGATAGTTCTTCCCACGACAGTTGTATATCTATGTTGATGAATAAATGTTTAGGAACACTATTTTTGTCTCATACTATATTGTATCAATGGATTTTGATTTTTTTTCTTCCTTATAGCCTGCCAAGCTGATTTAGTAGAGAAAGATCCATTTGAAGTCAATTTCCTTAAGACATCCATCAACATTAAGAATGACTTTTTGTTCCCAGCTTTGCTTTTATTTGATCAACTTTATAATTTCTAGGTTGTTTTATAAAAGGATTTTATCCATATGTTGTAGACTGTAGAACGTAAAACAATTCTAAGTATTTTACTCCTTAGGAGAGTTTGCCAAAAACTATGATTCTAGGTTTTGACAGAGATACTGAATAATCCAGCTAACAAATTCCATCTTATGGTTTAGTCCATCTTCACAAGACGGACAACAATATCCCTGCATTATCGTCTAATCTCAATCCAACGTTAAAACAATCTCATAAATGTCAAACAAGCTCTATTTTACACCAATTCTCTCATTCGAAAAATCATCATCAAATCCTAACAAATAAAATCTCACAATCTCAGAGAGAGAGAGAGGTGGAGGGAACAATAATGGCAGGAAGAGTTGGTATAGTTACATCATTTATCATCATCTCCTTCATGTGGGTATGGTTAGGAGCTCTGATCAAGCTCTTTGTATACAATTTTATGGGGTTGGGATCTCAACCCATAGGAGAAATCATAAAGGGGTGTCTCTTAATTTTGAGTATGTTTGTGTTTGCATGGTTGAGTAAGATTAGTAAAGATGGTTCATATAATCCTCTTACGTTGTTGTCACCTGCAATTTCTGGGAACTTTAGTGGGTTTTTCTTCATTGTTTGTATCAGAATCCCTGCTCAGGTACTCGATTCCATTACTGGAGTTAAGCTCATTCTTCAGACCTTTCCGGAAGTAGGCTATGGACCTCGTCTGAATGTTGACCTTCATCAAGGTGCATTTACGGAAGGTTTTCTCACATTCGTAATTATTAGTATCTCCCTTGGGTTAGTTAAGAATAGCCCTAACAGTTTCTTCATGAAAACGTGGATCTTTAGTGTTTCCAAGCTTGTTCTTCATATATTGGGGTCTGATCTAACTGGTGGATGCATGAACACCCTGTTGTTGTCATGGGGTGGGCATTTGCTCGAGGCGAACATATAAGCAAAGAACATCTATATATATATTGGCTTGCCCCCATCGAGGCAACTCTTTTGGGTGTGTGGACATTCAAGTTGCTTTCTCCGCTTGCAAAGAAGCAAGAGGAAGAAGCAAAAAAGAATAAATCATAATAAAAACATTTCAGGTCTTGTATTATTGTACTTTAACTCCTTGTCATTTGAACAGTGTTTACCATTCTTCATACCATAAGCAATTCTAACATTTTGTTTTTTGTCTTGTGAATTGTGATTTATGGATTTTGCTGTGAATTTTTTTCATCTATCTTGTGAAGATGGACTAAACCACCAACAACATGATTTTTTTTTTATGTAATCTAAAATCTAACTTTGATTAATAATTGTAAACGGTATGGATAATGCGGGCACTTTCAACAATAATCACGGTAAAACTGAGTTAACCCCGCCGATGGATCGTTACGTTTTGGATCTCATGTTAGAACAAGTACGGGCGGGACAAGTAAATAAAAAATCGTTTACGAAGATTGCGTGGGCTGACATGAAAAAAAAATGAACGAAAAGTATGAAAATATGAATAATGATAAGGAGGTTCTAAAAAATTGACATAAGAAGTTAAGAAATATCTATACGATTTTGAAGGTTCTCCTAGACTAAAGTGGATTTGGATGGGATGATGAAAAACATATGGTGACAGCTGATAGTTACGTTTGGGATGAGTATCTAAAGGTGTGTAACTTTATAATTTTTATAATTTATTATTTAAAATAAGCTACTAATTTATACACGATCACATGCAAGAGCATCGTGAAGCTAAACCTATGCGAACTAAAACAATCCTAAACTACCATGATCTTGATGAGATTTGTGGAAAATCAACAGCAACAGGACAATACGCTCGCTCGGCTAAAGATCTGAAGTCTGAAAAGTTGAGCGATGTTAACATGACTCAAGTTCAAGATTCTTCAGATGATACAGTCGTGGAAGATGACTCGCCTATTGTAAATAATAAAGTAGAAAAAACCAAGAAAAAGAAAAAACACAAATTGCCGAAAACAATTTCAACTGTTGAAGATATCAAAAAAGGGAAAAGGAGTGTTAGTGAAGGCATAATTGATGCTTTGAAATCAATTGCATCCGCAATCGATAGAATGAAAAATAGGAGATCAGAGAGTGAAAAGAAACCAAATGTCATTGAAGCGCTTGACGTTATTTTTAGTTTACTAGAGGGTGATTACCTAAAAGCTTGCGATCTTCTCGAGGATGAAGGATAAACGAGAATGTTTCTAAACCTAGCCAAAAATAAACGAAAAACGTAGTTGATGTGAAAAATAAATCCAAAGAAAAACAATTAGAATTGCAACCTCTAAAATTATTTTTTGTTTATTTAGTTATTATTTAAATAAGATTTTTCATCATCGATTTGTAAGTTCATTTAAACTTTAATGTAGTATTGCATAATAAATTGGTAATATTTTCTAATTTTATGGTTATTTACATTTTTGAATATTAATTTATACGAAGTGCAGGAAGTAAAGTACGATGGGCGACTATGATTCTGATGAAGAAGATATGATTGCACTAGCTGCAACTGCAGCTTCTCATTACTACGAGAATCATATATCAAAGGAATCATGTTGCAACTCAAAATTAACTGGTAAAGAATACATTGCCGAATTAGTAGACTGTAATCATGTTCGGATGTATGAAAACCTTCGTATGGATAAACTTTTTTTTTAAAAGTTGTGTGATATTTTAACAACGGAAGGTTCCTTGTGTGATACGAGGGGAGTTAGTGTTGATGAGACGCTTCTTTCATCCTAGCTTCTAAAGTATCATAGCGTTTCTCTACTCGTTGTTTTTCATCCCTTATATCATAATTTCGAGTTTCCAGCACTGTCATGAATTCTTTCATAGAATGAATCAAAGATATTGACCCCTCCATTTCAGCTTCACGGCCTTCACATTTTACCCTCTTTTTATCAAGATGTATCTCCGCCCGCAATAGGTCAACATCTAACTTCGTATTCGCGTATAGAAGTTTGCCATTTTATGATCGGTGTAACAAGATATCTAGGTTCCGCGACTGCACGGTATGCTCTAACGAATATATTTTGTTCCAAGCCTTGTTTAGGTTTTCACTCTGTTGATTGCGAGCCTCTTCCATCTTCTTTACCATCATATCAGCAACTAACCACAGTACCTCATAATTACGAGCGCGAGCTCGCATATCAGCTTTTTCTGCCTCGAGCCTATTTACTTGAAATTGCAGGTCTTTCACATTATTTCCTTTTTCCTCTAACACTGCCAACAGTTTTGTAACTCAAGTTCGAGCAAATGTCAATTCAACCCCTTGTTGGCTACCTTGATCAGAGGGACCTACAACTTCAACACCTTTTTTCCTCACTTCTTCTAAACCCTCTATCTTTCCCAGTCTGATGGCTAGTTCAGCTCTTTCTCTTACAGCGTCTTAGTCACATGGGTTACTACATTTCGCTTGTTTAAAATCTCTACCTTCGTGTTTTCTTCTAATGTAATAACACTTTTTAGTGCCCACTAACACGACCTTAGCTCAGTATTCAATGTGCATTATGGATGCGTAACGCGTCACATTAACTTTGAATAGCTAGCAGTTCCACCTGTCATAACAGTTTACATTTATAATAGTTCACTTATACCAATAGATTACATATCACAGTTAACAAGTTTCAATCAAAAACATGGTATCTGAGTCACATCGATACATCATTTTATTTATCATCACAGAAAATAGATTTCATTTATCATCAAAAATAGTATACAAAGATCTAACACATATACAGGGCAGGAAAAAGAAAAACACAAATACCCTATTTACGCTTTTTCAAGACGTGAGAGGACTACCTTTTATCTCTCAAACTTTTTCTACTCGTTACTTGAACATCTATAGGAGCTGTAAAGGTCACCACCTCCTGCTGGCATTGTTTGTGCCGCAATCAGGGTATCAAACTCTCGACCTCCTCCTCATCCTCTTCTGATGACAGTTCCCTCGACCTAGGAATGGGTTTTTTACCAACAATTTCCCCTTCATCTTTAGTAAGCCGCATATTTTCAGCCTTGGCATTCTCCACATCAAAATCCTTCCCACATCTCATCACAAACTTCCTAAATTCGTTCTTTACCCTCGACAGTTCTCCTCCATAAAAATCAATGACACTTTCTATATGACGCTCATGTTCTGTTTGAACATCAACTTTTGCCCGTGATGGATACAAATACTCCTTCAATTGCATATGCGGCTTGTAGTGCTACTGACGCATTTCCTTTTGCAATATACCTAACACCCTTACATCAGCTTCTACCTTCATTTGAATAGTCACTTCTTTTGACAATTGCGTCGTTAAAGACATTTTTTGATCTACGTGTTGTGATATTACATCTTATAACTCCTTTAACTTACCCTATAATTGTTGTTGAACCTCAATTTACTCTTTTTTTATCCTTAAAAATATAATTCTCATGGCCCTCCGATCCTACATAAAGCTAAACACATCAGATAAAGATTTTATATTGCCCCAAACAACAGGCACACCAGTTCGAGCGGAACACCAAACGATTATGTGCTTCTCGAGCTAAAAACATAACTCGAGTTGGGTCCGGAACTATGCATCTTTCCTTCAAAACCTTTATATAAGCTTCTTTTAAACCCCGTTCACTATCTACTTCGACATCGAAATACAATGTCATAGCTATCAACATACTTTGACACCTAGTCTTATCACTCGGGTCGTTAAAATAGGTCAACTCTTTTAGTTTTTAAACTAATACCCCCCTTTCGTCTTCCTTTCTTAACACCTCATCCCTTTATATTTTTATTTGAGCATATCTACATTGGAGATCATATAACTCTTTAAAAGTTTTCTCTGAATTTAACTTAAATTGTCTTATATCATATTCAATTTTATTAAGTATATGTTGAATATGAGCCACAAAATCCCTCGCTCTACTCAACGTTCTCTCAAGTTTGGAATTAGTTTGTCCCAGTCGTTCTATCTCCTACACAAATTACAAATACCTTGTTATCATACATACATTCAAGAAAAACATATTTCAAAGTATCAATCAAACTTAAACAGTGTATGACAATACAGAGTACAATGACATCCATAACAAGTAAATTGCATGAATCAAAAAAGAATACCACAGAACGTTTAAAGATTCTTGCTAATTTCTACCTAAGATGGAGGATCCAATGTTTTCCCAACAGGATGGGATGGATCAGTATATTTCGACTGAGGATCTAATATTTTTTCAGCTGACCGGACTGGCTTAATATTTTTAGGTGGAAGCCCCGACGTTTTCTCAGGCGCAATACCAACATCAGCCATAACTTCCTCCGTAACCTTCGAAGGGAAAACTATCTCACCATACCTACCGGTTCAGCCTAGCTCCACATCAGCTGGACTCAATCCAAAATCATAATAAGATTGGACGAAGTGATCACTTTTTACTAACAGGGTTTCGGCTGATTTTGACATCATGTTATCTTACCTCACAAGCTCCTTATGCTTTTCTACGAACTCCGCAGCCGCTATAACATCTTTTGCCCCCTTCTCCTTCTCTAGTTTGAGCTTAGCTTTGAGTTCCTTCATACGAGTTGTTTGAGCCTCAAACTTCACCGTAAGAGCCCCGAACTCCTGGCTCCTCTTTTCCAGACACTTTTTTGCCCTCTTTAGTAGCATTGAGAGCTGCTAGTACAAAATACACAAAGTCATATTCAGTAATACAACTTTTAGTCTGAATACAAAGACAGTTAGCAATTTTCAACAGTATGTTCGTGATGCTCATCTTCGAGCTACTCCGGATCTGTCCCAGCCATAAAACAGTATTTTAGCTTCAACTCTTTAATCTTAGTTGTAGCATGAGGATTAGTTCAAGAACTACCCTCCTCCTCATGCCGTTTTCTCTTCAGCGAGCTCTTCTCGGCCTTGGCAGGAGCAACTTCACTCACCTCCAGCCTTTCCTCCACTTCTATAGAAATAGTCTTTGCGACCTCTTATTCCGTGGGCGGCACCCCAGTGGCAGAAATACTCTGCCGAGCTGACTTCCCCGACCTCCGAGTATTCTATTTGGTGGTCTGAGGTGCAGGAGGTAGAAGATTAAGAACATCATCCATAGTCAGGTGAGCCTTCCCTTCAGCCATAGCTTGTTTCTCGTGAGCTCGTTGAACTTTGGGTACTGCGGAATCTACCATTTTATCCCTACGGATACCAAGCTCGCCAAGTACCTGCTTTAGTTCATCCTAATCTCGAGCAACGCAGTCGAACAGGTTGTTCGTGTCAGGCACCGATGAAGGATTGGGTTCTGCCAAAATAAATAATAGAATATTATTTAACAGTTTGAAGATATTATTGGTTATTTGAAGAGTGGTCAACATTACTTACTCGGGTAATAATATTTATGGTTCAGTTTGAGCACTGGTTTATCTGGAAACTGTATACAATTACCCTATACCCATATGAGGTGGTCGTTCCATGGTCTACCCGCAGATTCAAAGTTAAATTTTTTTAACCTAGATGAATCACTATACAGGTAACCACTTATTCGACCTGTGGCATATTTCCATTTATAATATTTTATTACATCTTCAGCTTCGAACTGCTTGGCAGTCCCTTATTCCTCTATTTTTTGCTCAATACCTCACAGACCCTCATCATCTCGTACACATTCCCATTTAGATGGGCAGGGCAACATTGTAATACATTTATGACTCATTTTTGAAAGAAAGTTAGAAGAATCTTCAGGCCATACATGACCTGATTCAAATAGCATAAAAACCCATCACTCGGCCCTGATAGCCCGAGGCCATTATAATATGAGAGATTCACCTCCTCACTAATGCCTCTCTTTTTCTTATACTTCTCCAAGTATGGGACTTGGTAGTATACCGCCTCCTCTCCTTTCCCAGGGACACAGGCCCTCAACCAGAGACTTTGATCCATCAGGTAACTCCCCCATTCCCCTTACAATTTCTTCTTATATTTTAAAAAATATTTTCCTACATTTACCCCCTCGGGGTATATAACAAATAATTTATCTTTCTGGCTTTTCTCCTCTATCTTACTAGTCTATCCAACCTCTTCGGTCTCTTTTATGCTATTAACAGTCTCTTCGCAGTCGTCATCCCTCCCCGACGAGAATGTATCTTTTGAACTTGTATACACTACAAATTTACTCATGGGAATACTAGGTTTAAAACACATACTGGACCTACAGATATAAAAAAATATTTTGTCATTATCTATACTTCCATATTAAACCCCACATACAGCAAAAACGGCCACACACATATTTTCTACCCAGTCTACACGTTTTTGTAGTGACGTATTTTTTGAAAGGAGAATCTTCGCCAATACTTATTCATAAAGAGAAGGCAATAAGCTAGATAAAGCAAGATTTTACGTGGAAAACTCAATAATGGCTGAGAAAAATCATGCCCTCGAGGAGGATTTTTATGTAAAATCCAGTAAGATGCTAGTTATTATACGTTTTGAGTGATGTTGGGTTTTGGAAGTAAGAATAGTAAAAGATTGTGGTTCTGTAGTATATATTCTCTGCATGTATTTATAGTCATACATACAGTTTTACAAAAAAGAAAGAAATGGTCTCCTATTCTGGGGACTGGGCGAACTTTACGGATCTCTAACAGTTCTTTCTTGACCAGGCTTTAACGGCTACTTTTGGCAAGTTGAGAACTTATAGTAACTTCTAGAATAATGGCCTTCGATCAAGTGTGGTTGTCTTCGAGTACACTCTGCTGCTTACTATTGCCAAATCTGGGGAATATGCTACTACAATCACCCCATTGTCAACAGAAGCACTTGTGGTTGTGTCGAGAAGAAGCTGGAAGCTGAAGATGTTGCCGAATGTTAAGATGAGTCATTTGTGTTATTTCTGAGGTCAAAAGAACTGTATGTGATCAAGTCATTTCCAAGGCACAATTAATGCGGTACAGTAAATCTGACAGAGTTATATTGGGTATAAATAGGAGTTATTGAGGGTGGGATGGTGGTGTATGTAGAAGGATGTCGCCCCAAGTGTAGTCTAAAGCGTTATCTAAAGCGGAAAATGGTGAACAACCTGAGGAAAAGATCTGGCAAAAACTGATCGGTAAGAATTTTTCATGTGATCGTGTCATGGCGTTGGAAAAGAGGTCAAGCGAGAGAAGATGCATATCTGTTGGAAACAATTATTTTATCATACGGTGTTGAAGGTAATGGAGTATGTCAGTTTGGGGGAGAAAAAACAACTATTTGTGTTGATGATAAAGATTTGAAGCTCAGATGGGCGTCCAGGGATCTTGCCGAATGTGGAAGGTTTCTTGTAATTTTTTGCTGCCTTCATCTGGGGAAGTAGCCTTTTAGAAGTTCAGTGACTTAAGATTCATTGAGTTTCTTAACATGGGAAAGAGGCTTTAATATCCGATTCTGGTGAAAAGAAAACACAGAGTAATATGTCTTGTAAGTCGAATGTAAAAATAGATGTAGTTTGATATAATGTAATCGAAGGATGTAGTCCTGGATGTTATATGTAACAAAATCGAAGGAGGAAGTTATCAAATATGAATTGTAACTTTATTCATAATAATAAAGAAAATTAATATCTTTGATATGCTATTCATGTGTAAGTTGATTATCAACTGAGTTTTTTTTTTTTTTTTATATAATCGAAGGTAAAATGTCGAACGTTCATGCACATAAAATGTTTATGGGTTGGCATAGCATCTCGAATGTAGTTGACTGAGTGGGTCCCATAACGGATCTTGAGGTTGAGTGATTTGACTTTGAAATTATAGAGTTCCAAGGCAGAGTAAATGCAGGTGAGTTGAATCATGACTGGAGGGGCTATAAATAAGTATTATTACTGCAGATGTGAGGCATTCATGCAAGATGGTGAAGACGAGGGCTCAGGCCCGTGATGGTGTGTTCATACGTATACAAGCAATGTACTGGGTGTTGTACACTTGATATTTTAGAACTCGAAACTATGATATGCATATGGAAGATCTATAAAAGCCTAATTATGAAGGGATGAGTGAGGCAGAAGGGAAGAAGGCTAAGGAGGATTTTGAATTTCATGTCAAATTACAGTTTTAGCATCCTCCTGAATGATGTGGTAGTATGTGGACTCGAGGAAAGTTGTTGGTGAAGAGGGAAGATGAAGCTTTAGCTAGGGGTTTATGAAGTTTGTAATGTTTAGTAAGAGTAGGTCGTTGTAAGAATTTATTAAGGTCAATAAAATATAATGAAAATAGTTGTGTAGGATGTTTTGTCGATGGAAGTAATTTATAGTTTATTTGTCGAATGGATAATGTACATGTTGAAGTTTGGTAATGGAAAAAAGCTTTAAGCAAGTTTATGGTAGAATGTCGAATATATTGATATTATAGATGTTATCGAACGTGGACCCATAAATATAGGAATGTGTAGGTAACTGTCAAGAATAATGATTATGGCTAGATGTGTTCCTTTAGGTGATAGTATCAAATATAAAGAAGATAATGTTAATCGTCTTTGTGATAATATAGGTTGTACTTTGTTGCACGTGAATGTAGCCAAATAAGTTCGTCGAGATATGGAAGGATTAAAATGGGAGTATAAGCGTTTGTTAGCTCTGAGAAGGAGAAGTATTGAAGAGGCTGAGAAGAGAAGTAGAAGGCGTTATGTTTAAGAATTTGAACGGTCGCAAAGTGGTGCGATGAATAGTCATGTGGGGTCTATAGATACCTCTGAAGTGGACGACTGTTCACACTTTGCAAACACATAAAAACATATATTATGTAGTGCAAATTGCTGTTGCTCATCGTTGGATTAGTTGTCTACGATTGCGAAGGAGGAGATTAACGTGCTGATTGAAATAGCCAAGCAAACAAAGAATATGGATACAAAAGCAACACGTAAGCAAGGTTAGTGATTCAGGCTTTGATGTTTATTTGTTGTGATTGATTAAGGTATAGACGAATAGAATTAAGTAAAATGAATATTGTTGTATGATGAATTGAATAGAAAGTTAATGATTTGTAAAATAACAGTGTTAGGGTTTGATAGAGGAGTTTTGAGAAATTCTAGTTTAGGTGTGATTCGTTGGGTGTTAAGGTGGAAGAAATGGAGTCGTAGGGGTTTTATAAATAGTTCTGGTGTGGGCTGTGCGAGAAATGGGTAGAGATGGGTGGAAAGGGTGATGGTTGATGGCGCTGGGGTTACGGCGCGATTGTAACGATGAGTAGAGATGTCGTTTTGATATTGTTAGATTATTGGGGACGTTATTGTTGTTAGGATTTTGCTATATTTTTTGCAGGAGAAGGGGAAGTATAAATTTTTGAATAATGGTATTTTTGGTAGGAAACAGGTGAAGTGTGTTCGAGAAGCTGTTGAGATTCCAGTAATTCGACAAAAAGTAAACAAAATTAACAAGTTATCGATGTTACTTATTAAAAATAGAAAAACATCGAGAACTGAGCAGACGTGTTACTTTAATGAAAGATACCAATATGAATTAAATGATATGAACTATATCGAGAACTGTGGTAATAAATATAAATATAAATGATAATAGCAAAGAGTAAAGCGAATGATGTATTGGAGAGTTATCTCGACAACGATATCTTTATGAATATATGAACTTATGAATATATATATATATTCATAAGTTCATATGATAGATTCTAACTGTGTAAAAATTATGGAATCTGCTGTACAGGTTTGATTTAAAATGGCTAAACCAATTCAAAATGATGAAAAAGACATATACGGGAGTCTAGAAGATGTAACGCCTTTGATGATTGATGTGAGGACTTGTGTACAACAATTGGAAGGGAGGTATAGGGTAAGATCGAGTAGTGCAGATTTAGGCAGCGTGAAACAGTTTAGGGTAGCACCTAGTATTATCGAATAGGCTGAGGAGGATAGGAAAATGGATATAGATCACGAGCCTCAAGCGAGTGATCGAGAAGGTAGTGGGGATGGGGAAGAAGATGTGGAGGAAGGCGAGAAGGCATATTACGGAGAGGGTCTAGAGACCAAAGAGATACTAAGCTTCAAGAAAAAGTATGGTATTCCTGGGGATATAAGGTTAGAGGAGTACCAGTATGAAATGATCGACAAGGAAATACCTCTGAATGGTATTCTGGTTCATCGAGAACAAATAAAGAAGGGATTGAAGCTTCTCCTCAGAGTGGAAAAAAAAATTAATGAACTTCTTTGATGTGGCACCGGGGCAGTTTAATCCGAATGTGTATGATATGTTCAGGGTTTATGGGGCAATAAATGGTCGACTTAAGACCAGGGGGAGGAGTTAATAATTGTTGATGATTTATGTATGCACTACACACTCAAGATGAACCCGCAGAAGCTAGGTTACCAGTACTTGACAAGGTTCCTGAAAAGGCTATTGTTTTATGATATGGTGTCAACTGGGGGGCGATACACCGATGAGCGCTTACTTGTCTCTGTAAATTACGAGTTCAATAAAAAAGAGCCCGGGGAACCCTTAACGAGATTTTTTTTACTTAGGTGTGTGGTTAGGTAAAGGTAATTCTCGATGTTCGATTTGTGTGAATGAGATGTAAGTATTTCTAACGTGTTTATGTTGTTTGCATCATTGAAAGAGGTCGACAATAAGTTGGAAGTAAAGGAAGAGTTGTACAAGGTGAGGAGAGATTTCTTTGGTAGGATCGATAACCTAGTTATCGATCAAGATCTTGTGAACACTCTATTCTAAGAGGCTGGTTTAAAGAGGTCGAGGGTAAAAGGGCCGGAAGTGCCTGTTATCAATGGAAAAATGTTGACAAGGAATTATAGAGCTGCAGATGCTAGCTTACCTCTTAAAAATTGCTTCCTGGTTGGGTACAATACTGATACAGAGATAGATGTTATGCTCGGAGAGTCTCTGGGAAGAAATAAAAAGAAGAGGGCGGCGAGTTCTGATGTTCCTCCATTGCTTCCACATAAAAGGAAAACTCGACAATCGACAACGGAGGAGGTGGTAGATACTATTAGTGTAGCAGTTGTTGTGGATATGCGTCCCCACGGGGTTTTGGGAGTGTGGTCCCGAAGAAGACCAATGACGAGGCGTCGAAGAAAAAAATATGTCGAAGACTCTAAGACGGAAGTGCAGAAGACTATAGATGTTTATACGTCTGAGACGGATGAGCTGAAGACTGAGCTGGATGATTGCATGGTGGGGATTGATAGTTTGAATACATTTTTTAGCGAGGGTCAGAGGAATTTATCGAAGGTGATAAATTTTAATGTTTTTCTAGGAATGATAATATTGGTAGGTCACTCGAATATTTATTATATGACTTTGATGCAGATTAAGAAGTTGGTAACTGAGGCGATGGGTCGCGTTGTGGGCAGTGGAGAGCTGGCAAACCAGATTATTGCCTACAAAAATATAGAAAAAGATTTGATCGTGGAGAAGGTGGATTTGAATGCCACTTTGAATAGGTATAAGTTTGATGTCAAGAAGGCAAGGGAAGCTGCGTTGGGTGAAGCGAAGAAAGTGGCAGAAAAAGAGAAAAAGGAGGCTTTGGCGTTGTAGAAGGCCACCTTTGAAAAAGATGTAAGGGATCAAGTTGTCGATGCTCGTAAAGTAATGGAACAAGAACAGGGCAAGCTTCTCGATGAGGTTAGGGGGAAGATGAATGAGGAGAAATTGGCAAAATGTATGGAAGTAAGGATGTACTATAAAGAGCAGTATGACGCGTTGAAGGAGATGAAAAAATTCTACAAGGGACTTGTAAAAGTTGGTGGTGTTGTGTTTGATGATAGCTTGGATGATAATGTACCCCAGACTCCTGATGTACGCGGGGCAATCGAAGTCATCGAAGATGATGTGATGGTGGATGTTGATGGTGCTTATCCTGGTGAGGTAGCAGATGCGCAGGTTCCTGAAGGTGCCCTGAATTTGAATGAAGAAAAATCTCCCTTTGAACTGTTAAACCTCATGTAGATTGTGTTTGTTTGAGAAAAAATGTAAAAATGATCAGTGAGACCGAAATAATTTGATATTGCGGTAAAACTTTTTTATTTGTGAAATAACTATGTGCACGTATTTTGTAAACAGTTCTAAGTAACAGATTTGATAAAGTGATTTTGATCGAATGTGACTATAGATCGAACAGATAAGTGAGGAGCGCTTATTTGTGTGATATGTGAAAGATGGCCATAAAATGGCAAGTTATGAGAATGAGTACCAGATGTATATCCTTAGATGGTTATCTATATTTAGAATTTGAGAAGAGCAAGAGCTTTCTTAGAGGTTGTTCGATAAGTAAAAGCGCGAAGTAGAATATCTTGTAATAGGATATTGTTTGCCTAAAATTCGAATGATAGGCGTTAGGTATACTTGTTAAGTAATGGCCAAAAGTAAATTAAGATAGTAAAGATTTTGTTTGTCTGATGAATACTTGACAAACATATATCGAAATTAAATCAAATAGTAAAGATATTGTTTGTCTGATGTATACTTGACAAGTATAGATCGAGATCAAATCAAATCAAATAGTAAAGATATTGTTTGTATGATCTATACTTGACAAGTATAGATCGAGATCAAATCAAATAGTAAGGATATTATTTGTCTGATGAATACTTTACAAGTATAGATCGAGATCAAATCAAATCAAATAGTAAAGATATTGTTTGTATGATCTATACTTGACAAGTATAGATCGAGATCAAATCAAATAGTAAGGATATTATTTTTCTGATGAATACTTTACAAGTATAGATCGAGATCAAATCAAATAGTAAATATATTGTTTGCCTGATGTATACTTGACAAGTATAGATCGAAATCAAATCAAATAGTAAAGATATTGTTTGTCTGATGTATACTTGACAAGTATAGATCGAGATCAAATCAAATAGTAAAGATATTGTTTGTCTGATGTATACTTGACAAGTATACATCAAGATCAAATCAAATACTAAGGATATTGTTTGTATGATGGATACTTGATAAGTATAGATCGAGATCAAATCAAATAGTAAAGATATTGTCTGTCTGATGTACACTTGACAAGTATATATCGAGATCCAATCAAATAGTAAAGATATTGTATGTCTGATATATACTTGACAAGTATAGATCGAGATTCAATCAAATAGTAAAGATCAAATTGATAACAAAAGATGTTTATTTGAATCGATCAAAACGGTTACAATGTCTCATCTGTAAAGCAGTTTCAGTTGAGCCGTGTTCAATGGATATTCAAGTTGTATTTTGTCTTCAGTCATCAGCCAATAAGTCCCACTATCTATTTTGTTGCTGACAATGTATGGCCCTTTCCAGTTTTCTGACAATTTTCTAAAATTTGTAGGCCGAGTACTATCTTGGATCCGTCGTAAGACAAGGTCTCCAATACCAAATTTCCGTTCCCAAACTTTCTTGTTGTATGCTTTTTTAAAGGTATCATGGTATCGTTCAAAATTCGTGATGGCCTTGTCTCTAGTTTCCTCGATCCAATTGAGGTTGTAAAGGAGACTTAGTTTATTTTCTTCGTCTAGAATTTTTTGTCGAGTACTGGGTAGATTGAGGTCCGAAGGTATTACTGCTTTAATACCAAAAGCCATCAGGAATGGAGTGTAGCCTGTTGAGACTCGACGCGTGGTACGGTAGGCCAAGAGAATACTAAGCAATTCATCCACCCATCGCCCTTTCTTGTCATCGAGACGCTTTCATAATCCTAATTTGATGCTTCTGTTTATGGCTTCGGCTTATCCATTGCCTTGAGGATAATATGGTATAGATGTTGTGAGCTTAATTTTATATTTATGGAGGAAAGTAATTACTTTGGTGCTGATGAACTATTTGCCATTATCGAAGCGTATCATTTGTGGACATCCAAACCTGGTGATGATGTGCTCCCAAAGGAACTTGATAACTTCATTGTCATCAGTATGGCAGAGAGGAATTGTTTCAGCCCATTTTGTAAAGTAATTAGTGGCAACCAGGATGAACCTTCAGTTTCTCGATGCTGGATGGAAATGTCCAATGATGTCGATTCTCCATCGTTTGAATGGCTAGAGAACATTGCTGATATGCAAGTCTAAGGTTGGGCTTTTGATGTCTTGGGCATGGATTTGGCATTTGTAGTATTTTTGAACGAAGTCTTCGCAGTCCTGTCTCATCTTGTGCCAATACAACCCTTGTGTAAAAGTACGTTGTGCTAACGATCTTCATGAAACATGTGCTCCACAAATACCTTTATGAAGTTCTCAGATTTTGATTTGAGCTTGTTTCTGAGAAATGCATTCGATAAGTGGTCCCCCACCTGTGATTCGATATAAGATGTGACCTTGGACAGTGAATTTGTGGCACTTGGCCAGAAGTGATAGAGTTTCTTCTTTGTTACTGGGGAGGATGTTGGAGTCGAGTTATACATATAATGATCTTCTCCAGTCTTCAGGATCGTCATCTTCAGCAATAGTAATCTGGAATGTTGATAGTATATCGAGGCTAGAATGCTCGATGATTTCGATTTCTAAAGATCTTTTTTCACTATCTCCTAGCATTGCGACGATGTAAGCTAAAGTATCGGCATGTCAATTTTCTTGTCGGGATAAGTAAAAAATTGTTGCATGTTTGAATCTTTGCATCTTTTCTTCGACCAGAGCTGCATAATCAACCATTTTTCCCGTTATTTTAAAAGTTTTGTTGTAATGATTTGCCACGAGCAAAGAGTCGACGTAGACTGTTAATTCTTCTGCTCCGAGAGTAAGTGCGAGATCGAGACCGTATAAAATTCCTTCATATTCGGTCTCATTGTTGGTGGCATAGAAGTTTAGTTTGATAGCTTTTTCGATTAAATAATTAGAAGGCATGATGAGGATGATGTTAATCCCCGATCCTAATGGTCCTGCTGAGCTGTCTGTAAAAAATCGCCAACCAGAGTTTTTGGAGCATGCGTCTAGTTCTGCTATTGAGTCATCTGTGAAGATTTTTTCGAGTTCTTCTCAATCGGGGTCTTTGACGGGAAAATCTGCCAAAAAGTCGGCCACTGCTTGTCCTTTGACAAATATTTGAGGTTTGAAGGAAATGTCGTATTCTCCAAGGAAAACATACCATTGTTGGATTCGTCGAGATTTTTCTTTTTTGGAGAGTACTAGTTTGAGGAGGTATTTGGTGACGACTTTGATGGGATGAGCTTGAAAGTAGGAACGAAGTTTTTGAGAACTGTAGACCAAAGAGAGTAGCTATTTTTATGTTCTCGTGTACCTTTTTTCAGCAAGCATAAGTGTTTTGCTGATGAAATAAATTGGTTTTTCCACTCTACCATCTTCTCGAATAAGGACAGAACTGATCAAATCTTCGGTTGTGGATAAGTACATTGTAAGATATTCACCATCAATTGGAGTACTCATTATAGGAGAATTCCCCAAGTATCGTTTAAGATCTTAAAAAGCCATCTCACAATCAGGAGTCCAAATGACTTCCTTTTGCTGTTTGTTCGAAAGAGGAGTGGGGTTGCCACAAAGAATGAGGTAAAAGAGTTTCCATCGATCAGATGACTTTGAGATAAATTTGTGAAGAACAGCGATTTTGCCTGTGAATTTTTAAACATCTTTTTTTGTTCGAGGGGATTGCATTGCCATGAGTGCTTTGATTTGTACGGGATCGATTTATATTCCTCTTTTGCTGAACAGATGTCCCTGGAATTTTCCAAATGCAACTCCGAATTGACATTTCTCTAGGTTAAGTTTCATTTGGTACTTGCAAAGGATATCGAATATAGTTTGGAGGTTACTGGAGTGATCCTCTTATTTCAGGCTTTTATAAATCATATCATCGATGCATACTTCCATAATTGTGCCAAGATGATCTTTGTACATTTTTGTCACAAGTCTTTGGTAAGTAGCGCATGTATTTTTTAAACCGAAAGGCATGATCGTGTAATAGTAGAGACCACTGTCGGTGATGAAGGTTGTTTTTTCCTGATTTTCTTTGGCTAGTGGAACTTGGTTATAACCAAAGGCTGCATCCATCATAGAAAGAAGTTCGTGTCCTGCGACTGAGTCAAGAAGTTGTGGAAATTAGTAGTAGCAGAAAATTGTCTTTAGGTGTGAACTTGTTGGGTTCTGTAAAGTCAACACAAATCCTGATTTTGCCATTTTTCTTTGGTAACACTACGTTATTAGAAACCCACTTCGGATATTTAGCTTCTCGAATAAATCCTACCCGAAGGAGTTTATCAATTTCTTCATTTACTGCATCGCGGAGTCGGGGAGCTAGATTCTGCCATTTTTGAATGATAGCTTTGCTGTCTGGAAGGAGGTTAAATCGATGACAAACGATTGAAGGATCGATGCCGGGCATTTCTTGGAAAGTCTAGGCAAAAATGTCGATGTTCTTAAGTAGATGTATCATGGCCTCTTTTTCGTCGGTTGATAATTTAGAGCCGATGAAGGTTGTGCATCCCGGACCACCGAGTTCAACAGATTCGACTATCTCAGTGTCATGTTGTTCAAATGTTGTCGATTATTCTTGTTGCAGTTGTTATGCTTTGAGAAGTTTGGTTGTATGATGGTTGGTTGTGGTATTTTCGCACATTCGTGAGACTACTTGGCTGCCTTTGATTTCGTATATTCCGTGATTTGTTGGAAAATGCAGTGTTAGATGTTAAATGGAAGGCACTACTTTGATTTAATGCAACCAGCTTCGACACAAAATTCCTAAGTATTTAAACTCTGCATCGATGGCAAGAAATTTGACAAATATAGTTTCGGAACCTGCCTGAACTGGTAGAGTGATTTCTCTTATGGCTGATTCTTTCAAACCATTGAAGCCCATGATTGTTGTTGTTAAAGCTTTTACCGAATCTCTAAGGCTTAGGACTTCAATTGCTCTTTTGAATAATACATATGTGGCGCTTCCAGTATCGATGAGAAGTGTATGTAAATAGTCCTACCCAACTTTGTGCATAATGAGCCTGAGAAGAAGTTTTGCTTGGCCTGAGAAGAAGTTTTGCTGATTTGTCCAAGGAGGTCATTTTACAGCAAGATGTAATATTATCATCTTGTTTTCTTTTATTTCCTTTCTCGATCTCAATCATGTACAGGTGGCGAGCTTTCCCTTGAGCCTAATTTTGCTCAACTTCTTTATTTTTTGCTTCATTCTCTAGGAATTTTTGGATGTCGATGACATAATTGCAGAGTCTTCCAGCTAATAGGATACGATAGAAGATTAGTATGAGGGAGTAACAGGTGTCAGTCTTATGGCTATGCACATTGTGATACTGACATAGTGATCTGTTGGGAAGATCAAGAATTGTCTGTGTGCGCGATAATACTCATCTCCCTCGTCGGCAAGATAACGGAGAGAGTTGTTGTCATTGGCGGCAAAATTGGGGCAGGTCTGTCTAGTCTGCCGTCCTTTCTTCTATTGTTGTCCGTATTTCTGTCGCGTTTTTTAGGCGCTTCAGGAGTGATTGTTCACTGAGATGGGGTTGAAGATTTTTCTCGATAATGGATTACAAATGAGCTTTTCATCTTATCTTTCTTTGATCGTTCCAGTTTAATGTAGTTATTCACCGCATCAATCATCTCAGTGACTGTACGCGACTTGTGTAGAGTAAGTTCTTCCCAAACTTTTGAGTCAATATGCAGGGCGGAGGTGAATACTAGAACGACGATCTTAGGGTCTGAGTTCCCTATTTTCCTTGTTTTCTACAGGAAGTGTTTATAAAAGTTTGTCAGGGTCTCTTTCACATATTGCTTGAAGTAAAACAAGGAATCGACAGTGATCTCTTGCTCTCTGGCATTAGCGTAATTGGATTTGAAAAGATGCTGCAACTGGCTGAACGTGGTGATGGAAGCCTCTTCGATAGTATGGAACCAATGGAGCAGTTTTTTCTCAGGCTTATGTTGAATAGCCTACATAACATGTGGTCAAATTTAAAATATAATCCCACTACGGCTTTGAAATGTTGAACATGTGTAAGTAGGTCAGTCAGGCTTGCATACTGAATAAATTTGGGCATATGGAAATTATCCAGAATGGGCAAAACTTCGAGATGAGGGGAGATGAGGTTTGTCTTGATTCTATCAAGTGCGGACCTTCGGCCTGGAATATCAAAATTTATGGTTTGGATTCTGTTGTTGAGGTCGTCCAAGGTGGCGAATTGTTGCGGGGGAAATGGTAAAGCTGCAATCTGAAGAACAAAATCTCTCTGTCCTTCTGGTCCCAATCGATCCCTGATCGGTCTTCTTTCATGTGGGGGAGTTAGATGTCGAGTGCGTCGACTTCTTTGAGTTGTCGATGCTGAGGATGTTAAACCAAAATGTTAAGAGGCTCTATTTGGGTTCCCGGATCTGGATCGAGAAATACGGAGCTCGTCTTCCCTTGGTGGATCATCACGTTGAATTGTTCTTGATATATGCTCACTTCGAGCGAGTGAAGGGGACGTTTATCGACCGGTAAGCTGATCTTACCTTCTTCTCAGCCGTTCCATTTCTTTTTGATGTGTTTGGCTCTGTTAATCTAAGGCTTTCCGCTGTTCATCTCTCTCTATTTGAAGAGCTTGAGCGTGGACACGTTGATCTTCCATTCTTTGGGCTTTTTATGCGGCCATCTATTGCTGAAGCTCGAGTACGGCACCGTGAAGATCAGCAGTTCCTGGTATTTCCTGATCTCTGATGGTATTGAAATGTCTTCTTAGGTCCATGTTTGTCATTGGATGGCGCTTAGATCAGTGACGGTAAAAAAGTGTGGTAATTCTCACAGACGGTGCCAATTGTAGTGGCGTGTTTTCCGGAAGGAGAATCTTTGCCAATACTTATTCGTAAAGAGAAGGCAATAAGCTAGATAAAATACAATCATTACGTGGAAAACTCAATAAAGACTGAGTAAGACCACGACCTTGAGGATGATTTTTATGTAAAATCTAGTAAAATGCTAGTTATTACACGTTTTGAGTGATGTTGGGTTTTTGAAGTAAGAATAGTAAAAGATTGCGGTCTTGTAGTGTCTATTCTCTGCATATATTTATAGTCATATAGATATTTTTACAAAAAAGAACGAAATAGTCTCTTATTCCGGGGGAGTGGGCGAACTTTGCGGATCTCTAATAGTTCTTTCTTGACCAGGCTTCAACGACTACTTTTGGCAAGTCGAGGACTTATAGTAACTTCTATAATGATGGCCTTTGATCAAGTGCGGCTGTCTTCGAGTACACTTTGCTGCTTACTCTTCTCAAATCTGGGGAATATGCTATTACAGTTTTACTTTACAATTTCCCATAAAACAAAACACATTCATTTCAAGTTTTCCCTCTTCTTCCCCAAACAAACATTATCTTTCTCTACAGTCTATTCCTGTATGTTAAACCTTCTACATCACAAAGTTCTTTCGTCACTTATCCAGAGATTTTTACAAAAAACCTTACATTATCAAACTTCTAAATCCCCAATCCAAGAGGGTACACAGATACCACCATACGGATTACTAGCAAAAAGCAAATAACAAAGGGAGACATATCACCAACCTGTAATTGAAGAATAACAATCCTTTGCTTTACCTGAACGTCTTACTTTTGTTAACCGTTCCAGTCGCTTTTCCACAGATTCTCTCTCATACAATGAGCCATTTTCTCTCAAACCCAACTCATAAATCAAACGTATCCTCTATTTAAAAATAAGATTTGCACCACTTTTCTCTCTCTCTACAACTGCTGATAATTTATGAGGGAGAGATATACAATATTTTATCTTCTCCCTCAGTTTTCAAAACAATGGCTCCTTCTGACACGCGTCAGCCATCCCTACTACCTCTGCAGGCACGTCTTTTCGGGTAACAGCGTTATCATAACTTATGTGACAACGTTTAATGTCATCACGTCTATCTTTATTGTCAGCCATTAAAAAATTTGTACCTCTTCCTCAATACAGAAGAAATGACCAATCACCTTACTTTTATACTCTACCAATATCGTACAACATTTCTAAAATAGATTAATATTTCAAAATTCAAAGATATCCATACAACTGTTAAAATCTTGCAGTTGTCATCCACAATATCCATACAGAAACAGTAAAACATAATACTTTATTATTATTTAATCAGAATGAGGCATCAAATATGCCTCATCTTACATTTATTTGGATACCAACACATAATACTGAAAACATAATACTTCATACAAGTCCTTACACTTCGAGCTTAACGAGCTCCCCAATCACATCAAAAACAGCCTCGATGGTTCGCCTCCTCACACATAATTATCTCTTCTCTTGCTGCCCTTGCATCATCTTCAACAAGCTGATCACACGCGAGTTGTCGAACAGTTAGTTCCCGTACCATGGCACTCAACAACGACCTACAAAACACATCGCACCAGAAAAAACTATCATACTCTGCACGTTTACCTTCATCATCTAGTCCAGTCCGATTCAATGGCCATTATGATAAATCAGCATCATACGATAATCGACAAAAATACCACTTACGCAGTTCAACAACCTTGATATGAAAATGACCATCTGCTGCCTGATAAGCATGCTGAGAGCAAGTCCTCACCATGGTTACTCACACTACCTCCAAATCAAAATTATCCATGCATAAGATACAAGTCATAACAACCAAAAATCACTACTTTATAGCCACCAGGAAGATCTCTGCAAATCCAGATCACCCTACAGATTCCTTAAGATGATATTTTCTATAAAAAAAATTAGGACAACAGAATATCAACATAAAATGCAAAATATTGTGACAGGTCATTCTTTCCATATTATGAAATATCTCCTCAGATTTTATATGAAAAAAATCTATAGATGGCAACATGCAAGATCAAGCAAGTCCAGCAGTAGCACCTACAAATCAATATCAATCCTTTTTTACAGTTCGAGACATTCTGTCATTCAGCTCGAATACACAGATCGTAGGCAACCATATATATATTTGTATCTACTAAGTTATCTCGCATAAATTATCTACTTCCTATCGCCACATTTTCGAACTCCTATAAATTTTCAAACCTCACATATCACTACCATTTACTATCATACACACGGAACCCCTTACAACTCGATTTTCCCATCATACCCCATGATACCTAACTCCTAGGGACAAACTCCTATTTTACAACAAAAACTACACAAACAAGTTTGATACAAAAATACAAAATACCAGAACGAAGACATTTCATTAGTTTAAAGATTTATCTTACAAAATACTTTAGAGATAACAAAATGTTCCAAATAATTACAATATATTACTTTACAAAATTACAGTTCAAATTGTTTTTCAGCAGTCCACAAAGAAGACGATGAAAAACTGAAGCAACTTCCAAACTCTTATCCCATACTGCAAGATCCAGGAAACAGTTAGAATTGGAAATCACAAATGAAAGATCTTCTTCATGGCCAATATTTATGGTCCATGGAAACAAATGATCTCATCCATCATCGCCACCTCTTCCTCCATAACCCCCATCCCGCATACAAGAGATAGACGGAAGGTCCTATTTTTTTAGAGATGACCCACTCACTAACAGGGTATCGACGAGACTCCCTCGGACGAATGCCTGCCGCTTCATCTTTAGTTGTCACAGCCTCCTCCACCAGTAAACGAAGCCCATTTCGGCGCTCCGTCTCAGATGTCAACAGATAATGAAACTGCACCATCTAATAATAATCATCCCCCGCCTCTATCACTTCCTCATATGACATGCGGTAATAGGTAGGCGACACAGAAATCAGTGTCTGCAGATGCAGAGGTTGATACCCAAAGTACCAGATACGCAACTCCTCTATTTTTCCACGAATCCGAAACTCCCGAGACTGGTTCCTGGTAGTCACCATACTTTTAATGGTCAAGTTTTTTAGATACAGAAACAAGAATAGAGAAGAAGAAAATTTAAGACGAAGACTTTGCTCATTACACTCACCTCATGATACCTTTTATACTATGATTAGCATTTAAACAGACTCTTCAAATTCTAACGTCATAAGGATTTCACATGCAAACAACATTGACTGGAACCATTGGTTATATGAAACCCAAAGGACACCAACAAATATTTATGAATATACATTGGAAATGATTCCCAGATATTTACTGGAGCATTAATGACACTTCTTAACCAACACCACTCACCCATAAAGTTCTCGTACTGTTGGCTGAGAGGGGGCGGTTGTAGTGGTTCATTCTACATTTCGAACTCATGTTTTATCTTCGAACTACATACGAACTTTCGATCTCATCAATAGAACACATGACACAATCAGAATCAAGACAATAACATCAGGAAACAGGCAACATCAAAAGTTTCTCAACCAACATCACTCGTCCATTATACTATTCGTGCTCTTGGTTGAGAGTCGTCTTATAATAACTTATTTTGTATCTTAGACTTAAGCTTTATTCTCGACCTCGTCAATATACAGAAAATACTACTAAAGACATATTTAAAATTCCTCAGTTCGAGTCATCACGTTCGACCTCCATATTAACAGTTCGATTTATACAAGTATACAATCACCAATAGAGCCGTTGTACAGTAACAAAGAGCACAACGTTACACAATCTGATCAAATAGTATCTTGCATATACTTTGTAACGCCCATCGTTAAGAATCTTAATGGTCATCAAACGGTCATATTATAAGACCTATTCCAGAAAATTCTATGAAGGGACATTTTTCCCGATCTAGAAAGTATACACAGAGGAATCCTTACTCCAAAATTTCACATACTCAGAGCACTCATTGTAATAAGTTAGCAATCTCCATAAGATTATATTCTCTTTCTCAAAATCCTCAAGAGAGGTCGTGGTTTTTAACCTATTCAAATGTTTTCCAAGCTAAATCATCTTGTTGATTATTGTTTACTGTTCTTGAGCGTTTTAAACACATCTGTTGTAAAAGCTAAGTCCGAATCCCGGAATTAGGCCATTACACACAACTTTGAGGTTTTCGTTTTAAATTCCTTATTCATGTATTCACAAGTTCTTACAATCTCTTTAGGAAACCAGATGACAATCCTGTCATTGGCATATACAGCTATGAGGTATAACAACACTGTAGTCTCTTCTAAAGATACAATCTCTTTATAATAATACCCTTACCATGTTACCTTTTTTTCCCCACTACATAATTATTTCGTTTCAAGCGGATTGAACTGATGAGGTAAGAAATGGGATACGGTTTTAAATCCTGTGTCCGTAAAGGATCACCAATTGAACCGGGTTTGAGGCGGGAAAGATCCTAGTCCAGTCCAGTCCATTTTCTTGATATAAACCCCTTCTTGACCTTATTGTTGGAGATGGTATAAAGTATAAACTTCTCCATAGTTTTACTTGAGCCTCCTCTCTCTCATTTCCCTCTTCTCCCCGCGCCTCTTTATCTCCTTCAACTCCTTCTTTGTTTCCTGCACCACAGTGAGCTCTGCAAACTCGAGAGAGAACAACAATGAGGAAGAAGGTCGACGAACGTATCAGAACTCTGATAGAAAACGGAGTTAAAAGCAAACATCGGTCAATGTTTGTGATAATTGGAGATAAATCTCGAGACCAGGTTCTTAAAATCCCCCATTAAATTTATCTCACCATCTTCTAAATTTAGTTTTAATTATCTATCTTCTTCTTTCAGACTGTTAATCTTCATCACCTGCTCTGCAAAGCCTCGGTGAAGTCTCGAGCAAGTGTTTTATGGTGTTACAAGAACGGATTAGACCTTAGCAGGTACTAATTCTATCTTAGATGATGACTCTTTGAAGTTAAAGATTGAGTCTTTTTGTTTTATGATGTAATGGGTGTTATCTGTTATTGAGTTTTAGTCTCTAGGGAGTTTGGGTTACCATTGGTTTTTTTCAAGAATTTTGTTGTTGTAGTTAAGTGGGAAAGCTTAGTTTACCAGATTACACCAAAAAAATTGGTCCAAAAATCGAAAAAGCAAAACTTAGAAATACCCTTTTTTATTTTGTGTATAGTTGGGTTTTGTTAATAGTTTGAAAAATCAAAGTATGCAAGTACTGAAAATACCGACCAAAGTTTAAAAGGGAGAGGCGGAGGTGGTGAGTGCTTAGCGAGGCGAAAGGCGGTGTGTGGCGTAAGCCTTAGTAAAAGCGTGGCATAAGCCTCACTTTTCTTATATTAAAACTACTAATTTGTTGTTGTCGTAAACATTGGTAAGAAATGATAACTCTAGAAGGGGATTTTGTACATATTGTTATTAATTATAGAAAAGATAATGAATAATGAGTTTGATTTTGAGATTTAAGTTTCATGAGGTGGTGAGACGCTGCGCTTTGGATGCATAAGCCTCTTTGCATTTTTAAAACTATAAGATCGACATATAAACCAACCAAAATGCCAATATATAAACTAACTAAAAATACCCAAACTATAAATTATTTAAGCAAAACATTCAACCCTAAAAGGACTCTCCATTTTTAAAAAACTACGGCAGTACAACATCCTTTCATTTAATAACTATTCTCTCTCTCTTTTGGTTTACCTTTACGTTTATCAAATGGTATTTGTTTTACAATTCTTTTAGACTTTAAGAATTATAGTGCTCGGGAAGTCTGTGTTTCCTTTTGAATTATGAATGGGAAAGCGTAGAACCAACACCCCCACTAGAAAATATAAAAACTATCAGTATTGGGAAAAATACCAAAATGACTAAAACCAGAAAATTTATCGAAAATTACCAAAACCAAAAAATACTGGAAAAACAGAAAATAAACAAACAAATGGTTTAGTTTTGGTATTGGTACCGACCAAAGACCAAGCCAAACCAGTCGATATGTACTCCTATCATTAATAGTAAGAGCATGAGAATGTCGACTAAATTAGTATCGATGGGCTAGCTTTATTTGTGGGAATGCTCATGGATTCGAGAGTTTGGTCATAGATGATTGGTGTTGGTGGGGGAGTCCGACTTATTTTCTAAGATAAAGTAGAAAGTAACCTATTAGTTTATAAGCTCTTCACTCATGAATTCTGGTCGCATTAAATTCATGTAGGTTTCATGTTAATACAAATGTAGAAAATAAAAATAATAAAATTTCTTTGAATGATGAGAGAAAACTTACTCTAAAAAAATGAGAGAAAATTTATTAGCAAAGAGACAGAGAGACACGAGAGGTAATCTAATTAAATGCCTACCTCTCATGAATGGCAATATCTCAAATGAGAAGTGGAGAGGATTTTTGGAAACTGATATCTTAGATTTATAGGTGAAGTTTGGTCACGTCAAAGGGTAAGCAAGCTAGCATTTGGCTGCATTCAGTTTTAAGGTCTGAGTTTGGGGTTGTGGCGTACACCACTATTAGGTAATTTTTGGTTCATACCATGTTGCAAGAGTTCAAATAAGTTGCGTTAATCAAAAGCTGAAACCATACTACTATTTTTATGATAGCCAAACTAATTAAATAAGATAACACTATTAAAAGCTTAGTCCAGTTTGTTATGTGAACATTAAAAATGTTTGAGGTAAATCTTTTTAACAAACATTATAGGTACACGAATGAAAGAGTTTAATAAAGCAATATATAATAGAATTGCGCCTCAGAGTTTTTGAGCGAATCAAAACTCAAACCGTTTGAAACAAACTCGAATTTGGGCGAAAGCGTAACTGATCGGCAAGTGTTTGATTTCTGTAACCCAAAGGCAAAGGAAAAGAAAAAACAAAACAAGACATTTGTTTATTCGCAAATGTCTATAGAGTACCAATTTTCTGATTTTGGCTTGTAAGTTTATTAAATGCTGGTGCATAGACCAATGGGTTCAAATATCTAATACATGGTTTGAAATGGCTAGACATGGATGCTACTTTCAAACAAAACCCACAAGCTAAGTTTATTGTTGCTTGCATTTACTTTCTGGCTCATGTGGCTAAACAGCATTTTCATAATGAAACCTCTTCCTTTTGTTTATTGGGTCCACATTTCTGCCAGGAAGAAGGTATTGATTCTATTATCTTTAATCTGTACAGCCATAGGAAAAAACGTCAAAAACAAACGAAGAAGTTGATGCAAAGAGGACTGCTGGATCCTGAAAAGGTTGATCCTTTTAACCTCTTTCTTGAAACCGCGGGTTTAACATTTTGTTTGTATAAAGATTCAGAAAGAATTCTTGGACAAACCTTCGGCATGTGCATTCTCCAGGTATGAGCCATCTATAAAATTTAGATTAACATCTTATAATGATCATATTGATGATGCCATACGAGATTTACCTTAATAGATGTATATTGTTTCCAAATTACCTTTTTCTTCAGGATTTTGAAGCATTGACGCCAAATCTCCTCGCAAGAACAATAGAAACAGTAGAGGGTGGTGGACTTGTTATACTGTTGCTTCGAAACCTTGACTCACTCACCAGTCTGTACGCCATGGTTATGGTAATTATCAATCCATTATGTTACATATCCTTTCTTTGTATATTAATATTTAGCGCATGGTTATACTCTCTTGCGAACTGAATTATTGTGGGGAATATAAAAGTAATGAATTATGTCAATATATAAATGCATAAGTTGTATTGTATTTATCCAATAAAATTTTAAATTTTAAAGTATATGTTATGGACTTAGATCTAGGATATCTATATTCATTAGTTGACAGGCACTTCAACTGTCTTCACATGTAATGTTTTTTGGTACTTTATTTATGAGGCTTCTAATAAATGCCCAACGGCTACTAAAGTAACCCAATCCCACTTTTCACTGCTACAGCAGTTTGGGTAACGCTAATGCACTCTGGTAAGAAATAATATCTGTATGAAAATACTACACTCTGTCGTATTGCTAATCATACATTCTATCATTTAGAGTACTAACTTTTAGTTTACTATAACTATCACTAGCGGGCAATTAATTTTCTTGTATTTGCTTACTGAAATTTGATGTCTACTCGTACGTAAAGTTTGATATCTCATACATTCCTTTAGTTTTGGGGCCACTACCCCCAAAATTTTAAAGTTACCTTCCAGCAAATCTTGTATTTAAAATCAGTTTGACTGATGGCGTTGTGTTTACTAAATTATATTTGTAGGAACTACGTACGCTAAAAAACTTTCGAAATCTCTTGACTATTCTCTGGTAGTGCTGGAATTTAACTCATATATTAATAGCCTGTCCTACCATGTTCGTATCGTCCCAAAAGTGTGTTAGGCATGACTCTTTGGAGTATTTGGTGTTACGTGGGGCTTCAAATTTGAGTTTGAATGAGACAAATGTCTCATATCTTTTAACCAAAAGCAAAACCAGTTTTATTTTTTCAACCCGCAAAATACTGAAAATTCATTTTTGATATTTTCGCTTGACATACTTTGGTGTGAACCAGAGGTACTGCAGTTTTTTATTGGATTTTTATTACTTTACATGTTGATCATTTCAGGATGTTCATGAGAGGTATAGGACAGAATCCCACTCTCAGAAAATAACTGGACGATTTAATGAGCGCTTTTTGTTATCCATTGCATCATGCAAAGCATGTGTAGTTATGGATGACGAGCTGAATGTATTACCAATATCATCACACATAAGTTCAATTACGCCTTTACCGGTTATGGAGGTACGTGTTTTCTCCTTAATGATGATTAGTGAAGAAAATGTGTCTAGTGTCCAGGTTTCATAATAAATCCTTGTGTTTTTTGACTGTTTCAATAGTGCTTTATTTGAGATTTTCACTTTATGGAGGAGATTTTGGGTATCATGTAGTTTTGCTCTCACTTGTGGGTGTTTATAGTGTGATTGTTTCCTTTTTTGTTGGTGGGTTATGTGTTTTTCTTGCTGTTTGTCACACCTTTGCTAGGTTGATTACTTTTTTAATGAGCCTCATCTTTTATCTCTATTTTTCGTTAAAAAACCCTATCATCTTGTATTACAAAACATATATAAAGTTGATCCTACCCTAACGAGTAACAACATCGGTTGCAAAACCATCTATTCTTCTTATATTAAGGCCAACCTTCCCTACTAATTAGTGGTCCGATTAGAGAGGTATACCCCTTTTATTTCCTAGTTTAGGAACTTTGAGTAGAATAATCTTTAGAGGGGTGGCGTGGTAATTAAGGAAATTTTGGAAAAACTTGTTTGAAAAAAACTTGATTGGAAGTCTTTAGAAAGTATACTCAAATTCTGAAAAATAATAACCATCATTCCGTACAAAATTTGAGACCTAAATAAGTGCAAAAATCATTTAGGCGGCTTTTAGCTTAGATTTGAAGGCATTGTATGTCTAAATGAATGGTATGAAGTCATACAAATGTATTTGATAGAGAAAACCAAAAAGTGGCCCAATCTTGGATGTCTATTCATCAACCATCAAATAATTTAACATATTCATAGATTAATGTAACGCTCCCTGTCAGACCATACTACCAGCGAAAATTCAGCCACTAGGCACAATGCGTTAGAAACCCGTACACACACACATATATATATATATATATAAGTATGGATACTGCTCATCTTCCTCTTCGATAAGCATGTTTCACAATATATTATAATTTGAAGAAGGTATGAGACGTCACCCAAGTCGCGTTTGGCATGGTTGTCGTGAAGAACTAAGGATCATGCAAATTCAAGGTCAATAAATTATTTTTGAATTCATTAGAGATCCTGAAACCAGGATCATTAATGAATCAAGGACCATGCTTGGCTTTAAGGAAAATCATCTGAATTTTCTCAAAGTAGAATTCCAAGTCATGAACATTTCTCACAAACTTCAATCCTCTGAAATGAAGACCAGTATTAATAAAATTGAAAAACAATTTATTACTGAGGTCTGTAGTGATATCCCTAGCGCTTTTTGGGAAATAAAACATGTTGTTTCCTTTATCTTAGTCTCTGCAAAAAAGTGATTCAGGATCTACTTGATAAAAACCTTATTATCAAAAAAAGTTACTCTCCTTGGAGTTGTACAGCTACAGTTTTACCTGGTTCACTTTTCAGGATAGCTCTAGGGCATAAGGTATTCATAACCTTATAATGAATTCGGTAAATAATTGCTATGACTTCTGCTCCAGGAATAAAATCATATACCTGTGTCTGAATCCTTAGAGTCACAACATCAAACATAGATTTATCTATAAAGGATAGGGTGGTTATATTGGGATAAGCATCAAAATAAACTGGTCTATGACATACTAGTTTGGATTATTCCCATTACCGATGTTTTAAACTCTGCTTCTTTCATCCCTTAGGTATGCAAGAATACTAGAATTAATTCCTAGGAGAGTTAGTGGTTTGAATGCAACTTGAATACATACAATATGCAAGTAATTATATTTCTTGAAATACCTTTCCACATCTTTGAGATTAAGTAATTTCAAAGTGTGACATTCACTATCAAGAGCTATCGATTGCTCCATGATTTTGATATTATTTTGATTTATAAAGTCAAACATACCCTTTTTGTAAATCAATTTGGACTTGATAGATGGTATAGTCCATTGATTCAGTTGTTGAGTTTGTTCAAACCCAACTAATTCTGAATTTTTTTACAGATGATTGGTCTTTATAAGACCTATCTACTTCATCCATATGTGAAAGATGGTTAACATATATATGTAAATAATATAAGAAAGTAGGTATGGTTACTGTTGATCTTCTTCTCTGATAAAGATGCTTAAGCAATATAATCTTATTTAAAGTGTTAGGTACACCTCTGTTAACAATTTACCGGCAGACAACGTCCACTCAGGACAACCACGCCAAACGCGACTTGGGTGACATCCCATACCTTCTTCAAATTAAAATATATTGTGAAACATGCTTATCAAAGAGGAAGATGAGTAGTATCCATACTTAGATCTTACATAATATTTACATACATATCTAACATATGATTCTAGCCATACATGGCTTTGATACCAGAGCAATAGGATCGACAATCGACAATAACAAAATAATATGGAGAGATAGGATCGACAATAAAAATAAGATAATAATATATATAGAAAAACACTTACAGAGGAGTGGTAGACACAAATGATAGAAGAGTGGTAGAAGATATTACAAAGGAGTTGTAGAGGAAATAAAAAAAACTTGCTTACAAATGGGCTTTTAGTCCCTTTTTATAACCAGTCTTCTTGAGTGACTGTGGCGGATTCCAAAGCTTTGGAGTCCTGATTAAGTGCCATCCACGTGTAGATCCTGATGTGGTTGGAGTTGTCTGGTTGAAGACAAAATCATTTATGTTTTTGATTTTTATCTTTTACTTCTGATAAAGTAAAAATTCTTCCGCTTTTAATCATTTACTTTTGGTAAAGTAAAGATTATCTTTTAAAGATTATTTTGTTTTTAATCATTATCTTTTTATTTTATCTTTTACTTATGATAAAGTAAAGACAAAATCATAAAGGTTCTTCTGCGTTTGTTTTTGTGCGTCGGCGCTGGCACACCAAGTGCTAAGTTTTCTTAGCTTTCCCTTTTGCTTTTCCCTTTAGCTTTTGTTCTTGGACTTCAATGATTGCGTCCCAATAATCTTCCATAGTTGCATCTGAAGATTTCAAAGATGCCATATCTTCATCATCATAGTAGTCTTGACCCTCTCTCCTGCAGGCAATAATGCTGTCCCTGGCTTCCACTACCTTCTTGAGTGTTTGATGTAGTTGCTTGTGGTGAGGCCTGCATAGTAGCTTCCACAAATTGCTCTTTCAAAGTCTGCATGACTTTGGCTTGTTGTTCTTCTGATGATAAATTTGGATAACGGTCTTTACTGGAATCCATTAATAATTAAAAAACATTTGCTGAAAAGGCTAATGTTCCTGCTGCCTTCTGTTTCTCTTCATTGGAAGATGAAACATATTCTTCGGCTATTTTGTTGATTAATTCAACAACTCTTTCAGTTTCAAACCCATCCCACCATCTATAAAAAAGGTTCTTTGTAGAATGGGCAGTTTCAGATCATCGAAGCAGAGTTCTAGATCCCATTTCCAAATCCATGTGATTTTAAATTCCGTGAAATACCATAGGGTATTTTTTCCAATAGGTGGATTTTGTACAGTTTTCCCCTCAGTTTTGGATAAAATTCGTACTATATTACGAATGGTTCCTGAAGAGATTTTGGTAAAATATCAAAGTCGGGTCCCATCTTTTCCCACCAATTAAGAAACTAAGTGGGGAAGCCTGATCTTTTGATAATGTCCGGATTTATTCAGAAAAGCCAAGTATGCTTTCTGATTGGATTCTGATAATAAAAAGTATAATGCCAGGCTTGGATATAATCCCAATAATTATATTGCTGGCCATTCAGTCTGAGAGATCTAGATTTGCTAGGATATAATCCCTATTCAGATATATGACCTTTGTAATACAACACTTAGAATGTGTTATAAGGCTTTTCATGTCCTTCGGATTGACATGATGATGCTCAATTTGAGCTGATGCTGTTTCTGTTAATATGGCCTCATAAACATATCTATAACGACTGTCTTGAACCATATAATTTTGATTAGCAAAATATCTTTCTTTGAGACCCCAAGTATCTTGATTAAGCTTAAGATAATCAAAAGAAATGGTTAAGATGCTTTCCTTAACCATTGTTTTCTGTTGGTAGATGATTTCCTGCTTAAGGGCATCCGTAACAGTTTTCTTCGGTCTTGAGACTCTTGACTCCATCCTTTATCAGAAGGTTTCATTTTCAGATCTTTCTTGCAAAAATTCTCTGGTTAGAAAATTAGGAAGAGAGTTATGATCTCCTTTAATATACTCAATTGATAAATCAAAGGCAGATAATTCAGATTGCCATCTAGCAAATATCTGTTTGGATGCAAGATTTTTCACATCTTTTTGCAAGATATCTTTAGCAGAGCTGCAATCAATTCGGAGTAAAAAGGGTTGATTTAACAAATCATCCTAAAATTTTGAAATGCATTTGACAATGAAAAACATTTCTTTCTTAATTGTGGAATAGTTCTTTTGAGCTGTTTTTCACTTTCCTGATGTGAAACGAAGTAATTCTTCTTTTTGTGAAGAAGGATTTATTTGTTTTAATATACCTCCAAAACCCAAGTCAGAGGCATCTGTTTCAACAATCTTTTGCCATTGTAGATTGGCAAGACCTAAGCATGGAAGTTGTTTAACTCTCAATTTGATTCGTTGAACAACTTTTGTGTGTTCAGAGGTCCAAGGGGTAGGTTTCTTTAAATCAAATTTGGAGAATATAATTGCATTATATAGCCGATTTAAAAGATATTTTTTATTCGGAATTGGGTAACGAATTCACTAAAGGGAGTCGTTAAGAGGTTTATAATTGACAACAAGTCTAGGAGCGCCTTTTTCCTTTTCAACATTCATATTAACATTGAAGGCTGTATAGCTCCAAGGAGAGTAACTTTTCTTGATACTGTTTTGGGAGAGGATTCGTGGACACCCTCTTTTGGAACACCCCTCTAGACACCCCATTTTTTGGAACACCTAAACATGTTTTAAGAATTTTTATCCGTATGGATGTGATCTCCTTATCATTCAGATCATACCTGTAAATTATTAGTGCATTCCAACATTCCTACATCATAAAACATAACATCAAAATTTACATAAAATCAACAGCTAAAAACATGAACAATACAATATAATTCAAATATCTTTTTAATGGTGATAAAAATGTCGGAATGATTTAATTTTTCATAAGGTTGCTTTTCATCATAAGGAGATCATATCCATACGGCTAAAACTTCTTAAAACATCTCTAGGTGTTTTAAACAATGGGGTGTCTAGGAGGGTGCTCCAAAAGGGTGTGTCCACGGATGTGCTCTCTCTCTCTCTATATATATATTTCTCCAACATGAACGATAAATATATGAAATGTGATATATAAATATAAGCAGGAAATTGTGGTATATCTACATATGCACAAGAAGGTAATAGCAACAAGCTAATACAACCGGCCAAACAGCCACACGTCAACTACTGCCCCCAAAAGAACCCTACTAGCTCGCTAGCCCAGCATCAGTAAACTGCTCCTTAACTAGAGAGTGGCGGAGTCGGGTTTGGGACCCTCTCCATCCCTACAATACTTAGTGAGCTCATAGAACTTGCTTCCCGACTCAGTAAGCAAACCTCTATTCTTGCAAGATTACAAAGATAATATACATGTTAAGATAACAATACATCTAAAACTGAGCAGTAATAAAGATCTAAAGATAACACAACTGAAAGATAGATGACTTTGAAAAGCTACCTAGACTTGGACTCTAGTCTAGGCTTTAATGGTTCCTGACTCGAGAGAATAGATCTAAGATTCTCTCGTATCAGTATACAGCGTAGTTGATGAAATGATACGATCTGTATCGTCCATAAATATTGACACTCATCAGAGATTTAGGACGTCCATTTTCCGGGCTTAAGACGTAGTAAGAACTTGACTGTGTTTCACCGACCCTTTGCAGAGTCGTAGGAGTTCCCTGTTGTAGATAAACCCCTTTGAAATGCAAGGTCCCATTGCAGTAGGCCCAAGACGGGCAACCCAGCTGAGGAGGCCAAGAGGCGCGACAATTTGCATGGTTCAGGGTCTGAGGACCTACACACCACAAATGTCGTGGTGGTCAACGGCTGTTGCGCTCTGCAACAACCTGTAGGAGAGAACCACATGCAGAGGATGTTAAAGTGGTCTTACTATATATAACAGGAGTATAGAAAAGGTAAGAGAGAAGGAAGAAGTAGTGCTGATAATTTGTGTGAGCATCTTGACTCGTGCGTACACCTGTAAACACTGCTCTTAGGGGCACAAACAGAACTGAATATCAAAATCTGAGCACTTATTTGTCCTATGACAATGAGGTGGGTGTTACCCGTGAACCTAGGGTGGCCAATCGTACCTCATTAGGCCCCATGTAAGGCTGCTAGTCCCCATTGACTTGCACTACTACCCAACCCAGAGTGCTTGCTGTACCTTTTCGGTTAAGTCGAGAAACATTACCCAATTTGATAATTCGCGAACCCACATATATCAGCACCCAAATTAATTTTTGTAAGCTAAACTTAGACTTATTTCCACATATAACCTGCTGGAATAAAAGTATTAACATTATGAAAATTAAACAAAGCAAAACCAGTTCACACCCAACTATTATTTACTCTTTGAAATCAATTTTTTTATCTAGAATCAGCAAATCAAACTCATTTAGACTTGTAATCAGTTATAAACAAACCCAATCAGCCCCCAAAACCTAATTAAGTATGGATTTAGCATACAAACACAAACCACATCCACAATAAGTAATCTCCATGAGAAATTTCACCATAAAACTCTACCAAAACGTGAATTCAAGTCTTGTAGGAGTCAAATCAGTCCCTCATGTGAATATAATCCAAGAGATTGGGAAGATCATGCTAAAAACTCAAATCCAAGGAATCCAAGCTCCCCTTTTCCTCTATAAACATAAGTAATTCTCATGTGACAAATAATGGGTTATGTGGCAGAATTTTTGTTTATTTAGGTGACTCAGTGCATGACAAAATTTCCACGTCACAAAATTAAAACTTCAAAATGTTGTTTCTTGCTAACATACCTTGGTTCGCCATATACTTTATCCTCTGGCCTCGAGTCTGTCCTGTTTATCCGACTTTGAACTTCATCATCTCGTAAACTGCGTACAGCAGTATATGTACACTTGTTGGTGTCCAATACGGGTATTGGTTGTCGGACGCAACAAAATAAAAGTATCTTGAAAATATCCCGGACACGTGTGTCAATGTTTTGTTGTTGAGTACTTGCCACCGATTATTTTTGTAAATATGTTGTGTCCATGTTACTTAGCTCCTACATAATCATCGCTAGTTGAGTAATTCAAAAGTCATCATCTTCTCCAGGTCAACTCTATCAACATAGTCATCTTCTTTTTCATCAACAAAATTCATAGAATCTTTTCCTTCCCGTCGAAAGTAATAGTTAATAAATTACTATAGTTGCAGAATTAGTTCTAAGTGAGACAAATGCGGTACGAACATCCGGACAGCTACTATAGTTTTATTACTATTACGTAGTAAAGCACTAAACTCTTCCTCTTATCTATTTGGTTTCCCCTTGTTCTCATACTGTAGACGATATAGCAACCCCCCCCCCCCCCCCTCCTTTTAGTGGTACCCTCTTATCTTCAGCACTTCATTTCACATCTGTGGAACTTCATTCCTCTCCACATTCCCTTAAAATATCCCCTGTCTAACATTATCTTCTCTTGTTTATCTACTTATTTTTTGAAGGATGCTGACGGGCTCTCGGGCAAACAGCGGGAACTGAAGAATCTACAGGAGCAATTTAATGATAATAAATCTGTGGGTCCTTTGTTAAAAAAATGTTGTACATTAGACCAGGTATGGCTCACACCTTATTACCACAACTGGGATTACCTTTTGCTTCTCATATGAGTGTGCTAATTTGTTCTCTTAATATAGACTGATAATATTTTTGTGTTGATTAGGGTAACGCTGTTATTACATTTTTTGATGCTATTTTGGATAAGACACTTCGTAGCACAGTTGCCTTGCTGGCTGCTCGTGGGCGGGGAAAATCAGCTGCACTTGGTCTTGCAATTGCTGGATCTATTGATGTGGGGTAATATTAAATCTATCACGCAACTATTGGTTTCCGAAATTGATATTTCCAGAGTAGTATCTCATGCTTCATGAGGAAAGATTTAGTTAAACATTAAGGGAGAGCAAGAAGTGCCTTTAGTGTTTTCGATTTACAAAAGAATCATTCTATTAAAAAGGGTTTCGTTTTTCTCTTCTTCTTAAGTTCTTTGGAAGAAGAAAAACTGCTTTGTTAAGTGAATTTCCTTTTTATTTTCTGTTTTCTCTTCTTAGCTTCTGACGAGGCAATCCTATATTTTGTCAGGTATTCAAATATTTATGTAACTGCGCCTAGTCCAGAGAACTTGAAGACTCTGTTTGAGTTTATTTGCAGGGGTTTTGATGCTCTTGAGTATAAGGTCCGCGCTTTCTCCGTCCTTGCATTAGGACCTTCTTGATGTTAAATTCTATTATTATTGGGTTAATTAAGCTGTAAATTATTCAATGAGAATACTAAATAGTTTTTATTTGTTTGAAGTTCAACAAAAATAATAGGGAAACTAATCATTTAATCTTAAAATCCCCTTAGTTATCTCGATTCATTCTTCTCCAAGCACAAAATACTAGTAAACAACTTAAAAACTCGGTTACAAATAACCCTCTCTTACAGTAGTATAAGAGCAAGAACAACTGTAGTTGGCTCGGTATATTTTAGTCACTAAAAATGATAGGACATGACCTAGGCCGTGTACCACCCGTCGTGGGTTGGTTGACCTCCTAAGCTCTTTTCTATGGGCTTGGATCCCTCTAGAAAGTTCTCCTAATTTCCTATTTTAAAAGGATAATTGTTTTAGTATTTTTTTTCTTTTTAAGTGTTAGGTTTCTAACTATGATGAACCTCCTTTCTCTTTAAAAGGGGAGTTATTTAGATTTTTTTTCAGAATGTCCCCTAGTTTATTTTCTTAGGTTTGTTTTAGGTGAAATGGTTTTCTAGGAGTTATGTAAAGCGGGGGGGGGGACTAAAAACCCGGATCTTTGGATCTTAGTTTTAGTATTCTCGATTCAATAATAAAAGCTGAATTTTCTAGTTTGAATTGAGCGTGTTTATTAAAATCAATTGGGATCGAAACAACTTCTTGCTTCTTTGAATTGCTAATATCAAATTTGATATCAAGAGAAATGCTAATTTTTTGGATTTTTCCCTCTTTCGTTATGATGATGAACGCTGAAGAATACTAACTCAAGTTTGATGAATTGTTAACATTGCGCATGATGACATATGCCGGATATACACGCCTATATTACGAGTACAAACGCTTCTTAGGAAAAGCCGAAGGTTGGGAAGTAGAAGTAGGAGGTTGGGTAGATATTGACTGTGTGGGATAACGAAATAGAAAAAGATGTTAGGCTTGCAATCTCGACCAATCGTCAAGAAGAGAAGAAAAAGATAGAGAATAAGAATGATGAAGACGTGGACAGTGATGATGAGGATATCGGAAAAAAGATTAATAATTTGGCATCTTCAAGGAGTGGTTTGTTCTCTTCATTGCAAGGGATTTTAGAATTGATGAAAGTATGGTGGTTTCCCCACCAAAAAGTCCCTTATCTAGATGTGATGATGTCAACCCTTCATTTAGCTGTCAGCTACTAACGGACCAGCTGTTGTTACAGTTATAACGGAGGCAACCGAGCTTATGACGTCAACCCCAGATTCGCTTACGTCATCTACATGCATCAGCCTTATTGATGTCATCCCTAGTCACGTCATCTGCCATGTCACGTACGACGTTAACACGTGCTACATCATCTGCTGC